>NW_022045867.1:577511-631647 GCF_001654015.2 Drosophila navojoa
AAACTTACATATTTTTTTATTTTTTAATTTTTTTTTTTTTTTTTTTTTTTTATACAATTGAATTGTATTGATTTTTTGTTTGAGAATTTTACAACACATACGAGTATTTAAACTTAGAACACATAACGCTTATATAATGCAGGCCACTGGGCCAAAATTGAGTAGGACGGAAATGAAGATGCGAATTTCACACTTTGGGCATCTCCTTCGTTTCCAATGAAATGCGCAGATACTCCTAGTTGAAACAGAGGGAATCCCAGGTCGCCGTTGAAGCTCTGCAAATATATGAATAATATTTATATTTATTATGTTGAAACGTGCAAACCTTCATAGTATTTATTACCGATGCTTCCACAAAGAAATTATACGGAGAATTGTCAATGCCATATGTTAGATAGATGTGGAATGGCGAAGGCATATTAAGATAGCTGGGATCGAACGACCAGTTGCTTATCTTCACATTATGGTAGGGCTGGATAAACAAACTCATGTGCGAGGGTCCGGTTAGGTTGAATTCAAAGCGAACATTGGTAGCATTTAGTATGGTTTTATTGAGCAATGCCAGACCCTTTATTTCAGGTGGTACAATTGGCTCAGATCGTGGTAACCACTTGCTTTGCAGTTTGCTTTTAGTGAATCGATAATCGTACAGCGGCATGCCACACATCATTTCAGTCTCGCATCTGGACTTAATGCTAACCAAACCAGTCAGATCGACCTTGGTGCCCAATAGTGGCCTTTCTTCGCGGCGATCCTGAAAACTAAACAAGTAGCCGGACTCGTCCTTGCTGAGTGTGCCATCGTACTCGTAGAACATGTTACGCACTTGCTGAAATCGAAAGGCGAATCGATTATATTGAATAGAAATACTATGTAATCTATATGGAATACTCACCAGATAAGCAACCCGATGTCCGTTGGTCTTTGATCGATAAGGGAAGCCGATTGGGGTGAAGCAGCCCAAGATCATAGCCAGAACTGTGACTCCCAGCAAGGAGTATATTACAAAGCAGGGGCGTCGGAAAATATTGATGAGCGGAAGCTAAATATAAAATATATTTTACTGCATTGCCCCAATAATAATAAGTGACTCTGTTTACCAAGAACCCAAACGATAAAACCGTTCCAGCTGCTGTCAGCACCGCAATTAGTACGTCGCGATTAGCGGCACTACCTGCACGTCCTCCCATTGGCGTCAGCACAACAATAAATATGTAAAAGCTGTAGCTGCTGCACAGGAAAGGAATTAGCTGCCCCGCCTTGAGCAGAGCGATCCAGGCAAAGCCACGATCGTGTAGCGTGGTCAACAAGTTGATGGCCAGAGCCAGTGAGTAGAACATCAGCGGAATCACAAGAACATACGTTGACCGTATGCCGAGGGCTGTCAGAAAAATGACGAGAAGAGACAGGATGGCGGCGTGGCTGTGCAGTGCCAGTTGAAGGTGATAAGCGGTGGAGATCTTATTCTAGAACATAGAAGCTATTGTAAATGAATGATAAACTAGACGCTTGAGCCCATAAACTTACATTACGATGTATACTAGAGTAGATGACCAAAGGCAAACTCAGGCCGATCAGGGAGGGACACACGTACAGGCCAACAATCAGCATCGGGGAGCTAAAGTAAGTCAGCGATTGCCCCAAACTATCCATAAACCATGCCACTACTGCAGGGAACAGCAGTCCGAGAATAAAGGAAATAACCTGAACGATCAGGGTCACTGAAAACCAGCACGCCACGTGGGAAACGGATTCGTCGGAGACCTTCGCCATGCGCCATATTGAAACAGATATTAAAATAAGGGTAGCTATGGCAATGGCCAAATTCAAAAGAATGCCCGTGGTCTCGGAATAATGGATAAAGTAAAGGCCAAGGAAATCGAAGAAGACTGCGTGACCGGGAGCCTAAGAGATGAGATGGCTATAATCACAATGAAGAGTTATGGGTATTATCATTATACTTACCGATTTATCACTTAACTCAGTTGCATTCGCCAATCCCCGAACCAGACTAAGCACATTATCGCCGGTATTCTGCAGAGACTCACGTGGAATCACATCGATAAGATCGTACTTGGTATGGTAGATATATCCATTGAAACATTGCGCCAAGTCCAGCCCTATTACAATTAAATCATTTACTGGACTCCAAATAAAATTTCAACAAAAAACAACTCACCTGGAATTTTTCCATATAAATTGAACTGCCGAAAATCTGTATCGGATGGAATAATTCCAGCTTGGAAAATTTCCTCAGCCATCGTGGTTGCGAACGGATGTTTGGCGTATTTTTTGTAATACTTGAATAAATTTACATAATTGCAATTATATTTGATAAAGGGTAAGTACTTTTCAGATAACTTACATCAACAAGCCAGGGGTTGTTGGGACCACTTTGGAATAGAATTTCCCGACCTCCACTGCCAGCAGCATCAAGATTAACAACAGCTCTGCGATAAAAATTGTGTTAAATAAGTTATGAACTTTAGAGACTGTTTGACGAAAAACTTACTTGCAATATGGAGCCCATTTATGTTGAGTGACAAAGCCGTGAGATGCTTGCATCATG
Source organism: Drosophila navojoa (assembly GCF_001654015.2). Next base: position 580,081 of record NW_022045867.1, read on the forward strand.
CCTTCTTCAGCTCCATTAAAGAGAAATACAATCGGATGCTCAATTGTCTGTTTTGTTGTGGCAATTACACGTAAGACCTCCAGCATCGTGACTATCATGAATCCTGCATCGCCGGCAGACGGAGTGAAGGGCTTCGAGTCGAAGTGGCTGTTGACCAGGAGATAGGTTTGACTTGTGCTATTCTTCGGAGCTAATTTAACAGCAATGTTTTGAACGCCTTGGTAGATGTTTAGCATTGTAGCATATGGGAAAACTCCGGCCGCTTGCGATATATCAATGTCCATATCGAAAAAATCATCCTGCAGATTTTCTTCAATTTTGTTCAACTCATTGAGAATAAAATTTACTGCGATGATCTCGTTCTCCTTGCTGCCAGTCAATTTGGTGCCAATGTTAGAGAGAGTGTAGAGATTCTCGTACGCAAGTTCAGCAATGAATTCGTTCTTGTTAACATCTTCGTTTGTTAGAGCCGTAGGCAACCGGTAGAAGAACGGTAACACGGCGGCGAAAAACAGCAGTCCCCAGAAGAGCAGAAACCCATTAGCAAAGTACCAAGGTATTTTGGCACTCCCATCATTTTTCGTTGCATTGCTGGAAACATCATCAGCCTCATCACGAATCTAACATAATGTATAATGGAAGAGTTAATAAAAACAGACGTGTTTAATGAAACAGCTACCGATCTAAACTACTTCTAGATGTCTGGATATAAAATACTAATCATAACATCACGGCTGATGACATCACCTAGAACATAGCTTATAATTAAGCATTCATGCTAACAAATTCTATAGGTTCTATCTTTCTTCAGCAATTACTTGTTTCTTTATGTAGTCACTCATTAGAGTATAAATTATTCCAGCAATGGTTCCAGCGGTTCAAGGGCGTTCCTCGGCATACACAAAACAAAAGTAATGGATTTGCTTATTTATAAAGAGTGTGTTGAATAGTTTGGCAAACATAAATAAACATTCCAGCATGCGTGTGCCAAAGTATGTGTAAGTATAACAAATTGCCTCTATAGGTACATATAAAATATATGTATTTTTATGGCTCAGCAATAAGTGAACACTGATTAAAAACAAAGCTTCGCCTCACATTTAATTACTGATAAAGCCAATTAGCGCACTGATAATTTCTTTGGCTTCATTAGAATTTCTTATCACTCCAGTCGATAGGTAACCCACAATTAATCACCCATTATGATGGGCATTGTTAATTGAATCATCCTTTAGCCCTACCTTGTTCTGACAAGAATCAATGCGATTTCGAATAGCGCGTAACATCTCTTCAAGACGCATCCAACTCAACTGATCCCTCAGTTTGCGCGAAATAGACGCGGCAGCTCTGAGACACATCTTATCTGAAATGCTTAGTACGGATGCTCTCTATAATTTTATTGCTTGTGCGCTCATCCAAGTACTCGGCAAACGTGATTCGACGCGTTGCGTAAGGGCGCAAACGAGAACTGATTAGTCAAAGCTCTTCGCTCGTTCTAGTAGCTCCAATGTTTATTCTATTTACTCTTCTCTATTTGCGGTCTTGCATGTTGGAACCGTTTATATTTAATTGACTTGCTTATTCCTAATGGAATTTGCTTAAAAGGTAAACTGTTTGGCTCGCTGCGGAAAGCATAATGTAAATTATTGATGATATTTAGCCATTAGCTCGAAAACAAAAATCTAATGTGCTCGGTGTACCATTCCAATAAGCAATTCAAACAACTGCTCCTCATATTTGCCTACATTCTTTTATTGGTTATAATTATTGTGAATGAATCAGCTTTATAAATGTTCTATTTAAAATATGTAGCGTTGATATATCGCAGGCCACTGCGCCAATATGCAGAAGGAGGGGAATGACGAAGCAAACTTGACTGCCTCCGCATCTCCAGGACTTTGAATGTAATGTCCAGACACTCCAAGCTGCAGCACTGGCACATCAAAGTCGCCGTCAGCTTTCTACAGGTCAACAGGTGAAAAAGTGAAGAGTATTTAGTGTCAATGGAAATGTGAGACTGCTTGAAGAGGCTCTTACCGTAAGATCCACATAGAAGTTCAATGGGGTTATGTCAACACCGTGTGTTACGTAGATATGGTAGGGTAGCGGAGCCTTTGGTGGCTTGGCCAGCTCGCTAGATAGAAACGACCATCCACTGATAGTCACATCTTCATAGGGCTTTATGAACAAGCTCAAGTAGGTGGGTCCAGTTACGTTGAATTCCAAGCGAACGGTTGTTGCGTTAATATTTGTCTTGGCCATTTTGGTCAATGTTGTGGGTGGCTCTGGTATTTGTACAGGTTCATCTCGTTTAAGGAACTTGCTCTGAAGTCTATTCTGAACATAGCGGTAATCAAACAAGGGAAAGCCGCACATCATGTGCTGCTCGCACTTTGATTTAATGCTAGTCAATCCCGTCAAATTAACCTTTGTGCCCTTGAAGGGCGTGTCCTCTCGCCTATCCTGGAAGTTGAACAGGTATCCGGAGAAGTCCTTACTGAGTGTGCCATCGTACTCGTAGTACTTGCTGCGCACTTGCTGGAATATGAAAAATAATACCAAGAGTTATATACAAGATAATATAAGTCATATAGGTAATATAAAACTCTCACCAAATAAGCAACGCGTTGTCCACTGGTCTTGGGCCGATAGGGGAATCCGATTTGCGTGCTGCTGGCGAGATACAGAGAAATGGCAGTCACCAGAACTAGGGAGAGAACCACGAGGCTGGGTTTGCGGAAAGCGTTGATGAGCGGAATCTGATTGGAGAAAATACGTTAGTATTACTGGAGAAAAAGAATGATATTTTTCAACTTACCAAGAATCCAAATGAGAGAACACTTCCCACTGCTGCGAGCACAGCAATGTACAAGTCCCGATTCGAGGCACTGCCTGCACGTGCACCCATTGGGGTCAGCACCACCACGAAGGTATAGATGACGTAGCTGCTGTATAGGAAAGGAATCACCTGGCTCAACTTGAGCACACCCGTCCAGGCGTAGCCGCGATCGTGCAGAGTTGTCAGCAAGTTAAAGGCCAGGGAAAGCATATAGCTGGCCAGTGGGATTACGAAGATGTAGGTGGTACGCACGCCATAGACGGTGGCAGCTATGACTATGAGAGCTAGGATGAGGGCCTGACTATGCAACGCCAACTGGAGATGGTAGGCGTTCGATATTTTCTCCTGCGAATGGAAAATTGACTGGCATATGCTCAAGTTCAACAGAATGCGGAATGAATGAACTCACGTTGCGCTGCACAGAGTAGTACAAGGTGATGGGCAAACTGAGACCAATCAGTGAGGGGCACACGTAGAGACCGACCACCAGCAAGGGCGTGCTATAGTATGTCAGCGATAGACCGAAAGCATCCATTCCATATGCTACTACAGCAGGCAGCGCCAGGCCAAGTACGAAGGAAATGATCTGGACGATGATGACCAATATGAACCAGCTGGCCACATTGCATAGGGAAGCATTGGACACGGCGGACATGCGCCACATTGAAATGAAAATGAAAATCAGGACCGCTCCGGCAACACCAAAGTTAATCGATCTTCCAGTGCCTTCCGAATAATGGACGAAGTAAAGGCCCAAGAAATCAAAGAAGACGGCATGACCTGTTTTATAAGCCTAGAAATAAAAACGTAAGAGTTTAAGCATAATTCACATAAATCAGTGTTTAGCTCATTCGCTTACGTCCATATCATTAATCTCGGTTGCATTAGCCAAGCCACGGACGAGCTGAAGTAAATTATCGCCAGTGTTCTGCAAAGATCCACGAGGAATCACGGAGCTAAGATCGTACTTGGTATGGTAGACATAGCCGTTAATAATCTGGGCCATATCCAAGCCTAAAGAATATTTGCAAAAATTATTGTTAAGTCAAAAGTGTTGGCTAAATATTCTTACCGGGAATATTTCCGTACATATTGAACTGGCGGAAATCTGTATCGGATGGAATAATTCCCGATTGGAAGATTTCCTCAGCCATCGTGGTTGCGAACGGATGTTTGGCGTATTTCTTGTAATACTGTTGAAATGCATAAGTGGTTAAGCTTACAGTTGTGCTTGCATTTATAAAGAAAGAAGAAACTTACATTGACTAGCCAAGGGTGGTTGGGGCCACTTTGGAATAGGACTTCCCGACCTCCACTGCCAGCAGCATCAAGATTGACGACAACTCTATTAGGTGGTGATTGTGTATGAATTAAAACATAATTCCTATTAAACAGTAACCTAAATTACTCACTTGCACTTTGATGCCCATTTGTGTTGTGTTACGAAACCATGACTTGCTTGCATCATATTCTCTTCAGCTCCGTTGAATAGAAAGACTATCGGATGCTCTAGGGTTTGTTTAGTGGAGGCAATCACACGCAGAACCTCCAACATCGTGACGATCATAAAGCCCGCATCTCCGGCAGATGCAGTGTATGGCTTGGAGTCGTAGTGGCTGTTCACCAGAAGATAGTTCTCACTGTTGCTTGCTTTCGGCGTCAATTTCACAACAATGCTCTGAACGTTTCGGTACATGTTCAGCACGGTTTTGTACGGGAACGATCCGGATACTTTTGACACATCAATCTCCATTTCGAAAATATCTTCTTGAAGATTTTCCTTGATCTGTGCAAGCTCGCTTAGAAGGAAATTGACTGCATCCACCTCATTTTGCTTGCTGCCAGTCAATTTGTTGCCGATATTGGACAGAGTGTACAGATTGTTGTAGGCCCGCTCAGCTATGAATACATTTCTCTTTGCGTCCTCCATTGTCAACGGCGTGGGTAGCTTATAGAAGCGGGGAATTACCACAGCAAAAAAGAGAAGTCCCCAGAACAAAAGGAAGCCGCTCGCAAAATACCAAGGGGCTTTTGAGCTCGACTCCTTTTCGTTCACATTTTTGAGAGCTTCGGCAGACTCTGCCAATATCTATATAATATTAATAGCTTAACTTTAGGAAATTGACTTATTAGCATTTAAAAAGTCTCTTACCAACTTGTCCTTGTCACCCATGCTGCTCCTAGCTGAAGTTCTAACCTGCTGATGTGATCCCAAGAACTTCCCAATGAGCACTATGGATCTTAGGCAATTGAAGGCCGCTTTTATAGTTGTCAAAAAAGTAATCAAATTCACAATTTTAAAATGGCAATTTAAAAAGATATACTTTATAGGCCCAATTCATTGATTGCTTCACGTTTCGGTAACGTTGCTTCACGTTTGGCTATCCAAGATTGCGGGAAGGAGTGACAATCAAATCATATAATGTAGACGAGCAATAGACGAATATAATTATTAATATGAATTCTATATTATTACAATTAATTCTCATATATATAGGAATGAAAGAAAGAAAGTTCCCCAAAGTGTATATATACCCATTTGTATTATTATACAAATATACTTATTCATATACTTATTCATCAATAGAGATTATTCTGCTTTTATCTGTGCTCATATTTAATGTTTTTATTATATAGTGCTTTAATTGCGCGTCTTTAATGATGTTCCCATATCAAATTATACCCAATAACACTGAGCAACAAAGATTTACTTTGAATAGTTGAATGATAGACTTCTAGTACTTCCTTGTTCTGAAACTAAGTGATATGAAGATGGACTAGGGATATCTGCTTTGTCAGAAACTTGGTGATAGAGATCGACGGACTCCGGATCCTCATGGAAATCCGCTCGTATATAAGCATGCTTTTGAATCAGTTCAAGCAGAGTTTGCGTAAAATACATTAGGGAATACATAGGTTTAGAGTATAAACTGGAATACGGATCCACTCAGGAGCTAAGAAAAATTAGAGTTGAATGCACAAAGAATTTATATCCTAATAAAATTAAATTTTGTCGAACAGTGTAAAATAATATTATTATCATGATAGAGCCCATTTATATTTTTATTTTAACAAAGAGCCCAATTGGCAATTATGTCGCTGTATCTAAGTGAGCTCAGACTTAAATATTCACATCAGTGTACCTGGCGTTTCACTTATCAATACTTATCATCTTATCAGAGAGTATTATAATTTTTTCTTTAAATGGATCGCAGACTGAAGAGCAATAGCATTTTTATATTATATATCGGCATTAATTGCCAGTCCATACATAGGCGCATACTTATTTATTTGTCCCTTCTCTCCTCATCTTAATCAATATTGAATATTATTCGGCTGTGAAAGGCATAGAAAGTTGTTGAGTTTTGAGTTGTTGTTGAGTTTGAGTCTATTAAGCAAATTTTAACTATCGACAAATTAGCTATCAAATCATAAAGTACACAGTGAAAATATGTATATAAATGTATTTAATTTTTATATGTATATAATTAATAATTTAAACTCTTTAGACATTTATGAATGTTCTGTAATTTTTTTATTATTTATTATTATTTTACTTGGTCGCAATACTCGTACATTTCAAAGAAATAAAAGTAACCCTAAAAGTATGCTTTAAATTTTAAGAGAACTGTGAATCTTCATTAATATTATATTTTTAGGATTATTTGCTTGTATGTTTATTCCAGTCTACTCTACACTTTTTCGTCCATTCAATCATTTTGACTTTCATTTAAAATATGAATCGCTGGTAAAGTGCGGGCCACTGCTCCAGAATTGCATATGGGGGAAACGAAGATGCGAATTTTGCACTCTGCGCATCACCCTGATGGCCGATATAGTGACCAGATACGCCCAGCTGGAACAACGGCACATCAAAGTCTCCGTTCGGTTTCTATGAAACGAAGATAAAGTTTAATAAAATTCGTAGCCATTCATATCTCAACTCACCGTAAATTCCAAGAAGAAGTGCAATGGGGACCTATCTATGCCATAGCTAAATGAGATAAAGTAAGGCAGGGGCGGTACTAATGGGGTCTCTAGATAGATTTGCAAAAAGGACCAGTTGCTCAGTAAGACATCTTCATAGGGTTGGATAAACAGTTTCATTTGAGGCGGACCCGTTAAATTGAACTCAAATCGGACAGTTGTGGTATTCTGAATGGTTTTGCTTAGCAGGCTAAGCTCTGTCCGCGCCGGCGGCTCGATAGGATCAAGGCGGGGCAACCATTTGGCTTCATGGCGATTCAGGACATAAGTCGAATCATATAAGGGCATGCCACACATCATATGCTGCTCGCATTTCGATTTAAGACTTATCAAGCCGGTCAAATTCACGCTTGTGCCCAGGAGTGGCTTCTCCTTGAGTCGATCTTGAAAGTTAAACAAATAACCAGACTCATCCCGGCTGAGAGTTCCATCGTATTCGTAGAATATATTTCGTACTTGCTGAAACGAGAAAAGTTATGGTACTACATATGTATATGTAAGTTTCTATTCGATACTCACCAAATATGCAACTCGCTGTCCATTGGTTTTGGCTCGATAAGGAAATCCGATGTGCGTGCTACTGGCTAGGTACAAAGTAAGAGCCGTGGCAGTAATTAAAGTGAGCACCACAAAGCTGGGACGCCGAAAAGTGTTGATTAGTGGTACCTGTAAATCATTCCATTGATTAGCATTAATAAGACATTTGCATATATGACTTACCAAGAAACCAAATGAAAATATCGTTCCTGCTGCGGTTAGGAGAGCAATGCTTATGTCCGGGTTCGATGAACTAAATGAACGACCACCCATTGGAGTCAGCACCACAATAAAGAAGTAGAAGAGGTAGCTGCTGTACAGGAATGGAACTATCTGGCTGACCTTCAGCAAACCTGTCCATGCAAAGCCTCGATCATGCAGCGTAGTTAATAAATTCAAGGCCAATGCTAGCACATAGAATATAAGTGGAATCACCAGCACATACGCAGTTCTCAATCCGTAAGCCGTAAGAGCAATTGTTAAGACAGCCAGGACAACAGCCTGACCATGCAATGCCAATTGAAGCTGATAGGATCTTGATATTTTAGCCTAATAAAGAGAGTAAAATTTAACAAATGTTTGAGTTAGGGGGTTTAATAGACTTACGTTGTGTTGAAATGAAAAATAGATAGTCAAGGGCAAGCTAAGACCAATAAGTGATGGGCTTACATATAAGCCGATCAGCAGCAGGGGGCTGCTATAGTAAGTGAGCGAAAGTTCCCAATTATCCATTACATGTGCCACAATTAGGGGAAGTGCCAGACCGAGTACGCAGGAGATCGTCTGAATGATCAAAATGAATATAAAACTGTGTGCCACAATCGAAAATGATTCATGGGAGACAGCCGACATGCGCCACATCGATAGGAATACAAAAATCAAGGCAGCTGCAGCAGCAGCAAGATTTATAAATATGCCCGTTGTCTCTGAATAATGGATGAAATAGAGGCCCAGGAAATCGAAGAAGACTGCGTGACCAGCCTCGTGTGCCTATATATATGATGAATATAAGTTGAGTAAATATAATAATATTTGATATCCAGCCTTACCTCTGTATCGTGCAGTTCTGTTGCATTGGCCAAACCTCGCACCAAGCTGAGAATATTATCGCCAGTGTTCTGGAGGGACTCTAGCGGAATTATGTCAATCACGTCGTACTTTGTATGATATACAAAGCCATTTATGCATTGCGCCATATCCAAGCCTAGTTAGTTAGAGTTTTAGTGTGAATGTTCCATAGATAAACGCATAGCTCTTACCTGGTAGTTTGCCATACTTGTTGAACTGTCGAAAGTCTGTATCCGATGGGATTGTGCCCGACTGGAAACCTTCCTCCGCCATAGTTGTAGCGAAGGGATATTTAATATATTTTTTGTAATACTGCGAAACACGATTGTTATCAATATGTTATACGAACTTTCTCGCATTTTAAGCTTACGTTTACCAACCATGGGTGATTGGGTCCACTCTGAAATAGTACCTCTCGCCCACCACTGCCCCCAGCATCGAGATTAACGACGGCTCTACAATTAAGGAATGTTAATTCTTCTGTGTTCTTATTCTTGTTGTTTGTAAGTCTCACTTGCAATTCGACGCCCATTTGTGTTGCGTTATAAAGCCATGCGAGCCCTCGAGAGCACCTTCTTCAGCACCATTGAATAGAAATACGATTGGATGCTGGATAGTTTGTTTTGTTGTTGCAATAATACGCAGAACTTCCAGCATTGTGACAATCATAAAGCCGGCATCGCCAGCTGACGGAGTTGCTGGCTTGGAATCGAAGTGACTATTCACGAGGAGATAGGACTCACTCGAGCTGTTTCTGGGCGTTAGCTTCACGGCAATATTTTGTACCCCTTGGTAGACTCGCAGTGAATGTTTCAGGGCAAAAGTTCCAGAGGCCTGTGATAGATCGATTTCCATATCGAAATAATCTTGCAGCGCAGCTTCTTTGATTTGGTTTAACTCCTTCAGCAGGAACTGCACAGCCTCGATCTCATTTCCGTTACTGCCAAGCATTTTCAGACCTATATTAGATAAGCTGTACAACTGTTTGTATGCACGCTGTGCTATAAATTGATTATTGTTCGCGTCATCGATTGTCAGAGCCGTGGGCAAGCGATAGAAAAACGGAATTACTACGGCAAAGAACAAAAGTACCCAAAACAATAGGAAGCCACTCGCAAAACACCAGGGCAGCCCTGCGCTGTCTTTCTTCTTGTGAGCATTTGCTGGAGCCCCAAAGGAAGCATCAGAAATCTAGAAATTAACAAATATTGCAATGTCGGGACAAATTGCGGACTTTATATTGTTTTGCTTACGAGTTTCTCCCTGTCAGCCATGCTGTCTCCAATGACTGCCAAATGCCAACTGTTGTGCTGAAGTATGTATTGACTCTTAAGTGTGCAAAATCATTATCATTTTCAATAAATTATTTGATATATAATATGTATAAACTAGAGTTATAGACTCATCGATAGCCATTGCATTGGTAGCGAGGGTTGCTCAGTAGAAAATAAGTACATTAGATGGCATTTAACTATTAATTATATTTAAATAAATTGATTATTATATAGAAAACCATTGTTCATATTTATTAAGCAAACTTGTATTTTTGTTTTGTTTTTTGAATTTAATTCATTATAATATTCATTGAATAGAAACTGTTAACTTTTCAGGAGCCCCATTTGAATTTTATCAATAGATTTCTAGTTGAGTACTTGTTATAAATATAAGTCAAAGATTGTGAACGATCATATATATTAAATTTTGAAATAAGTAGTTTATAAAATGCATTTACTTATATAAATATTTTTATGTTCTCTCTAACTGTTTAATTAGCTTCGCTTAAAGTGATGGCATTATATTATTCAGAAGCTAATTATGATTGTGAAAATGTGTGATATAGAAACACTCTAGACTACTTATTAAATGTACTCAACACTATCAATAAGAGCATAACTAAATAAGATATATGTATTTTGATGCGACTGTATATACGAGCAATGCCTGAAACCTCAACTAGAAACTTGTAGCTTATCGACACACTCCACTTTTATTTGGGTAATTGATTTATGAGCTAATAACTTGATCGTGTATATAAAATGATTTTGTTATCCGATAACAATCAATATCGAAATTATGGTGGAATGTGTTTATATGGACAGGTGTTTTGAGTACTTTGCATGAATATCATTAGCAACAGAACTATAAAATTTTAATTTTTGCATTACCAAATATTTATAAATACAAATTTGTGACCATAATATTATATTCCCTATTTCTTAGACTAAAATAAATAAGGTAAAGTCTTACACATATATATGTATTAAAATTTTATGTTTTCATAAAACAAATTTATTCTTTTTAAAAAATGTATCTCAGATACAATGCTGGCCATTGCGACAAAATGGAGTATGAGGGAAATGAGGCAGCAAACTTCTTGCTTTCAGCATCGCCTTCATTCAGAATGGAGTGCGCAGCTACCCCCAACTGAAACAGGGGTACATCGAAATTGCCGTTTTGTTTCTGAAATATTGAACAATAAAGCCATCGATTCTATTCATTTGCTTTATATCTTACCGAGAATTCCAAGTAAAACAACAAAGCGGATCTATCGGCGCCCATCACAATAAAGACAATATATGGCAAATCCTTAGTTGGTTCTATATCACTACTGTTCCCAAACGACCAATCAGATAGGGTCACATCCTCGTCGGGCTGGATAAACAAATTCATGAAAGTGGGCCCCTTCAAGCTGAATTCAAAGCGGATAGTTGTTGCATCCACAACTGTTTTGTTTTGCAAAGTCAAGGTGGTTTGCTCTGGTGGCTCAACTGGCTCCTGTCGAGGCAGCCATTTGCTCTGGAATCGATTTTCCACGTAACGAAACTCATATAATGGCATGCCACAGAGCATGTGCTGCTCGCAACTCTCCTTCAGGTCGACCAATCCAGTTAGATTCACTTTTGTGTTGAATGGTGTTTCCTTGCGTCTGTCCTGAAAACTAAACAGATAGCCCGACTCGTCCTTGCTGCGAGTGCCGTCGTACTCGTAAAAGATGTTTCGCGCATGCTGGAATAAAGTAGATTAGAGATACTGAATGCTTGCTGAATAGCCTTAAGAATACTCACCAGATAGGCAACTCGTTGTCCATTAGTCTTGGGTCGGTAGGGGAATCCGAGTTGTGTGCTGCTCGCCAAGAACATGGAGAGAGCCGTAATTCCGATCAGAGCGAGAATGACGAGACTGGGTCTTCGAAAGGTGTTGATAAGTGGAACCTTTAAACAAAAGGTGTCAGAGTAAGCACTTAATAGATCTATTTAGCACACATACCAAGAAACTAAACGAAAGAATAGTTCCTACGGCTGCGAGCACAGAAATGTACAAGTCCCGATTCGAGGCACTGCCTGCACGTGCACCCATTGGTGTGAGCACCACCACGAAAGTGTAGATCACGTAGCTGCTGTATAGGAAGGGTATTATTTGGCTCACTTTGAGGATACCCGTCCAGGCATAGCTGCGATCGTGCAGAGTAGTCAATAAATTCAATGCCAACGGTAGCACGTAAAAGATCAGCGGAATCACGACCACGTACGTTGAGCGTATGCCAATGACGGTAAGACCTATAGTTAATAGAGTTAGTAGAATCGCTTGAGCGTGCAGTGCCAATTGTACATGGTAGCCATTTGATATTTTATCCTAAAGAAAATTGAAAATTAATTACGAAATGTTTAAGATTAACTGAATAACGGAACTCACATTGCGCTGTACCGCAAAATATATTGTCAGCGGTAAACTGAGGCCAATCAGCGAGGGACAGACGTACAGACCAATCACCAGCAATGGAGTGCTGTAATATGCCAGCGAGTATCCCCAATTATCGAATAGATGCGCAACTATCAAAGGAAGTGCAAGACCGAGTACAAAGCATATAACCTGAACGACGAGGACCAATGTAAGCCAGCAGGCGATCTGAGAAATTGAGACGTTGCTAACGGCTGTCATGCGCCACATTGAAATGAAAATCAATATCAATGTAGCTGCTGCAACGCCATAGTTCAATATTGTGCCCGTAGCTTCTGGATAATTAAATAAGTATAGTCCCAGGAAATCGAAGTAGACAGTGTGACCAGCCTCATGTGCCTAAGAGAAAATAATATTTATTGATAATACAAATTTGTCCAATCTAATCCAATCCAATCAAAGCAAATTCTTACCTTAGTGTCATATAATTCGGGTGCATTGGCCAATGCTCTAACCAGACTGAGCACATTATCGCCCGTGTTCTGAAACGATTCCCGAGGAATCACATCGATAAGGTCGTATTTGGTGTGGTAAACAAATCCATTGAAACATTGACCCATATCCAAGCCTATTAGTAATAGTTATTGCTGCATAACTTTGTTGTGATCGCAAACTCAAATGGGCTTACCTGGAATATTGCCATACGTGCGAAACTGTCGAAAGTCTGTGTCGGACGGAATAATGCCAGCTTGGAAAATTTCCTCTGCAACCGTAGTACCAAAGGGATGTTTCACATATTTTTTGTAGTACTGAAAATAGATGGTTAAGCTATGAACAGAAAATGCTATTGGCAGTGCCTTACCTCAACAAGCCACGGATGGTTTGGTCCAGTTTGAAAGAGAATTTCCCGACCTCCGCTTCCCGCAGCATCAAGATTGACTACAGCTCTAGAAAATTCACAATATTCATATTCATTCGTATATACATAAATGTCCTGCTAAATTACTGATCTCACTTGCAGTTTGGGGCCCATTTGTGTTGAGTTACGAAGCCATGTGAGGCTAGCTGTCCGATTTCTTCAGCACCATTAAATAGAAAGACAATGGGATGCTCCAAGTGTTGCTTTGTTGTGGCTATGACGCGCAGAACCTCCAACATAACAGTTATCATAAAGCCCGCATCGCCCGCAGACCAAGTCGCTGGCTTGGAGTCGAAGTGGCTGTTGACGAGCAGATATGACTGGCTCGAGCTCTGCTTTGGCGTTAGCTTAACAACAATGTTCTGAACACCTTGGTAGACTTGTCGCGTAGTCCCAGTGCCGAAAGCTCCAGAAACCTGTGATAGGTCGATTTCCATATCGAAGTAATCGCTTTGCAGATTGTCCTTGATTTCTGCCAGGGTGCTTAGAATAAAATTCACTGCATCAATCTCATTTTGCTTGCTGCCAGTCAACTTGTTGCCAATATTGGAGAGCGTATACAGATCCTTGTAGGCCCGCTCAGCAATGAACTCATTCTCCTGCGCGTCCTCCAGCGTGAGCGCCGTGGGCAAGCGATAGAAAAACGGGATCACAACAGCAAAGAAGAGAAGTACCCAGAAGAGTATAAAGCCAGTGGCAAAGTACCATGGCAGCTTGGAATCAGTCTTATTTTTGGCCACATATCGAGCCGCTTCGACAGATTCAACGGAGATCTATGCAGGACAATACAGTAATACAGAAATTCAGTGAATTTAAATCGATTTCCATTCCTTGTGGATCTTACAAGGCTCTCCTTGTCAGCCATGTTGGTCTATGACTACTTGTCTGCAGAAGTAAAATTAAACTGCTTGGCAAAAGGCAATGTAGACCATTTTTATATGCCGAGCCCATTGAAAATTCCAATACAGGGTATAATGTTTTTGGATAATGTATGTTCCAGGCAGAAAAAGGTATCGTATAATTCTTGATCGGTATATATACTGATTAGCAAAGTTTGATAACTAAAGCTAGAGACATTAAATGTTAAATTTCTATATTTCTACATATTGTACGCTTAGGGTATCTCAACGCTTGGCACTCCCGGCTAAAATAATATGATTCAAAAGCTGCAATAATCATGCGCAAGATATTGTAAAACAATGCTCTTAAAACGATTTACTCAAGTCTAACGGTTGATATCTGGTCAATAAAGTCATATATTGAAACTGCTTTATTTTCAAAATGTTCACAATAATGAGTGCAATGTAGATATAGGAAAAGTAAAGATAGGAAGCTCTTTTTTAGGGTATAGTTATATACTATATTATAGTGTATTATATATAGTATATACATCATCTGATTATTAAATTATTTTAAATTGTATTATTTTATTTGTATTTAGTATATTTCCTTTACAACTTGGCAGTTATATAACTCATGTGTATAGCAAATTTTCATGATAAAGCAATTAACAGTCAATGTGATTATTTGCTCTGATGTGCCTATATTATAGACGAACGATACCTGAAACCTCAACTAGAAACTTAAAGCTTATCGAAACACTTCATTTTTATTTGGGCAATAGATTTATGCGTTAATGGCTTGTTCATGTAGGTACATGGAATGATTTTATTATGCGATAGCACTTGATATCGAAAATATGTAGTGTAATAGAAGGGGGAAAGCGGGTGTATCGCGTGCTCCTTATATATGTATGTATATCATTAGCAGCAGAGTGATAAAATCTGAATTTTTTAGGGGACCAAATGTCGTGAAAGAACTGCCTAACTATTCTTAGGCTTAGTATACTGTGACTGCCGCTCGGAGAAAAAGGCCGCAATAGAGTTTAGTGTAAACGGGCACGGAAAAAGTCGCGTTAAATTACAAATATATTAATTATAAATTTCGTTTGCGGAAAAAAATGGTTGAATAAATAATATTTTATTCTTTTAAATTTAAAACGTCACAGGATAATAAATAGTGTAATTCAACTGTCGAGCTCTAATTAAAGTCGATTAAAAGCTTCTATGCGTAAATTAATAGAGTAACCCACTCAATAACTAATTTACTTGTGTCTAACATCTACAAAACCATTGCAATGGCATATTCCATAATGGACTATTCAATGTCCAATATTGATCGAGTGATACAAAGAAAACAGGCCGATACCAAATATAAGAATATTAAAAAGAAGTCAAAGACATCTACACTAACCTTATATGGTATATTATATCATCATGACAAAACAAAATTTATGGAAAATATACACATGAATTGATTTCCAGGAAACCTTTTTTAGCAGCAACTAGGTGAGTCTATAATGCATAGAAAAGTACTATAAATGAAATATACAAAATGTCCCAATATATTTAAAACAAAATAAAAGTTCTGACTTATGTCAGAGCCCACAATATTTAGTAGCTTCATATACATATGTAAATTTCCATTTTTTTAGCAAATAATTGATTGGCTAATGGTAAACCTATTATTACATATTTATTCGTGTGCGTACAAATAATTTAATCTAAGGCTAACATTATTGTGCAACTATTTTAAAATATATATCTCTGGTACAAGGCTGGCCACGTCGCCACAATTGAATAGGATGGGAATGAAGATGCGAACTCCTGGCTTATGGCATCTCCTGCAGCGCCTACGAAGTGTCCCGACACTCCCACTTGAAGAAGGGGCATCTTGAAGTTTCCATTTTGTTTCTATAAAAAGGAATATTTAATGGAATCCGCCTACGATTATTTCCAAATCACTTACCGTTAAATCGATGAAAAACTTCAAAGGCGAATTGCCAATTCCGTAATTAATGTAGATGTGATAGGACAAAGGAAAGGGCGGCGGATTCTGAAGGTAGTCTTCTGTAAATGTCCAATTGGTGATCGTGACATCTTCGTAGGGCTCGAAAAATAAACTCATTTGAGCAGGACCCGATAAAGAGAACTCGAATCGCACCGTGGTTGATTTCAGATAAGTTTTGTTCAGCATTTTCAATACAGTCGATCCCGGAGGCTCAATGGGCTCTGACCTTGGCAACCATTTGCTCTGCAGCCGATTCTTCACGTATCGGAAATCGTATAACGGCATGCCACACATCATGTGCTTCTCGCATCTCGATTTGATGCTAGTTAATCCCGTCAAGTTGACATTCGTGCCCAAAAGTGGTTTCTCCTCCCGTCTGTCCTGGAAGTTAAACAAGTAGCCAGACTCATCCTTACTAAGTGTGCCATCGAATTCGTAAAACATGTTTCGAACTTGCTGGAATTTAATAGATTTATAGATTTTACAGATTTTATAGATGCAATTATACTAATGGGAAGCTTACCAGGTAGGCAACTCTTTGTCCGTTAGTCCTTTGTCGATAGGGGAATCCTAGGTGAGTGCTACTGGCCAAGTACACGGAGACGGAAGTGATTGCAATCAGAGTGAATATAACTAAACTGGGCCTTCGCAATGTATTTATCAGTGGGATCTGAGTAAATAAAATTATTAGTATTTGACTAAAATAAGTTGAATGGCAAAGCAAACTGACCAGGAAACCAAATGACAGAGTTGTGCCAATCGCAGAGAGAACTGCAATAAATAAGTCCTGATTAGTTGCACTGCCAGAGCGTCCAGTCATCGGCACGAGCACGACAATGAATAGATAGAAGACGTAGCTGCTGCAGAGGAAGGGAATTATCTGGCTGACCTTCAGCAGACCAGTCCAGGCATAGCCCCGGTCGTGCAGAGTGATCAACAAGTTCAATACCAGAGATACGACATAGAAAAGAAGGGGTATCATTAGGACGTATGTGGAACGCAAGCCGAATGACGTCAGGCAAATAATGAGAACAGCCAATATGACGGCCTGGGCATGCAGTGCGAGCTGCAGATGATAACCCCTGGAAATCTTTTCCTGGAAATGAAAAAAAAAAATGAAAAACTCTTCAATGAATGTTTGGGAAGCAGCTTAACACATGAATTACTCACGTTGCACTGAATACTGTAATAGACGGTAATGGGCAAACTGAGGCCAATCAGCGAGGGGCAGACATACAGGCCGATCATCAGCATCGGCGTGCTGAAGAAAGTCAGCGACAGTCCCGCATTATCCATTACAATCGACACCACTATGGGAAGTGCCAGTCCAAGTGCGAAGCAAATTAACTGGATGCTGAGCACCAATATAAACCAGCGCAGCACGTGACATATCGAGACATTGGATATAACTGCCATGCGCCACATTGAGATGAAGACAAAGAGGAGCGCAGCTCCGGCGACGCCAAAGTTAAGAGCTGTTCCTGTCGCCTCTGAGTAATATATAAAAGTAATTCCCAGGAAGTCAAAGTAGATGCCGCGCCCAGTTTTGTGTGCCTATAAAGTTTTTTTTATAACCAATTAACCAGTTTCAATTTTCAGTTAGATAAGTTTACCTCCATGTTCTCTAATTCGTCTGCATCTGCCAGTCCTCGAATTATGCTGAGCACATTATCGCCGGTATTCTGTAAGGACTCTCGAGGAATAACATCGATCACATCATACTTGGTATGGTAGACAAAGCCATTAATGGCCTGGCCAAAGTCCAAGCCTATAAGCACATATAGATGCAGTCATGTGAGTTGTATTCTCATTTCGAAGATTATTCTTAACCTACCTGGAATATGATCTTTAAAGATAGTAAAGTCCGAATCAGAGGGCAGAGCTCCAGTCTGATAGATTTCCTCGTTCAATGTTGTGCCAAATGGATGTTTGGCATATTTATTATAGTACTGTTAATAAATGACGAAATTAGATAAGGATTGATTACATTGACTATACTTACGCCCAAAAGCCAGTTGTGATCAGGTCCAGATTGAACCAGAAGTTCTCTGCTACCGCTTCCAGCCGCGTCCAGATTGACAACAGCTCTGCGAAAATATTGATGAGGTAATAATGCAAGAAATAAGCAAGAATTTCTATAAAGTACAACTCACTTGATGTTCGGTGCCCATTTGTGTTGGTTGATAAAGCCATGGGAGGCCAGCATGGAGCTTTCTTCAGCCCCATTGAACAAGAAGACGATCGGGTGCCGAAAGCTTTGCTCTGTGGTGGCCAGAGTTCGCAGCACTTCCAGCATTGTGACTATCATGAAGCCGGCATCCCCGGCAGAGGGAGTTTCTGGCTTAGAGTCGAAATGGCTGTTGACGAGCAGATATGACTGGCTGTGGCTGTCCTTCGGAGTAATTTTGACGGCAATATTCTGAACGTGGAGGTACAAGCTGTTTACGTTCTCATATACAAATTGGCCGGACACCTCTGATAAGTCAATTTCAATGTCAAAGTAATCCTTAAGCGAGTCTTCCTTAATTTGGTTGAGCTCCTTCAGGAGGTACTGCACAGCATCAATCTCATTTTGCTTCGAGCCAACCATTTTGGTTCCAATATTCGACAGATAATAGAGATTTTTATAAGCACGTTCCGCAATGAACTCGTGGCTTTTCACGTCCTCTATCGTCAGCGCCGTGGGCAAGCGATATAAATATGGTATAACCACGGCGAAAAAGAGTAGACCCCAAAACAGTAGAAATCCACCTGCGTAATACCAAGGTAACCTTCCGCTGTCGTCATTTTTACTTCCGCACCGAGGTTTATCCTCCAATCTGTTGCCAGATTCACTGCAAATCTAATAGAGATTTGTGACTTAATTATGGGAGCTGCAATTTAACTCAATTATCCAATGGTATTTACGAGCTTCTCCTTGTCACACATCCTTATTGCTCAATAAGTGAGTCCAATGGCGCCCTATTTTGAACTACTTCACAAATCGAGTGTTTGCTTATTTTATAGCAATCAAGTCACACATAACATGAAAGACTTGCAGAATTCAACAATAATAAAATCATATAATTTGATTGTCCGATAAAAAAAAAAATACATGCGAGGGTAGTCACAAAGCAAAGTTCATTGGATATTAGCAGAAATTATTATTGTTTACCATATATCGTTCTTGTCGTACGAATTTCTCTAAGATAAAACTTAGACTTTAGCCATGGTCTTTTTACTACTCTGCGCTTATCGTTCTGAAGAACATTTATCAGAGATGCACTTTACGAAAATATTGTCTGTATATAGCACAAACTTGACCTAACTAACAAATTAAATATGTGTATTAAGAGGCAGTATATATTTCCACAACTCTTGTGACAGCCCTCCTGTTGTCAACAGTCCATTTTATTGAGTTAGAGGAAACTCTCATATTATTTGCGGCACTTACCTCAAATTTACTAAACAGTCTACGATATAAATTAGCGATATCAGCACTGAATCAGCACTATACTATTCGCGATATCTCTCTCTATTCCAAATGTACCTTGTTTATAAAGCAGTTTTATTGGAAGTCTTCGAAAAGTGCTTTATTCACCTGTTTAGATGAAAGCTGGTTGTGCCTATATAAAAATACATTATCGACAATTTACAATAGATTTATGAGTTTATTATAATAAAACACGCTTCTTTTACCTACTGATTAAAATGGTAATGTACGTATTGAACAGTTAACGTATTTTTATCTAATTATAAACGTCATTCATATGTCAAAATAGTGACTGCAATGCCTGTTGAGACTTATAATTTATAGTATTATTTGCCATTTGATCGAGGATTAATATATGTATATGCTTTGGCTATGATGTAGTATAATATAACATAAAATAATAATCAAAAAACATATTAATAAAATTTTAGTAAGAAATGCCCGTAACTACCGACGAGTTGCAATGTGTTAACGCGCATAGAAAAAGTTGTTGAACAATGATTATTACTTGTATGGCACATTGTCTCCTTACATATTTAATATTAAATAAATAAATAAAAAAGAAACAAATAACAAAAATTAAATTGACTCTTATTAATATTTAATAACATTAACATTATATTAATGATCATTTAGATCATTATCTGATGACTGCATTTACAACAATAATTACGACTAAAACAATTGCCTTATTTGTTTTATATTAACAACAATTACAATTCTACTTAGCATACTTAACATATTCTAAACTATTTAAGTACTTACAGCACTCCGCAGAACAAAACCACCACCAGCAGATCAGGCTGCGCCGTGACTGGCTCCATTTATATAGGGAGAGATTGCCGCCCGAAGTTGATCTGTGGTCGGCGTTTGATCTTCACTCGTTCATTGCTTCACTCGAACATTGAGCGCCGAGTATGACAGCAATTGTGTTCGATCGAGCAATTAAAGTTCGATGTTCGATCAAACACACACCGGAGAGAGAAATAGCCAGATCAACGGACTCTCTTGCAGACAGACAAAGACAAATACATAAACACACAGCCAAACAGAAAAGCGACTGACGATTACTGCCTGCATTTTATATATTCTTGCTAAATTCATAATAAATCAAAACACAAGTCAAATTGCATTTTTTTTAGATTTTTTATTAAACTACTTAAGAGTTAATAATTATTGCCTGCATTTTATGCTATATATATAATAAAGTAAGAATGTAATAACATGTTACGAGATATACATACACACATATTTATCAGATTCTATCAATGTACATATAAATTAATTTGGGAATTGTTTCGACAATAGCTCAACAGCTTAGGGACTATAATTAGTAAAGAAATATCAATATCTATCAAAGGTACACTCTGTAAATGGGGCAATCAGAAGTACCAGCTTTCGTAGGTGCCCACCCAGGCCTGTAGGTAGGCGTAAGAGGGAAAGCTGTCGATATAGGCGCCCAGGCCCTTTGTTCTTTGCATGTCGTAATGTACCCAATGCCCACCGATGCCAATTTCCAAAGTGGGCGTGTCGAACGAAGACGTCGTCTTCTGCAATTGCAATAAAAGCTCAATTAACTTGTAAAACAATCCATGCAAGCCCAACAAACCTCAACGTCTATGGTGAACTCCAGGGCACTTCTATCCAGGCCATAAGAGAAGTACACAAAGTACGGCGGTGGCTCATTGTTCTTGATGAGCGTCTCATTGAACGACCAGTCCAGCAGCTTGGCATCGTTCTTTACGTTCACAAAGATGGTCATATGATCCGGGCCAGCCAACGAGAAGTTAAACCGCCTCTGCATCGAGTTATCCAGCTCTGTGGTTTCCTGTAGCGTCAGAGTAGGATAGGCCGCCGGTATCTCCGGCTGCTCCTTAATGGGTATCCAGAGACTGTATTCGCGAGCCTTGTGCCAACGGTGATTATACAGTGGCATGCCGCAGAACATTTCCTCATCGCAGAACTCGCTGACCTTGTGCAGTTGGCCAATCGTCTTGATCTCCTCTTCGGCTACGCTGAAACGTCGGTCTTGGGGATAGACGTAGATGCCGCTCTCATCAGTGCGCGTGGTGCCATCCGCATTGTGCAGGATGCGATGAGCGTGCTGCAGTAAGGAAATGAATTAGAATATGCTTTCAAGTAATATTCCTTTCTGTCTCAACTCACAATCAATGCGTAGCGCTGCGGCGATGTCTTGGGCTTGTATGGAAATCCTGCGTCAGTTACTGCAATGATGATGAACAGAATCGTGCCTGCCAAGAAGCACAGCACAATTGTTCTCGTCTTACGGAAGAACATAATGAGCGGCACCTGTGCGTAAAGTGCAAGTTAGCTATGGATCACAGAGATAGTCAAGTGCTAAATGCTTACAAGAAAGCCAGCAAACATGACCGAAAACAGCCACAGCAGAAGAGCGATTGATAAATCGGGATTAGCTGATCCGCCGGAACGGCCTTGCATTGGTATCAATGTCTTCAGGGCAGCCGTGCAGATGTAGGTGATGTAGGTGAAAGGTAGGATCTGGCAGATCATGACGACAATGGCAAACCAATAAGCTATATATAGAAAATTATAAATACTTGGAAAATAGTTGAATTAACTGCAGCTTAAATACCTTTGCGATGCCATTTGGTCACCAGGTTCACAATTAGAGCCACAATGTCAAAGAACACGCAGAGCATAATAAAATAGGCCGATCGTATGCCGAGGGCCGTCAGAACAATTATCAGCAGCACTAGGCAAACGCAGTGGGAGTGCATGAAGAGCTGCACACGAAAGCCTAGGCTGAGCGGATCCTTTTTGGTTCGCTCCAGATAGAGGGCGGGCAGAATGCTCATGCCAAAGATAATCGGAAATACATAGAGGCCGAGCAGTAGCCACATCTCTGTGAACCAGCTGAGTGAGCGATTCACTCCGTCCATGAAGACAGCGACGAGTAGAGCTAGCCCGAGAGCCAGACCCAGAGAGATCAGCTGTATGCCCAGAATAATACCAAAGCGCACCAGGACGCCCGAAATGCTGCAGCCCGAGCGCACGGACATGAAGTACAGAGAAATTCCAATTGCCAGGAGCGCAATCGCGCTGATTATCATGTTGATAACAATGTTCGTGGTTGCCGTGTAGAAAATCATAAACCAGCCCAGGAAGTCATAGAACACATTGTGGCCCTCGGCGTGAGCCTGAAAAGATGATAAATGGAAATGGAAGAACAAGAAGAGAGGGAGACGCTTCAGAGTCTACTCACTGCAGTGTCGTCCAATTCGGGAGCATTTGCCAGAGCCCTGGCCAGAGCCAGCACATTATCGCCAGTGTGTTGAAAGGAGGCGCGAGGAAAGACATTGACTCGATCGAATTTGGTGTGGTACACGTAGCCATTGAAGATGTACGCCATGTCGAGGCCAGGAACTCCGCCATAGTCACGGAAAATGCGAAAGTCTGTATCGGACGGTATCAGACCGGCCTGGAACATCTCCTCGCCCAGCGTGTTCGCAAAGGGATGCGGTACCTGGCGATAGTATTTCATGAGCCAGGGGTGATTGGGCCCCGACTGAAACAGAATCTCGCGGCCGCCGCTGCCTGCCGAGTCCAGATTGATCAAAGCTCTGCAAGAATCATCAGCTATAGTCGATATCCTAATTAGCGCTCAATCAACGTTCACCCACTTGCAGTTCTTGGCCCACTTGTGCTGCGTGATGAAGGCGTGTGAGGCCTGCAGCGGATTCTCCTCGGCTCCATTGAACAGGAAGACAATGGAGTGGGCCAGCGGCTCATCAGTCTTCGCAATGACACGCATCACTTCCAGCATCGTCGCAACCATGGAGCCATCATCACCAGCACCCGGGCTGCCGGGCACTGAGTCGTAGTGGCTATTGATCAGCAGATAGTTCTCGTTCGAATTGCCCTTCTCGCTGAGCTTGACGACCACGTTCTGAATGCCCTGGTACATGTTGACCATGGTCCAGTGCATGTAGGCACCGCTCGCCTGCTGCACATCGATCTCGATCTCGAAGCGCTCGTTCGCCTCCGCCTGCACCTTTTCGATCTCATCCCTAAGGAACTGCACGGTGGTCACCTCATTGGCCACACTGCCCACAACGCGTGGCCCGATCCGCGTCAGCTCGATGAGGGTGTCCTCGGCGCGCTGTGCAATGAAGTCCCGCGGATGGGCTGCCTCATCGGCGCGCGTCAGCGCCGTGGGCATGTGATTGATCTGCGTGTTGACCAGCGACAGATAAATGACGAACCAGAAGCCGAGGAAGGCGGGCGCATAGTACCATTGCAGCTTCTTGGGCACCTCAAAGTCCACATCGATATGGTACTTGGAGTTGAACTATAGGAAAGTGAAAGAAACTTAGTTGTTTGACCGATTATCATTAGGCTCAAAGTGCTTTAAGCACTATTTATAGCAAGTGGTCAGCCGGACGATATCTAATCGCAGAGCAGGCGCTGTAAACGCGACTCCAGACGCACCCCCTGCTCGGCAGCCATAAACGAATGCCAAGGCTAACTGAAACGTTGATCGAGCTATTTACATGATACGATTATCATTCGGGCGGGTTGCATTCCTTTCGAAATGGCTATGGCAACAAGTCAATATATCGGCCCCCTGGGAACTCAATTGAACTCTTATTGCTTTATGGGCTTCTGATAGGGGATTTTGTTTTGCAAAGGCTAAGCTTTTCGCAAGTTGGATTTCAGCTGATCCATGATTCATTTAGGCGTGTGGATAATGTACGATTATTCTCGAATTACTGCAATAAATTGATAAGCTTTCGAAAATCGCCAAACATTGGCAACAGAGAGTCCAACAACAATTTGCAAATCGGGCGGCTTCTTTGATATTTTGGCTATAGCAAAACTAATTGGACTTATTTGATAAACAAAACGATTAGCCGCATTTGCTGTTGGTAGCCCAGTAGACTACGAATTGGCCACTGCGATAAGCAATGATCCAGCACACGCCAGAAACGTGCCTAGCACTTGAGTTGACCAATTTGGAATTGATCGTTCCGCCTGCCTTAGATTACAATTATGTAGCAGTCTCAATACAAAACTTAGTAGCTATGTTAATGTTAAAATAATGCTAAGCCGATTTTAATTAGAATTTAAATAATGCTATGAAATATTGAAATATGTAGATTGCTTAGAAAAATCATATTAAAATTATCTATAAAGTTCTTTGAGTTTATATTAAATAATTAACATAAAACCTAGTCTGTAGTTTTCCTAAAGTAAATAATGATTACGTAATCTGTAAACTGTAAACTGTATTCCATTAAAAAAAAAATAATGATAATAATAATAATTAAGTTTTAAGAATAGTAAGTATTGTTTGCCCATATAGGTATACATGTTTGCTTTATACTCGTGTTTAAATTAATAATAAACTACGACAATTGACACCATTGTATTTAATCATAAATTTGCCATGGCAGCTGTTAATCAATTCTGTTGCGGAAAATGTGAGGCGTTTAACGGAAAGTTAACTTTTTTAGGCATGGTTATATAGTAAAAATATATACTTTAACACACAACATATATATATCTTACTAAGACAGTAGTGGATTTAGGATAAAAATAAATTAAAAATAACTTTGAATACGATTTGCCAAATACTTTAGCAATTGAAATAATTTTTCCGTTTGAAAATTCAAAATTAGATTTAATAAGCAATTAATTTTAACTTGAAGAAT
This sequence comes from Drosophila navojoa, assembly GCF_001654015.2. The sequence continues at coordinate 605,124 of NW_022045867.1, forward strand.
ATTTTAAACTTAATATAATAAATAATAAAGTTTAAATGTACATAATTTTCACATAAATAAACTTTTTGAAAATCCTAACTAGAAATCACTAATTGCACACTCAGTTCGATAAAAACCTTTGGGTTTTAAAAGAGAAAATTTAATTGAATGTCACTCAAGGATAGTGTGATATAATTGATCTCAATAAACGTATACGTACACCCATTTTGAATGAACTTGAACACTGGTAAATTTAGAGACTTTCAATTTCGCACACTGGTATTTATCCTTTGATTACGTAAACACTGCCCAGCACTGGCGCTGCTAGACTCCACGGCGGATCGTTGGGATCGTTCACGTCTTATGGCCGTCACTGGATGAAGCAAACGCACAAATGAAGCGAACGCGACTCGCACGGCGTTCTTAAAATATGTATGAGCACAAAGGTGTTTACGGGAGCACCTGAAAATGGCCAACGTCAAGTTATCGTTGGGAATGCAATATCTAACGGTGATACGATAAACACGCGCAATTATTGTTGCCTCGGTTATTGAACAGCCAATTCGGCTTGATTTTTGTCTTATTGGATGTTATTATCGCACTTGCTGTTCTTGTTGGTGTTGTTGTTGTTACGGTAGTGTAGAGGCACCTGTGTAGTAGTCGCAGTCCATAATGTGATACGATTACGAATTGTTTTCTTTTAGTATAGTGTTTTTTTTTTTTTCCTTTGCGTTTCTTAACGGGTTTTATCTTTATGGCAAAGAAATATGATATTCGGTTGGGGTGCGAAAATACTATTTCACGATATTGCTGGCGGCGTGGCACCTTAGAAGTGTTTGCACTGTACCCAGTTTATCTATCTAATAACCGAATGGCATCGCCACAGTGTCATAGTCAATAAATACTTTTCACTGGCTCTGCTCCATGGCCCAAGTAAGCGTCATTGCGATACCTCACCCACTCGCCGACTAACTGACTAACTAGCGTCGATACGTATCCAGAGCCAGAGCCAGAGCCCGAGCCCAGAGACATCAGCAAACATAGAGATAGTCAATGGGCGGTTGTGCCTGGCTGCCTATTGCACTTGTCTCTGGCCTCTGATGTTGTAATGCATGTTCCTCTATAGACTTGACTAATTAATTTCTGCGCCGTTCGCTGTTCGCTGATGCCATTTGAGTTTATGTGTCATTGCATTCTTTTGTTTTCCCTCCGATTCGCGTATTGGCAAATTCTCTCGCGTTGGGCACGGATTTTGGATTTTGGAACTGGGCGGCGCAGCGAATTACTTTGATTCCGCTTGATTAACAAATTGTTTTCATTATACGAATCGTTTTGTTAGCTAGCCAACCCATATATGCATGTATATTTGTATGTGTGAGTGTATGTGTGTCCACTGAGTTATGCTTGACTGCATCCAATGCTGGGAAATTGACTCGTCCGAACGATCTGAAATTATGTCAAATACTATTTTCGCGCTCGATTGCGCGACGGCAGCGACAAGTGGCAGTCTTATATTTTTAGAATATTTAAATAAGTGAAAACCTATTAGAAACTGTCAAAGTACCTCTAGGTGGTAAAACAAAAACCTTTTCTAAAATAAATTAAGTTGGGAAAGTTTTCTGCTCTTTAGTTAGTTAGCATGAATGATTTAGTAGTTGATGCATAAGTCGATATTACGAGAACTAGTTAAGTAAAATTTTGTCAAGATAAGTAAAGAACAAATTTTGCACAATCAAACATAAATGACAGCAGTGTAAATATTTTCCCAAATTTTTGTTGAATTAGAACATGTGTATAAAAAAAGAAATTGAAGATATTCCCTGCACACTCATATTTTTAAAATTCCCAAAACATCACGAATCGCATGGCAAAAATTCACTTGTTAGCGAGTTCTCATCTTACGTTGCTCAAGGTCGCTAACATAAGATTGCCATAATCTGAATTATTGCCGATTGGCACAATTCATGCTCAAATATATATATATACATAGAAAATATACATACGTTCACATATATATTTTTATGGTGCACAATGATTACGATTAAGTGCGATTCCAGTAAATACATATATGAGAATCAATTTGAAAATTCTACTCAAATGACGCACCAAGTAATACCGCATTATAAATTTAAATTCCAACAGAGCTTTTTATTTTAAATTTAAATATTCATTATTCGATTGCTTGTGCGCATACTTATCATGGTGACTGTGCGGCAATCGCATGAAAAATCAGTGCTCTAACTTGTCAGAGTTCTTTAAAGTATGGAAATCAAATAGAGCTTGTTGGATTGACTGCTAATCCAAATGCTTTTAGCTTAACTTATCGCCAGGCAATTATCAATTATAGCCTTCATTATAGCTAATTATTTGTGAAGTCACAGTCTTATCGCTCTGCGAATAGCTGCCAATATCTATGCAGACTCGTTACGTGTCGATATGGATTTAGGCGTCCCTTCGTACACAATGATAAACTATTGTACCTTTGAGCTCGTTTAGCGAGGTGTGGAAGATGTCTTTCCAGGGTAAGATTAAATATAAGTAAATGTGGAAAATGAAATGAAATGAGTTTATAATGCCAAGGTCTTGAGCATAGAGTGCAAAGATTATATACAGATTTATAGATCTTTTAGATTATGTCTATAAAATGTAATATAAATTGGAACATGTTGATCAACAATTTATCAAATTATATAAACAGTTGACTGCTATTGAGATATTGTGCAAAGTTATTGAAATGTCCCTCGCAGCGATTAAGTCGATAATGAGTCTAATTCAGCGGGCTTATCATAAGCCCACTAGCAACTCTTGAGGTTCAGCCACTGCAAATCCATAAATTCGAAAATTATGTATATAAAATTGCGGCTGCTCGTGTGGAAACTAATTAGTACGTGAACAGGCGATGCGCATGGCGCAGGTTAATCAAACTACTGACTGGATGGGATTAGGATTTGAGCAGTTAGTTGATCCACAAATCGATTCAATATCATGTCGACAACATGCAGCAACGACAACAAAAGTCTCGGCAACGACAGCAACAAGGGCAGCGTCGACACCATCATCAAGTGAGTTCGATGAGCGCAACAAGTTCTCTGCTGCTCTTATATGTGTGGACTGTGCTGTGATCTCTTGCTCTCTGGCTCGGCCGCCTCGCTCTCTCCTTCTGCGCCTCCTGCTGCACTGCTGCGCTGCTCTGTGCCCGGCCAGACAGACGTGCGGCGACCGTCGAAGGCGACAGTTGAGGTTGCGTTCCGTTGTGTTCTGTGAGAGTTCTGTGTGCTCCGTGTCAGCTGATGGCACATGTTGCTGCCGTTGACGTTGGCCGCCCTTCAGCATTTTATATAAGCACACAACTATATAAAAAACGCAGAAACTGAATACGAACAAACATTCGCGTCGATTTTCATCAAGTGTTAATCAGCATAAACAATTGCGAGTGCCAATAATTAATAAAACAAAAGGAAAAGGATTGCATTTCGACAAGTTGATATTCAACAATTGAGTGTGAATACGAACGCGAGTGTGAGTGCAAGCTCAAGTGTGTGAACGTGAACGTGAACGTGAACGTGAGTGTATTCAAACACACTTTGTTTGGCTTCTTGTGTTGCTTTCTTTCAACGGCAGTAAACACAAACAACCGCAACTTCCTTTGCGTCGGCTCTGGCTGCTTGTTGCAGTCGTCAAGAGGCAGGTTATTGACTTCTTCTTATGCTGCGGCCCTTGCGGCACATGTCGCACATTTAGCTGGCAGCATGCAGCGTGCAGCATGTAGAATGTAGCTGTATCTGTATCTGTATCTGGCAGTTACTATTGTATTGGATTGCCTCTTCCGCTGCGTTTCTCTATCTGCGAGAAAGCCCAAATAAATGTTGTTGGCGTTGCTCTTGTTGGTGTTGTTGCTGCTGCTGCTGCTGCTGCGGCTGTTGTTGTCACAGTTGATTGCCGTCGCCTCGCCGATTGTTTGGATTTTCTTCCCATTTAGATAGTCTTTAAATAGATCTTTCTTTGGCCTCCCCCACACGAGTCATTTGCATGCGAGCACTGTTTTGTTTTTAATTCGATTCACCTCCGTGGGCGTGACCACACAAAGATGCGCTGGAAACCCATGAACAACAACAACAAGAAGCAGAAGAAACCGACACTAAAACTGAAACAGAAACTGAAACTGAAATCGAAACTGATACTGAAACAGTAACTGACTGATTAATGCACTCGCTTGCTAAATTGATTAACCACACGTCCCATGGCACCAAGTGTGCGCTCCACTTACATAGGCATCCCATTCCGTCTCCCTCTCCGTCTGCCTCTCCGTCTGCGCCGCGAATTTGTTTTTGCCTGTGCCGCGTCTCGGTCTGGCGGTCTCATTTAATCGGCGCTCCGCGGCTGGCCCCTGGGGGTCATGAGGCGCATTGCTATAAATGGGTCGCTGTCGCAGGGACCCCGATTGCATTCTGTCCGCACTTTAATCATCAGCCACAAGCACCAATTGCAATTGCCCCGTTGCTCTCTCACTCTGGCTCAATAATAAAAAAAAGCAAATAGCAAAAACAAATGGGAACATCCAACACTTTTCTGTTTATAGGCTAAACGAACTGCAACCATTTGGCAGAATTCTTTGTATACAACTTTTGTTTTGTTTTTCTTTTGCCTTTTATTTTTGTTTTAATTTTTTTTTTAGGTATGCGTCACATGAATTTTAGTTGAGCACGGACTGCACTTCAGAGGCTCTCTAAGAGGGCGCCTTGTGGGCATGACTGAATAGGCATCGGTATAGTGATGGCCAGAACTGAAAGCTTTTGTTAACTTGCCTGCGCTGAGCTTAGAGCTTTCTTCTAAGCGCCAAATTTAACTGGGATTCGCTTGAGTTGACTTTGTGCTCAGAGTTTCATTCGTTTACTCTTGTACAGGGTATTTTAGTTTTGCACATAGATAAGTCAAGCGAATGGCATATAGCTGATCATTAAAGCTAAATATTATGCGCTCAATTCGCTATAAATAAAAACGAAAATCAAAATTTACAAAATGTCTCAGCTAATTTACGGCTGCTTCTCATCTACGTCTGGCATTAGTTCACAAACGAATATTTGCCCAACATTTATTGTTTTCATTTAGTTTTTTCCCCATTTACGAGCAAGCCGTCAGCTGTCCACATGGAAAATAAGTAATTATTTTTTGGGGCAACACATGTGTTCCGCTAGACTCAATCTGGTGCCTGTTGCAGAACCAAAAAAATCGATGACAAAATCTCTGAAAAGATTAGTTTCGCAGCCAGATAATGCGCAGTAGAGAATTGACTACCTTTCCCTTATCATTGCAATGAGTATCAGCCCAGCTAGCAGGAGGAAGCAGCTCAGCTCCCAGCTCTTGCTAATGTTGTCTTATTAAGATATAAGCTGAGAGCTTCTCATTTGGCTATCTGGCAATTGTTTCCAAGTACTTCTGATTGATTCGAGTAACTTATCAGCCATCTATCACTCGGCCACTTGAAAGCCATCGAGACATCGATTACCATGTTTATATACCTTATCGGGTGTTCAAGTGGGTGGGCAGGGAACTATTTAATCAATGACTGCGATGAAGCGCAACTTCCTGATGGAAGTCTGGCGGGTGCAGTGTTTCAGCGGTCATTTCGGGTCAATCAATTAAGTCGATTGCAGAGCCAGCCAGTGGTGCGCTGCGGCCGTGTCATTTCGCACACTCATTCGGTATTCATTATTCATTTCAGCCACAAGATGAACTCCAAATATGAGAACATGAAAATCATCTACAATCGCAGCAAAATTGGCTGGTATTGGGCGCCGCTCTTTGTGGCCTTCTGGTTCCTGCTCTACTATTTGGTGGTGGTGCCCAGCTTTCACAGCATGCCGCCGCTGAAGACCGTGCAGGATGAGCTGCTGCAGCCGGGCCAGTTCATTGGCGAGCGTGCGGAGGGCACTCTGCTCAGGCTGTCGAAGATTGGACCCAAGGTCGTAGGCAGCGCTGCCAACGAGCAGGTGGCCGTCCAGTTCCTGCTCAGCGAGATCAACGACATCATCGACGGCGGCCGCGACGACCTCTACGACATTGAGAAGGATGTGCAGATAGCGTCGGGCAACTACCTGCTCTGGTCTATGGTGAACGTCTACCAGAGCGTGCAGAATGTGGTGGTCAAGGTCTCGCCCAAGAATCCCACAACCGAGGCAGCTCTGCTGATCAACAGCCATTTCGACACGGTGCCAGGCAGCTCTGGCGCCGGCGATGCTGGCATGATGTGCGTCATCATGCTGGAGGTGCTGCGCGTCATCACCAAGTACGAGACGCCGCTCACCAACACGCTCATCTTTCTGTTCAACGGCGCCGAGGAGAATCCTCTCCAGGGCTCGCACGCCTTCATTACGCAGCATCCCTGGGCCATGAATGTGCGGTAAGTGGGAAGCAAGCGAAAGCAAACCTGAGGCAAATTTGTTTCCAACTCTAATTTCAAATTCACTAAAATGCTGACAGCGCTGTGGTCAATCTGGATTCAGCTGGCAGTGGCGGACGAGAGATACTCTTTCAGTCTGGACCCGATCATCCCTGGCTAATGAAGGTGAGTGTTGACTAACAGTTGATTGCCTATTCACTGCCTTCAATTAATTGAAATTGGAATCAATTCAATTCAGTACTATGGCAAGCACATCTCGCACCCATTCGCCTCAACTATTGGCGAGGAGCTCTTCCAAAACGGCTTCATACCCTCGGAGACGGACTATCGCATATTCCGCGACTTTGGAAAGATTCCAGGTAGAGCAAAGAATTCGAATTTTCCAACTAAATCTAATGCGTTCTCTCGAAGGCCTCGACATGGCGCACACATTGAATGGCTATGTCTATCATACGAAGTACGATCGATTTAATATAATACCACGACGCACCTACCAGCTGACCGGAGACAATGTATTGGGCCTGATCAAAGGCCTGGCCAATGCGCCCGAACTGGAAAATCCAGACGTAAGTCTTTAGATAGTTAATGTTATGTATGTGTATATAATAATCTCCATCATTATCAGAAATATGCAGAGGGCCACATGATATTCTTCGACGTGTTGGGCTGGTTCTTCATCTACTATCCGGAACAAGTGGGCGTCATCATCAACATTTGCGTCTGTGTCCTGGTCCTGGCTACGATTGTCGTCTACATCTGGAGCATGGCCAGCAATACGGGCATGTTCCGGCGTCGCATCTTCGCCAAGTTTGGCATCTTGGCTGCGCTGCAGCTTTGTGGCGTTCTGCTGAGTGTGGGTCTGGTCATTTGCATAGCCCTCTTCCTGGACGCCGTGGGCCTTTCGATGGCCTGGTACTCGCAGACCTGGATGATCTTCGGCTTGTACTTTTGCCCCATGTTCTTTGGCCTGGGCATACTGCCAGCCATCTACTTTAGTCGCACGAAGGAGGTGGGTTTCTCAGATCCTCAAGGGGTTGCATGCCTCCTTTATTCACTGTTTACTCCGCTTCCAGCACGGTCTTCCACTCGGCTACGGCATTCAGCTGCTGATGCACTCGCACTGCTTGATCCTGACAGCCATTACCATCATTATGATCTGCTTCAATGTGCGATCGGCCTTCATTCTGCTCATTTGCATTGGCTTCTACACCCTCTCCGTTCTGCTCAACATGGCCACGTGTGCCCACAAGACAAGTGAGTTGAATAATCATTATATATGCATATATACATGATCAAATGAATAATCAATTATTTTTATAGATTTCCTGTGGCTGATTCCCCATTGCCTCTGCCAGCTGCTGCCCTTCATGTTCTACACCTACTGCTGCTATGCCTCCTACGTGGTGCTTGCGCCCATGCAGGGACGCGAGAGCGGCTCGAATCCGGATCTGCTTATCGGGGTTTATACGGCTCTCTTCTGCTTGCTGCTGTCTCCGTTTATAATACCCCTGCTCTGCCTGTTCCGTAAATCGAAGACCATCATCTCGCTCTTTGGCATCTGCACGCTCGTCTTCATCATTCTGGCTGCCACGCCCGTGGCATTCCCATATGTGGAGAAGACAGCGGTGCAGCGTTTCTTTGCTGTGGTAATTGATTGGAGTTTGTCTTGGCCACAATTTATTTGTTACTCATTGGCCCATTTCGTATCTCCTCATTCAGCACACGACACGCACCTTCCACAATGCAGACGCAGCGCATTCCGTCAACCACACGGACTCCGGCTACTACGTGATGCCCGTGGATCGGCATCCCAACTCGGTGGATAGCATTCTCTTTGAGGGAACCAACTTGACGAAGGCGGATCGCAGTACGTGTGACACTGAAATAATGTGCGGCTTTCCCATTTACAGTTCGCGTTGGGTGAAGGCAGTGTAAGCAACAGTGACAGCCCCACACGTTCATAATAATCATAGTAATTCTTCATTTGATATTTGCAGAGATAATAGCTATTGGGTGCCAGGCCCAGAGCCGAATAAAGACTATCTGCCCACGTTGCGCATAATAAACAAGGAGAGCACCTCGAGAACGAACATAATATTCACCTTAGAGGTGGCTGGACCGGATCATGTGAGCATATTCATCGAGCCACTGCAGGGCGCCAAGCTCGTGGACTGGACCTTCACCAAGGAGCCGCTGGAGAAGTCTTTGCCGCCGCCCCACTACGTCTATTGGTCTTACGCCCTAGACCCGACACCTATGCGATTCAATCTGGAATTTGAGGTAAATCTTTAAGGAGTTGTCAACTCGAAGAATATTATTTTTACTGATTATTTATACTCTTTTATAACAGCACAAAAGTGAGGATTGGTCTGGCACCACGTTCAGGGTCGCCATCATGGGACACAGAATACACGACGACATGTTCATAGACAAGGACTTCCGAGAGTTCCTGGCCAGGTTTCCGCCCTGGGCGCACGTCAACTCGTGGATCGGCTCCTACAACAGCTGGCAGCTGTAAGGGCAGCCGAGTCAGCAGATGCAACGCTTGATATTCACTCACTACTCATGGTTCGGAGTCTCTGAACTGTTGTTAAGTTTTCGCATTCATCCGCATACGCCAAACACAAATTCACATATGATACTCGCGCAGGCGAACGTCCAACGAACAAAAAGTTGTATTTAAATTGTAATTCTAGACTCTAATTGAAGCCATCTCCCATCACTGAACAAACATCCGAAGCGCTAAGATTTTAATTGTATTAAAATATATTTTAAATAATTTATTAAGATATAGAAATCACTTGAAACATTTGCCAGTCATTTGCCTAGAAGATCCAGCTCTCGTACGAGGCAAGCCAGTCGGTGGTATAGGTCCAGTCCGGAAAGGTGTTCAGGAACTCCCGGAACTCGGGCGTATAGTGTTGCGGATGGTACAGGAAATGCACGCTCACTGCCAGCTTGAAGTAAGGCCCATCCGTATTCGCAGCGTCGTGCTCAAACTCCAGCCAGAAGTTGTAGGGCTCCGTGACCAGGGAGGTGACATGGTATATGAAATAGGGCGCAGTATGGCCATCCACCAAGAGCGTCTCATCGAACGACCAATTCGTGATCTTCACTTTCTCCAAGGGATCCACGTACATGACAATGCGATCGCCCGCCTTGAGGCTGAACTCGAATCGCTTTTTGTTCAAGCTTATGGACTGACGCGATACTTCTGTCAGCTCTGTGGACACTGGCAGAGCGGGAGCAGAACTGTAAATCCAGCGAGCAGAGTCCCTGAAAAAGAATCAGATCTTATGTATAGAGTAGTGTAAATACGACTGAATTGAGACCTACTTCCAGCTCAGCCAACGTCCACTGTAGAGCGGCAGGCCGCAGTAGGGCTCCTCTGCGCAATTATTCTTCAGCCAAATCTCGGGCTCTACGTTCTTAAGCGTTGTATCATACAGCTCCGAGTATCGAGTATCCACGGGCTGTATGTAGAAGCCCGTTTCTTGAGTCGTTGTTCCATCCAACTTGTGCAATGTGCGTTGGGTGTGCTGAAAGAAACTTGAGATTGGAGCTCATAGGTCTTGGCGGAGCTGAGCTGAGAAAACTCACCAGAACATAGTATCGCTGTGCGGCCACATCCTTTTTGAAAGGAAAGCCAGCAGGTGTGGCGGCTAATATGATGAATATGATGATTAGGACGCCAAACATTGAGATGAAGGTCTTCGATTTGCGGAATTTGTGTAAGACTGGCACCTGAGAAGAGGAATAACTATAACGATAATACTACACCCAAGCAGAGAGATAAAGCTCTAAAACATACTATGAATCCTGCGAAATGCATTGTCATGAGAGCAATGAATGCTGCGAGCAGCATATCGGGCTTGCTGTCGGGTCCATCGCGACCCTGCATGGGCACAAAGACCAGCAGGAACACGTACATCAAATAGGTGTAGAAGAAGAAGGGCAAAATCTGGCACAGCAAGTGAACAGTAAAGAAACACTCTGCGAAAGAGAGAGAGGAATAAATTAGCTGACAGACCGAATAATTTATATATCACTTACTCTTAATAGTCAGTCTCAGGATAAACTGCACAATCATCGAGACGGTGTAGAAGAAGAGGCCAATCATGGGGAAGAAGGCTGAGCGTATGCCCAGACCAGTGAGGAGCAGGCAAAGGAAGACAATCAGAATGCAGTGGGCATGCATGAAGCAGGCAATGGTGTGATTCAGCTTCATGTAGGTCTTGCGCTTGGTCCAGCCAATGTAGAAGGCGGGCAGCAGACCCAGTCCGAGGAACATGGGACAGAAGTACAGACCGAAGGTCATCCAAATGCCATAGTACCAGGACTCGGCCAGGCCAACGGCTTGCATGAAGACAGCCACGAGCAGGGTCAAGCCCCAGGCGATGATTACGGCACCCAGCTGCACCAGACAAATGGTGCCGAAGCGCAGGGCCACCACCTTGGGTGCATCCACCACATTGTCCTTGGTCATGAAGTAGACGGAGATGCCAATGCAGATCAGAGCGCCGATCGAAACGACGATGTTAATGGCAATGCTGGCATTCTCGGTATAGACGACAATGAACCAGCCGAGGTAGTCGAAGAAGACAGCGTGTCCCTCTTCGTGGGCGGCCGTATCATCCAGCTCCGGGGCGTTGGCCAGCGCCCAGGTCAAGGCCAGCACATTCTCGCCCGTGGACTGATAGGTGCCGCGCGCCAGATTCTTAAAGTTGTCGTACTTGGTGTGGTAGACATAGCCATTGAGGGCATGCGCCATGTCCAGGCCGGGCACATTGCCGAAATCGCGAAATATGCGAAAGTCCGTGTCGGAGGGTATAAAGTTGTTCTGAAAGAGCTCCTCGCCGAGCGTTATGGAGAAGGGGTGTGGTGCATGCTTCTGGTAGTAGCTCATCAGCCAGGGATGATTGGGGCCTGTTTGGAACAGAACCTCACGTCCGCCTGATCCCGTCGAGTCTAAGTTGATAAGTGCCCTAGGAGAGTTGATATAGTTAGAACTGTAGAAAGCGAGAGCGAGAGAGAGAGAGAGAGAGAGAGAGAGTCTACGCACTTGCAGTTTTTGGCCCATTTATGTTTTGTTATGAAGCCATGGGCACCCAGCATGTTGGCTTCCTCTGCGCCATTGAAGAGAAAGACGACGGGATGAGCCAGCGGGCGGTCGGATTGTGTCATGACGCGCAGCGTTTCCAGCATGATGACCACCATGACGCCGTCGTCGCCAGCAGCTGGTGTCTTTACCTCCGAATCGTAGTGTGAGTTAACCAACAAATAGTTGTCGCTGGGACTATCCTTGCGGGAGAGCCGCACCACCACATTGGACACATTGTCATAGCTGGTGGCCGCATCCCACAGATAGAAGGAGCCCGCAGCGTACTGCACCTCCAAGTCGATGTCATAGAGATCGCTGCGCGACTGTTCCACAATCTTTTCCACCTCGCGCTTCACAAAGTTCACTACGTGCACCTCATTGTTTATGGATCCGACCATTTTGTTGCCAATCGATGAGTACTCGGCCAGCTGGATCATGGCACGTTCGCCAATGAACTCGCCCGGATGATTGGCCTCATCGCGCACATACAGCATTTTGGGATACGAGAAGAAGCTCGGTATGGCGGCCACATAGAACAGAGCGAACCAGATCACGCAGAAGATGGGCGCCCCATACCAAGGCCACTTATCGTCGCGCTTTTTGGAGCCCTTCTCCCCAGATGCTATATCTACACTAGAGAAAGACATCTGCGAGAGAAGAAGAAATGTGTTGAGGGTTAGGATTATATCGAACAAACTGATCTGTTATTATAATTTCACTTCATTAATCATTTTGATTACATTCTTAGAATTCCATAATGTCTTTATTGTATTTTCTTGGCCACTCTTGTCAATAAAAGTTATTCGTGTGGCTATCCTTCCTTCAGAATTAAACTAGAAGCTGATGAATTACCTTTAGCTTATTTGTTGACCTTTGTGAGTACTTTGTGTGCTTAACTAAACGCAAGAAATTGAACCGCAGCGCCACACCTGAGTCGGAAAACTAACAAATGAATTGGCAATTAATGCAAACATTTCGGCTCTAGGCCACTAAGTCCGGACTTATCGGCGATAATGCCTTGTAGATTACGATTCGGCGATAAGGAGCCGCAAATTTGGGGGGTTTATGGCTTGATGGCCAGCGGTTAGATTAAGCTTTATGCCCGCATATATCTTATTGCCGAACTAAACTAAAGGAAAATAAATATTTATAATGCTCGATGATCATTAGCTTAAAAAAGGAAAACAATACTTAAAGGAAGAAAAGAAAAAGATCAGAAATTCATTGGTCGAATTTAGTAAACAAAATTCAACGAATCATATTTCGATCATCGAATCAGCGCTGAATAAAGTGTCGAAGTCAAATATAACTCGAATCCGACCGAGTTTTACATTTTTTTTGCTGAAATGGGTGAGGCAGATCACTACAGAGTAATCTACGGCGATTTCCACTACACAACGGAGAATGCCACCCGATATGCTCTGCTGCACTTGATCCTGTACGTCGTCTATTTGGCATGTGTGACGAAGATTGGCCACGATTTGATAGTGCATGACCAATATTTTTTTATCAAGGGTCTTCGTAACTTACTTCAAATGCCGGACTTCAAGGCCAATGATAAGATCATTTCTTTTAGTAATGTCATAACAATTACCGACTTTTGGGACTATTTGCAGTTTGTGGTCATTCCCCTGCTGCATGGCAACGTCAATAATCACTCGAAGACCCACCGCGTGATACACAGAACAAGGAACCTAAGAGGCCATTTATTCCTAGCCGAAAACCTATTGCTTGGCCCACCGAGGCTGCGCCAGGTACGTGTCAAAAAGGACAACTGTGAGGTGCACAGCTCGCTCTTCCGCTACTTCAACGCATGTTATACGCCCTATTCGAAGATCAATGAGGCCACTGATATGGTCTATAAGGGGTAAGGCATTCGCATGGCTGTAGAGATCTCGACTATCCCTTTTCACACTGTTACTAACAGCACAAGGTACTATACAATGGATGAACTGCAAGCCGAACCCATCAAAGCAACACTGCATAGCTATTCCAGTGGAGGCTATGTGAAACTGTTATCATACGAACCGTTTGAGAGTCTGGCGATCATACAGCGTTTGCGTAGTGAAAAATGGTTAGATCGTGCGTCACGATTGGTTCTACTCGAGCTGAATATGCTCAACTTGAACATGGACCTAATACTGTCCATTAAGTGAGCTATCCAATTGACAATCATTCAATTAAATGTTAATGCTAATGATCTACAAACCCCAGATTAATTTTCGAGATAATGACAACCGGCATTATAAACACCAAGTACAGTTCGCAATCGTTCTACACGAGTCCACTGAACGGTGGCTATGCAACGGAGTGCTCCATTGTAATCTATATAATTAACTTCTATTACACCTACATTGAGGCCTTAAGAATTAGTCGCATCGGCCTTCGGCTATACTTTAAAAAGTTTTCAACATACGCATTTTTACCTGCTATTTTCGTAAGTTGATTATCTCCACCCACACCTGTCTGCAAACCATTATCATTATCAATTATTTCTTTCTAATCAGATCTGTTACATTTTAATATATATGCATATCTCGTCATCCTTCTACTCGGCAAAATTTAAGTCTGCCATGAATTCGAACAATGTGGATTTCGTTCCATTGGACCATTTGCTGTACACATTTTCGCGTCAGCAGATCCTAGTTGGATTCTTGGCTTTCTTCTCCTGGATGGGCCTGTTAGCATATATGGACTTTGTGCCACTTCTAAGAACTTTGGGAAGTTCTATAAAGAATGTATGAGCTGAGCTGAACCTGAAATTTTCAACAAATTGCATATTAATCATTTCGTTTCGTTTAGGCCTTCACTGACTTGGCTGCCTTCTTCATCATGGTCTTCGTCGCGTTTTTGGCCTTTGCACTGCTTGGAATGTGCCTGTTTGGAAAGGAAAATTACAACTTTAAAAATATCCCTTCCGCATTCTTAACTATGATCCGCATGACGGCCTGTGATTTTAACTATTTCGAATTAGCACAAGAATTCCCGTTGTCGGCATCCTTATACTTTTTTACTTACGTGCTCTTCATATTTTTCGTTGCATTGGTAAGCGATATGAGATTGACTTGAACTTATTGCTCTTGCAGTTGATGAACTTATCCGATCTCTGCAGAACATGATCTTGGTCGTTATTGTGTTGGCCTACAAAAAGGCCACAGCGTCGACCGCCTACAAGCCCTCGTTCCTGTTGTACTATATAAGAAAGCAAATCTTTCGTCTGACCTGCGGCCTTTGTAAGCCTCCCCGCTATCCACACAACAGTCAAGAAAATCAAGACGACAACACGTTCAACCAAGAAAGGCTGCAACAACTGTAAGCTACGATCGAGAATAAGTTAATCGAAAACATTTAATAATCTATATGACAATTGCAGATATATCACCAACGAGTTTACGGAAATCGAGTCAGACCTAAATATGTAAACAACAAGCATATTATTCACTAAGCACTTCATATACTTATTGACTTCTTTGCAGACTACACATTCGCTTGAACCTAATTGATAAACTACTTAATCGTTTCACGAACAACATGGATGACATAATAGCTAATGTGAAAAAGCAAAAGAAGCAGCAAATGAATAACCAAAAAACTGTCTAACAAGTTCACTAAGTCGAACTATAAGCAAATAATAATCAAAATACCTTTAACTCTTATCAGATAATAACGAAGTCCACTCTGTGCCCAAAGTTGCATATTGCATATTGCCTCTGGTAAACAAACCAATATACCCGACCGCACTTTGCACACAGTGTATAGGTATGGCCAAGCATCTAATCAGTGCCCACAACCGGCAGCACAAAGCGTTTATACTGTTGGCCATATCTAAATGACGGCACTGCGAGGTAGTAGCGAATTACTGACGAATATTTATAGTTGATTAAATATAGTTTATGAAAAAGAATATCAAATATTTAATCAGTGACTGGCGCATTATTTAACGGAAATTCTTATGATTACTTCCGTTTGTCTGTGACCAACAATCAGTAAGAGCTAAAGGGAATTTTGTTCTTAATATATATTTCCTTTCTCACTTTTTACCTGCATTAAATTATGTTTCGCTACAATTACTCATATATATAATAAATGTTGTGTAAAACAGTTAAAATAGCTTTAGTATAACCACGTCTCATAGGACGCCGGCCAGGGCGTTGCGTCCACGTAACTGGGAAAGCTGTCGAGGAACTTCTTAAAGTCAGCCGTGTGCAATTCCTTGTGATGAATCCAATGGCCATGCAGGCCCAGCTCGAACGTAGATGTCCGCCAGTCACCGTTGGGTTTCTGCCAAATATATAATTATTATATCATTATCGTTATATCAGTATATCAAACTCACCTCGAGCTCCAGCCAGAATTTCAGTGCATCTCCATTGACGCCATAGGAGAAGTAGATGTAATAAGGTGGCTTATAGTTAAGGCGGAGCGGCGCCTGGTGGAAGGACCAGCCAACGACTCGAGCGCCATTCAGCGGCTGTATGACGATGCCCATGTGATCCGGACCACTGAGCTCCATTTCAAAGCGCATCTTATTGGCCGTCAGCTGCTTCTTGGAAACAACCTTAGCCACGGGCAGTGCGTCCAGAACAGGCGCCGAAGCGGGAATCCACAAGGCACGTTCTCTGCAAGTGTTAAATGTATGAATGAGTGACGGAATGAGTGTGGGACAGTAGAGAGTCTTACCTGGTCTTGTGCCAGCGCATGTTGTACAATGGATAGCCGCAGAGGGTTTCCTTTTTGCACTCATCTCTCACAGATCTGGCCAGAGTCATGTTGATGACCTTATCTGCATGGGACGACATTTGTTAGCCAATGTAAGAGTTTTACTATAGAGGAAATACCTACTTTTCACGGAGTAAGTGCGTCTGTCCTGTGGCATGATGAAGTAACCAGTTTCGGAGCGGCGAACGTTGTTATTTGCATCGTGGAAGGTGCGCTGGGCATGCTGTAATATGAGAAGACTCAATGAATAGGAAGCTCCTACCGGAATCTCACTTGGCCTCACTCACCAATACCGCAAAGCGCTGCACACTTGTCTCTGGCCGGTAGGGGAAGCCCAAGGGGGTGACAGCAATGATGATGCACACCAAGGTGATGCCCAGCAGAGCGCAAATGATCGTCTTGGATTTGCGGAACATGTGCAGCATGGGCACGATGAAGCCAGCGACCAGCAGGCCCACAGCAGCGCTGAAGACGGCTATGATCAGGTCCGGATTGGCTGAGTCGCCGAAACGACCCAGCATCGGAATGAAAGTGGCCAGGAAGCCGTGCGAGAAGTAGGCAAAGAACAGGAACGGAGGCACATAGCAAACGATGTGCGGAATGATCCAGGCAACGTCTGTGAAGCAGAAGAAATAAAGAGAAATTAGGCTCGGTATCAAGAGGTCATTGAGTGGTGGAGCTTACTGCGGCTGTTCAGGCTGGTAGACAGATTGAATACCACGCCCACGGTATAGAAGAGGCAGGTCAGCATGAACACAAATGCAGAGCGGATGCTGCAGATGGTGAGCACCAGGATGAGCAGCGCCAGGAAGAGGCAATGGCAGTGCAACAGCAGCTGCACACGCTGGCCAATGGGCAGTCGATCCTGGAGAGAAGCGAGAATTCAGACCAAACTACAGGCAATCAATCAATCGTACTCACAGTCGAGGTGTAGTGGAAATAGAGAGCGGGCACAATGGCCAAGCCGAAGAAGAAGGGACAGAAGTAGAGACCCAGGATGAGCCAGTTATGTGTGAACCAGGAGAGCGGTATATGCACCAGATCCATGAACACGGCAATGATAATGGGCAGTATGAAGCCTGCGACCACGCCCAGGATGAGCACGCCGAAGGTGTGCAGCGTGCGCTTGAGCACTTGGCTGAGCTTGAGGTCAGAGTTCTTGGCCATCAGCATGATGGCAACCACACAGGCCACAATCGCGCCTATGGCCACGACCACATTGAGAATGATGCCCTCCGTTTCGGTATAGAAGACCAAGAACCAGCCCATCACATCGTAGTAAACGGTGTGTCCCTCGGCGTGTTTCTGTTCACAAATTCCAGAAGTTAGTTCCTTAGCTATGAATTATTCGTCAAAATATTACCGAAGTATCCTCAAGCTCCGGCGCGCTGGATATTTCGCGGATCAGTGCCAAGAGATTGTCACCGGTATTCTGGAGGCTGCCGCGTGGAAAGATTTCCGCACGATCGAACCGGGTGTGGTAGACATAGCCATTGTGCTGGTAGGCCATGTCCAGGCCGGGCACAGCGCCATGGTCGCGGAATACGCGAAAGTCCGTGTCGGAGGGTATGAAGTTGTGTTGGAACATCTCCTCTGCCATGGTCGAGGCATAGGGGTGCTTGATGGCGCGCCGATAGCTCTTCATGAGCCAGGGGTGATTGGGGCCGGACTGGAAGAGAATCTCGCGACCGCCATTGCCAGCCGAGTCCAGGTTGATCAGCGCCCTGTCAATGTCAATGAAGCAGAAAGTAGAACTTAGTGGAATGATCATGAATGAGGATTACGCCTGGGTCACCCACTTGCAGTTCTTGGCCCACTTGTGCTGCGTGATGAAGGCGTGCGAGGCCTGCAGCGGATTCTCCTCGGCGCCGTTGAACAGGAAGACAGCCGGATGCTTGAGAGCATACTTTGATTTGGCCAGCACGCGCAGAGTCTCCAGCATGACGGCCACCATGGAGCCATCATCGCCAGCGCCGGGGCCCGCCGGCACCGAGTCGTAGTGGCTGTTGATGAGCACATAGGTGGTGCTATTGGAGCCCTTGGGACTGATCTTGACCACAAAGTTCTGTATGCTCTGGTACATGTTGACGGCCTCCCAGTGGATGTAGCTGCCGGAGGCCACCTGCACATCCACTTCGATGTCGTGGAGAGCGCCCAGCTCGGCGCGCACCTTTTGCATGGTGGACGTGATCACCTGAACGGATCCCATTTCATTTTCGCGGCTGCCCACCACACGCGGACCCAGCGCCACCAGACGCTGCAGATTCAGCTCGGCGCGCTCGGCGATGAAACGCTCCGGATTCTTGGCCTCATCCTTGATGTTGAGCGGGCGTGGCAGTTGATTGGCGGCCGGTATGGATATGGCACAGTAGATGAGCAGCCAGAAGACGATGAAGCCGGGCGCCCAATACCATTTGATCTTCTCGCGGCTGATAAAAGCTCGTTCGCAGCAGTTGGCTTGCTGTGGGCGAGTGGAAAAATCGGCAATAGTGGGTTAGTGGTTGAAGTGGTTGCGGGCTTTTCGGGTGGTTCGTGATGTTTGTTCAAGATACGGGCAGGTGAATCAGTTTTTAATTAAAACATATTCAACACTTTTTGGGTCGACTATAATGTGTTAATAGTTCGATTTAATCCATCATGACTTTATCTTATCGACGCGTCTGTGCAGCTGTTGCCACCGCCAATCGCCACGCCGATAAGCCCAAGTGAAGGCTATGTGACAGAAATGGGAGTTGGAGCTGCAGCTGCCACAGACAATCGACGCCCGAATTGGCAAATGTCTGCTCTGATAAGGCATCAACACACAGAACTCTTTCACATTGCACCACCCGAATTAGCTAATCTTATCAATGGGTATCGACAAAACACTTGTAGCTCTTGCTCTTGCTCTTGCTCTTGCTCTAGCTAGGCGCATTCTTGCGACACTTGTGCTATTTGAAGGGCCTTTGAGTTATCAACATTGACTACCCCTCAGCTCACCTCGTCGTCTACCAGGTGCAGCTGTCGACCCACCAGCAGTGGGTCCGCATTGCTGGCTTCTGAAGTCGGCGTGATGACGCGTCGCCTCAATTTCTTTTCACTGAACATTTGATCTTTGTTGTTCGCTTCTTCAACCGGTCCCAGCGAACGTGTCTCTCTATGCACAAACAAATGTATATATACAAGCGACCTATGCTCTCACGCTCTCACGCTCTCTCGATCACTTGCGCTCTCACTCTCCGGCGCTCGCTCTCTTTGTGCGGAGCTCGTTGCGCGAACCAGAACGAACCGTACGACTTGCTTAGAGGCTCGCCACTGATCGACCGACTGACGCAGCGTTTGAGCAACGACTGAGCCCAGGAAATTGTTTCGACTAGGTCTGCAGTCGACACCGATATGTTCGTATCTTATCTGCATGGTCTTTGGTTTCCTAAAGTTCAGCCGGGCTGGACTTGCAGAGTGCCACTTGTATGCTAGAGCATCGAATTAGTTGCTATATTTATTGCAAATGATTTATGGCAATAGCAAACTCCCATGCTACGACTGCTGAATCACACCTTTATCTATCTTCTGCTCCTCACATTTACTATTGGGGCCAACATTTTCAGAGAAACAATGTAATTTGTTTGTTTGCAGCACAGTTTTGTTTGTGGACTTTAGTAGATTAAAAGTGCAACCCGCTCGGGCAAGTGCGTATCAGCTTAAATTGCCATGCAGCACGTCACTGGGAAACTTAGTTTTGTGCAATAGTTAAAATGCCATGACCTATGCCATGGCACGTCCAGCACGAACATTCGGATTACCAGCAAAAGTTTTGATTGTTTATAATTTGTACCTTGGCAACTTTATCCTGTGCCTCACTGCACATTGTAACTTGTCAGCTGGAACGTTTAATATGTATATTGACTACCGCTGTCGCTGTCGCTGCTGCTGCTGCTGCCGCTGCTTATGGTAGTAAAGTACACCCTTGACTAATCCCATCAGCATCAGCAACGGCTCCGTTTGAGCGTCAAAACAAACATCAGTTGACTACGCAGATGAGAAGGCGGCAGTTCTTTAATTATTCCCTTCGCTCGAATATCTGTGCAATCCACTTAGCGGCCGACAGTCCATATCGTACGTGTTTACTTCTCAAATGTACATATGCCTAAATAAATAATACGATTTGCTAAATATTCAATGAGACATCGATGGGCTCTGAATACGTCTGGCCACGAAATGAGAAACACGTAAATATGATGGCAAATTTATAAATAAAGAATTCAATTTATAAAAGTATGCTACGGTGCTTAAGGCTAGCACTCTTAAGCTACAACAAATCGCTGTCGACTTTGTAGGTGACTTTAAAAGGTATAAATATAGGAAAATCAAAATTCGTAAAATTCAATCAGATTCCTTCTGGTTAGACTCCTGCTAGTATTGCAAGAATCCAATTTGGTTTGCATAATTCTGCTGTTGCTTCATTAAGACTCTATCCCAATTAATTTACATTCAAAATTGTTTTATTTTCAGACTAATTTGTGCGTTGAATAAAAAATAAAAAGTTTAAAATGTAATTCAAAAATAATATCTTGTAACGCTATTTGAATTTGACTTGGAATAATTTAGCTGTTTAATGCTCTTATAATGCCTATTTTCATTTTGTTTAGTATACTTTCCGGCTGGTAATTTATACGTTCCTTTTCGCTGCAAAACTTGAAATTTTTGATTGCATACTTTTCGGCGTGGCAATTGAAAAGGCAAAACAAATGTGTTTTCTCTAATCTAGATTAATTATTTCGATTTACCAAAGTACACAAGTCTAATTGGCCAACGTATAACTATATTCATATTAAAAGTTCATTTCCATACATACATTTTCATTGTCACCTCACTTGATTGCACGCTAGAAAGCATTTACATATAACAATATTACGTATACGCACGCACGCTGCTGCCCTCTACCAAGAATTGCACTAATTTTCTTGCATTCCACGGAATTGTGTCACGCCCTTCTGACGCCCCATGCAAACACGAACTGATGCTGTCAGTGTGCACGCACTTGACAGAGGCCTAGGACGCGCCTACACACACACACAAACGCACTCACACATACACTCTCTGATGGCGTCCCGCTTGGAATTGAGGACATAAAACGTCGAAGACCATTGAGGGAGAGGGCGGGTGGTTGTCGATCCACTTGCCAGTGTCATTCAACCTGAGTGAAAAGAAGACAACATGCACACTCACACACACACACACACACACGTACACAATTGCACTGCTGGTTAGTTGTAGCTGTACTATTTTACTCTCTATTTATGTTAGTGCGCACATGTGTATGTGTGTGTGTGAGTAAGTGTGTGTGTATTCATTCATGCCTTGTGGCACACAAATTCGTAAACAAAACGTTCATCCGAATATTGGTCAAAATGAAATCGATAAAATGAATGCCAGAGCTAATAAATATATGAAGAACGCCAAGCATTGGCCCAACTGTCGACACACTGATGACGGGTCATCAAGAAAAGCCCAGATTGCTCAGTCGAGACGTTTTATTAAAATATTTGTTATTTATGCAGGCCTCTGTTTGAATTTCAAACGCTTTGGCGCTCTACGCGCAGGCGCTGCCTCTCCATTTGACTAACAGAGAGATAGAGGACAAGCGAGAGAGAGAGAGAGAGAGAGAGATTGAAAAACGCCGGCAAGCAGCCGCCGCAGTTGCGGCAACAGCACTAACACCATCACCAGCTATCCCATGCGACGCCTGGGCACAACCAAAACAAAGCCCAAAAAATATGTGTGTCAGCTGCTTTGCTTGTGCTTTTCTATCCTGCTGGGCTTTCCACTCAAATTCGCGCTGTTTTTCCGCTGCCTGCTGTGTGTCGCATGCTTCGCCGTTGCTCGTTGCCTGTACACACACAAACACACACACAAACACACACAGATACCCTCACTTACACACACACACACACAGACACACACATACCCATACTTGAATATGCGTGGCTCGGCAGTTTCATTTGATATTCAGTTCAGTTAGTCGTAGTTGAACGGTCGTAGCTTTTGGTCGTCTCGTCTGAGCAGCGCATCAAGTTCTGGCAACGCAACGTATGAAAAATGTGCCACTAAAACGCCAATTCCCTATACAAAATAAAAAAAAAATAAATAAAAAAAAAGTGAGGCAGCTACGAGTGCGTGTGTGTCTCCGAGTGAGAGTGTGCCAGTTTGTGTTTATTGCCAAAGCATGGGCCGCAAGCCGATATGACGGCCTAGCTAAAAGAAATTATATAATTTTATAGAAACCACATGTAAATTTCTCTAATCCACAATTGTGTCGCTCAGCCGTTGCCAGAGCAGTCGAACATAACAGACAACTAATCAAAGCCAACGCCGATTGAGGCTTGACATGCTCCAATATCCGCAGTGTAGCATACTTTTATGCGCCCGCTAAAAACATGTGAGTCCCGGTTGTTGTCTCTGCTAAACACTGTGGCCTGGGCCACCCCATGCATTGTTTTGCCGTTGTATTGTGTTCGTCTTTGCCTTTGTGTTCGCATTTCATGCGTTTCCGTCGGGGTTTCCTTTTCTTTATTGTCTTTTTGTTTTTTATGTCGGCTTACTTAGTGAAATTTATACCTAGTAACGGAATTGGGTATTTGAGAGCAGCGGGCTTCCAGTCATATCAATTTGATATGGCCTCACATAATTATCGCTTTTATATACCAGTTTCGAGAATTACATTTCCTGCGACCTCCTTCCAGATCTAATAAAGAAAAGTACAATAATAGTAATGCGGAAGCAAGTGTTTTCTTTTGTTTTTACTTTTTTTTTCTTTAAATGAAATTGCTGTGGCTGGGTAATGCGATTTGATTTGTGCCGCGATAGCGCAAGGGTATTTAATAAGGTTTCATTTGAGCGCGTCTAATGTCCTTAATCATGGAATACTTCGCACGTTTCTTGTTGTTGTTATAGCCCGTTCACATGCTGTGCAGTCGATGATGATATCATTGATAGCATTCCACTGCGATGGGCCCGCTGTTTGCCAATTAAAGCCGGCATGAAGCAGGTCGTTGACCAAGCGCATTATCTTCGCAATATAATGGTATTATACGTGCTTATAACCATATGTTATCTATGGCATACTTACTCATACGTGCGTCATTCCAAATACGTAGCATAGAATCTTGGGCATGGCATGAAAGTGCGCCCTTTGCCAAGAACCACAACAAACAACAACGAAGCACACACACATACACACACACGCAAACACAAATACAAAGACAAATACCCGCTCAAAGCCACACTCCCACATCGGAGTTCTGTGGTCATTGTGTTTACGGCCGGACAATGACACAAATGCGGCTAACAAAATAGGGAAGCGAAAGTAAATACAAAGCAAGATTTTAGGGGAAAAAAAAGAACATGGAACAAAAAAAGTTGCAGCAAATTTTTCATTGAAGGCCTGGAAATATCAACCGATTTTTCCTTCACTGCTGTGACAGGCATTTTAATTTTCTGTGGACTTTCCCCATCGCTTTGAGGACATTTTAATGTTTGTTTGGGCTGGCAAGTTCAACAAGAACTCTCTACAATTAATTACCAAGTCGCCTGTTTACTTTGGCGTTCATTAGGCGCGCTCCAACTTTGCTGGCAACCTGATTAAATTTGAATATCGTGTTAGATGTGGCGCATGCATCTTTTGTCACCAGGCGGCACAAACAAATTTTATTTGCGTACGCACGAGTTATTTTCATACTAGTGATTCCGGGAAAAAAGAAAAAAAAAAATCGAAAAGCATTTACGCAAGGGTTATGCGACATTCAATCGCGAATGTAAGGGTATTTAATGCGTCAGCAAACAGCTTGTGGGCGGAGTCAAAGCCAGGCGCAGCTGTCGATTTTAAGTATCAGCCATCAGTAATGCGTATACGCACCGCATACGTGGCCCGGGCCCGCCGGAGCACTCATGCGGACTGGGTGGGTGATTGGTTGGCTTAGTGAGTGTGCTACTGCTTTTTAATGAAGTCATGTGAAGCAGTCGCAGATTTACCACTGATTTATGAGTAGACATATATGTATGTTGGTATGTATGTAGCTGTGTCGCCTCTCAGTCGCAAGAGCAGCCCTACATCAATCAGTGGCTCCAGTGCTATGCATCAGTTGCCCCGGTAATTGGCACGAATTTGGCCTAATGCAGTCCAACCGGATGATTGGCTCGATTGCCAGCAAAATTTTGGACAGGCTCTACTATTACCACGACTGTGGCATCGCTCTGGCCCCTTAATTAAAACTCTACCGCAATGTGCAATGAGGCAGCATTTAATTGCATTGCGTCCGGCTTTCAAAATAATTGTTACGCCCCCAAGGATCTTTATTGCCATTGCAGCTATTTAAGCAAATTTTCATTTTCTCAGCTGAGCACCGAAAAATAAAACAACAAAACGAAAACGAAAATACTGAAACGCAACGCTGCATTCATTCTGCTCTTCTACCTCTCCCCTCCTCCCGCCCCGTTGCTTCACTCTTCCGCCATTGTTTGCCGTTTGCCTGCCATTTCCACTGTGCCGAGGCGTTTAATTAATTACTCGCTGTTCGGTGTTCGGTGTTCGGTGCAGCCAGGTGAACTGAGAGCGACGCTCGCAAGGAGTCGACGGTTTTTAATGTTTAATCTCCGGTATTTTCTTTTAAACTGTAATTAGCAGAGAAAGATTTATGTTTTCTTTTTACTTGTTGGCCACTTTATTTTCGCGTTCAATTTGCCCCTCTGAATATCGATGGAAATCTATATATATAGGGGATATATCCACTTATACGCCCAGGAGGCGACTGTGTATAAAATTTGTATTTAAGCAGGGTTTCATATTAACGCCGTGGAATGCTGCATAAAAAGGCCATACTATCGCATCTCTCGATAGCGACAGCTCCTCATGCTCTACTTATAAAAAGTGTCTGAACATTGCACTAAAGTATATGTTTATACGTGTCTCTCTTGCTCAACAGACTCGCTGACTCTGATGCTATTAAGTATAAGTATCTACTTAATTGCATTTTTATTTCCTTTTTGTTCGTTATTGCTTGAAGAGCATAACAATAAAAAAAACACACAAAATATTCATTTGGCTATAAAAATAAAATTATTTGTATATGAAAATGAATCCAACATTCAAGTTTGAATACATAAAAAAAAAGAAGCAATCTTCTAATTTTACTCGATATTTTTATTTGCTATATTACACATATATTTTATAAAATATATAGATTATAAATTATGCCTTAATGTATCTCGTTAGTTTTGCTATAACAAAGCGAAAGCTATCATAAAGAGACAGAAAGATAGAGAGAGAGAGAGAATGAAAATCTAGAGTCAGATATAATTCAACTTCTCGCAAACAAGCATAATTTCCCATATATTACTTTGGCAAATATAAATAAAAATACTTATATACAAATATTGCAAAGCAGCATCAGGGGAAGGCAGCTCAAAGCTCGGGGGAGATACAATGGCTAGACCATTGCACTTCGCTCTGGCTTCCAACGAGGGCAATGACTTGCACTATTCTGGCTGGGCAAGGCAAACGCATAAGTTGGAAAATAATAATAATTTTTGGCCAAGTCGCCGCGAGCTTTTCTCATTTTGCGTGATGTCGCGCTATCATTGTGCAGACGCCATGCCAGCTGCGTCTGGGTCAGGGAGGAGGAATTACAGCTGCTCTTTCATTTTTTTTTTTTTGTGTTTTGGAAAAACTGCATTTGGGTTTATGATAATGGAATGTGCATTAAACTCTTCAGCTGGCCCGGCGGGGCTCTACTGCGGCTGCACTTACAAAATCACCCAGTGAACGCAGCTAAAGTGCGCCTTGGCCACATCAAAGGAACAGAGCAGAGTCGACTCACATGACTGCCGTAAACTGCGCATCAATGTTGCTTAATGGTCCTGCTTAACTGACAAACTGACCTCCAGCGTGGGATTGAGTCGTCAGGGGCTATTCCCAGAGCACAAAACGAAAGAATAAACAGAACTATAGGCATGCGGTTCATCGAGTATAAAAAAGAAAAAAGTCAGCATAAGCCGCAAGGTAAAAACGTTTTTATCTAAGCCATGAAAGGCCAACAAGCACTTTTGATTGACAGGCACATTCAATTTGTGCGTCGTTGGTATTTGGCCCTTGCCACAGTGGCTTATTGGAATTGGAATTGTTCGGCTACACTGTTTTTGCCTTTATACGAAGAGCTAAGCAGCTACGGCAAGTCATTCACAATAGAGGAACGCACAAGCATTTATGCAACGTGTCGGAATGGTACTCACTGTATGAGCATTAGTCCCCCCCCCCCCCTCTCTCTCTCTCTCTCTCTCTCACTCTCTCT
>NW_022045867.1:644330-705805 GCF_001654015.2 Drosophila navojoa
TGGATGCCCAGGGTGGTCAGAGTGACCGATCCATTGCCAGGGCTGGTGCGAATCAATCCCTTGTTGTGTTGGCGAGTCACCTTCACCAGGCCATCGGCGGCCTGGATAATGCGAAAACCATTGATGTCGTACATCTCGGTGCCGTCGTCTGCGCAACTGTAGGATGACTTTGCAATCACCTCCTGTGCATCCGACACAAATGAGGGACCGTGACGCGAGTCGCTGTCAAAAATGTGGCGAGTTTTAAGTAAGAGAAGAGCAATCCGATTCGCTACTCACTCATAGAACACTGCCAGGGTGTAGTCCTTGGTCAGGTCAGTGAAAGTGTCGGTTGTAGTGCGTGTTCCAGCAGTGTCAACCAGATAAATCAAAGCACAAGACTCGCTAGTAAAGCTCACACCCTTGTACCACATCTTAGCATAGCGCCTGTAACGGCAAAAAGGTTGGCTTAAATAGTTCCTAGCAGAATGATCCCCAATGGCTTACACAAAATTGTTGGCCTTCATGCCGTCATAGGTCACGATTTCCACCTTGGAGCCACTCTGCAGAATCCGACCATTGGGATGGATTAGAGCAGAGTTTGTGCCGTTGCGCGACAGTGAGACGGCCACCATGCTGCGCTGATTCAACACGCGCACGGCCTTGTCCAGAGTCATATCGATTCTGTAATCGAAGGAATATTATTTATTTCAACTGAATCAACAGCTCAGCTGGTTCTGCCACTCACCTAACTCCCTCGCGCAAGCGCAGCTGAATAGTGCCATTGGACATGGCGATCGGTCCGGAGCCGGGGCATGGCGGTGGTGGTGGTGGATTATTGTCAAACTCAAAAGTGCGAGAGCTAACGCGACCCAAGGCATGAGGCGGAGGCGGCATGGGCGACGGATACTGCTGAGTGTGGTGAATTTGTGGTTGCGGTTGTGGCTGTTAGGAAAAAGATTATTATTAGATTATTCTATATAGTAGTGAATGCAGTTATTTACCTGACAGTAGGCGCCGTTATTGTCATACCCAAATGGCCCAGCAAAGCGAGCAGTCAGCGACTTAGTGCTCAAGACCAGGGGCTCCAAGTCTGTGACGGCAGTGAGCAGCGGCTGCGACTGGTGCATGCCCATTCCAATGGCACGATAGGCGCCGGAGGCCCCAATGGCATTAGTTTGGCTAGAGCATTCCTTGGCCAGCACTGAAGTGTTGGTGCCCACACTGGCGCTGCCGCTGTTCAGCGACAAGCTGCTCATACGAGCTGATAGCGATGCTGCCGCATTAGGCAAACGAACCGACGACTGCTGCAAATTTGATATAAATTAATATTGAAAAACTTCTATAATTTAGATTGTTATCTTAAAACATGAATAGCCAATTTTACCGTTTGACAAAGACACAGACAGACAGATTCTGACAGAACTTACCGGTGATGGGTTGTTGTTGGTGTACACCGAGCGTTGACGCACGCCATTCGGGGACTTTGTGGGCGAGCGCAAGATGTTGTTGATCTTGTCGTTGGTCTGGGCACGCGACAAAAAATCTTCGGCATTGAAGATGCCCACACGGCCGCTCTTCGGGGTGACAATGGTCTCCGGCTGTTGCTCGGCCTCATCAGATTCTGCCAGCTGGCATTGCACCTCCTTGGTAACTGGAATCATTTTATATTCTATTCTATCACAATTTAATAGAAATGTAGTTGTGCACGGCGAGATAAATGCGAGAACCCAAAGATTGTTCGAGAGAGAAATTAAATTTTTACTTTTTTTATTTTCTACTTTCAAGAGCTCTGCTCACTGCGAAAATTTGTGAAAGAATGACTTTCCCCTGTAGCAGCTCAAACCTGGCAGCACCATCGCCTACTTTGCTGTCAAAGTCAATTTAGCCGAGAAAGTGTTGGTAAACGCGCTGAGGCCATCAGTGATTGGTAATAGATGCAGAGCTTCTGCATGCAAAATGCCAGCATACTTTCAGGCTGAACACGATTTTATATCTCCTCCCGTAGTGCACTTATCGATGCAGTGAATACATCAGGAAATTCCATTGGCAATCAATAAGAAGAATCAGCTCTGAGCTGGCAGCGAAATTAAATTAAATAAGCGCTTCGAACTGTAAGAAGCGGAAAGCGCAGAGCAAAGAAATTGTTGCTGATTGTCGTCCATAAGCCAGAGCTGAAAGCAAAAAGCTATTGAAATATTGATTTCAGTTTGGCTCAAAGCACTTTATATTTCTCCTATATAATATATTTATTGAATAGATACTTTGGCGATTGTAGGAAGGGAAAAACATTTTGCTTTTGGCTTAGGTTAAACGCACTTGGCTAAAATATGTCCTTGCCAATGACAGAGATAATTAGTTTTGCTGCCAAATATTGACAAATCGCTTCGATTGGCAATATTCATGGCTGGCCAAGAACCGGCCCTCCCGTCGCCTCCCAAAACGCGTGTACTTCCGACTGTATTCGAACGTCAATTAGCCAGAGATAATTCATTACGATAAATCCTTCAAATTGTTGTGCACAAAGGCTGCGAGGCTAGAGACGCCCCTGAACTTCCGCTGGGCCAAATCTGTGACAATTGTCGCAATTATTTTCTTGGCCAATTGCAATTGAGTAGCTGCTGCCGCTGCCTGGCCGCTGCCCTGGCGTTCTGACACTTTCCTAATGCCGTTGATTAATGGCGCGGCGGTGCGGCGTGGCCTAATGAGCGCATTGACTCCTTGCAATGTTTGGCCATCGGCCCACGTCAGAGCTGGCCAGAATTCACAATTTATTTTTGCACAACAATTTTCATTATTTTCGCTATTTTCATTATTTTCGTTTTCATTTGAGTTGTCAGCAGCATAGAACATATTTATGTGCAATTTATTTTTGGCACTGCCGCTCATTAAAATACTGTTGCACTGCATATTAAAGTTGTTGGCGTGCCACGCCCACGCGTTGCATTGACTCAGTTTGAGAGAAATCCAAAAATATTGTTTACAGCATGCGTTGCGTGATTCTCAAAATCTGTTGCTGAAAATACGCATCCAGAGGCGGGCAGGTGAGACGCCGGACGGACGGACGGACGGACGGACGGGCAGGCGAAATACGGAAGAAATTCATTTGTGAACAAGCAAATGTTTTTCATTTAGCTCGAACAAATTGGATAACCTCCTTTTGTGAACATAACACAAACACACACACACACACACATGCATACATATATATATATATTCTCTTATAAACAATATTTGTTGACAGGATTCTCAATGCTGGGGCGCAAAAGTTTTTGGGTTTT
Organism: Drosophila navojoa; assembly: GCF_001654015.2. The sequence continues at coordinate 647,591 of NW_022045867.1, forward strand.
GATGGCGCATTTTAGTTTTAATTGCGGCTCAGAGCTCACAATGCTGTTGTTCAGTCAGCCACCATTGTGTATGCATTTTAATTAACTAGAATGCAAAAAGCCACAAGTTGCAATGCATTTCCATTTGCCACAATGACATAGAGTGGGGCAATGTAGACCGAGGGAGAGAGAGAGAGAGAGAGAGAGAGCATCAATTGTGATTTATGGCGACCAACTGGGGACACTCTAAATAACAATACCTGTGAGGCTTGGCTGGGTTTTGCATGAATACACAAAAGTCTAGCCCCATATGGAGCCACTCTGAGTGCCGTCCATTATTTGGCAATTGCATTTCATCTCATTCAAGTATAATCCCAGCCAAACACAAATTTTTTACAGCTTATGCAATGGCTAAGAAAATCTATGGAAGAAGCAGAGCTCTTCGGCTATTTCCGTGGCGACAAAAACGAATTTATGGCCATGTCAATGAACTGTGCACTGTGCAGAGTATTTTAGAATGGCATGGAGATGCTAAGCAGGCGGATGAGAGAGATTCATGCGGTTGGAATTCAGGCGACACGGATGAAGCGCTGCGTCTGTCCAATGGCTGACGTCATGTGCATATTGTAGTGCGAGGAGGAAGCGGCAGCCGGGCCTAGGCACTCTGAGTGATAGGGAACTTATGGCATAATTGAAATTGAAATGACTTGGGCTACTTTAAGAACATTTTTAAATGTATCGCATTTTATTTATTTATATTTGTATTTTTTCACAATTAACATTAAAAACAATTACCACAGACGTAAAGCTCGGCCGACAGTTGCTTTTGTTGGAATTAATTGATTGTCAACAGCATCAGAAATGAATATATTTAAATATGCAAACACACATACATACAAATGTATATAATAATTGCGGGAATACAAATAAAAATCTATATATTGACATCTTTGTGGCCAATTGAGGCAAACAACCTCGACTTCTATTCATATAAAATATGCGATATATATTCAAAGAAAAATCTATATATTGACATCTGCCATTCAACCACATTCCCGACTTACTCTCTATGTGCAATATGATTTTAGATATATCTAGATATAGTTGCTGTCGCTGTTGCTGTCGCTATGTTGTTGTCATGTGTCGTCTGGAAACCACATCTTAATGCTCATCAGAATATGCGGCATTCCAGGCATTTTCAGCCGCCTCGATTGTCACTCTCTCTCTGTTTTTCGACCATCATAAATCGCGTAAAGCTCATGAAACTTGAGTGACTTTTGTTTACACAGCCAGTCCAATGGGCGAGCCGTACAAATCCCCCCATCCAATACATCGAGTCTCTTCGGTTTGTCAAGTGATTCATTGGGATTTCCTGGAGTGCCCGCCCGGCCCGTGTAGACCAACGCACTTTGTCTGGGGTCTGGGGTCTGGGGTCTGGGGTTTGGACACTGGCCACTGGGGTCTGCGTTTCGTGACCAATTCACCAAAAATAAAGCAAAAGTGTGCCCGAGTGTTACGTTCACACAAATAGGTGGACGTCAGTTCATCTTTTTTAGGTTTGACGTCATCAACTCGCAGCGCTGTGCCAAATGCTGGCAGTGGCGCACAGATTTCAGCGCGCTGTCTCTCGGGCCCCTTCGGTGCACTTCTCAGGCGCCTCTGCGACTGCAAAAGGTGTGTTGCTGCGGAGGAGGTGAGGGAGGCGGGCGGCGTAGCAGGAGGCGGAGGAGGTGTAGATCTTTCGTAAGATTTAATGTCTGCTGGCGCACTGCCCGTTTGTCAGGCTAAATTTTACGCTTAATTTAAGCGGCAAACATCTGAGGTGACGTTGTCGTTTCTACTTTGATTTTGCTGTTGTTGTTGCTTTTTGTTTCACAAATATAGGTCAAAAAATTCATCAATAATTAATACACTAGCCGAAAAAATAATGGCTGATAAATAATTGTGCAAGAATTGAGTGCTTAAGGAAAATACAAATTTTTCACAGTCATTCATTTACAATATATATATATATATCAACATAAATATCTGTATTCAGAGAATAATCTAAAACAACAAAATTCCACTCGCTGGGTGCTAAACAGTACGATTTGTGAGCTGTCTAATTATCTTACAAAGGTCAAAAACAATGGATGTGTTTATAAATAGGCGAAAGTCATTAATTTAAATACTTATCCTTCACATTTCACACACCACAGTTCTCTATAAATACCGATGATGATCTTATGACTTTTCTCGAATTTATTGTATATAGATTTCAGCTTAGAGATAGATAATCATTATTAAATTGATTCCACTCTAAAAGAAATCAATCGATTTCCTACATAGGATGCTAGGCAAGTGCGGACGTGCCTCTTGGGCTGCACTGCTCACACGCCCACCAAAATCTCTCTGCTCCAGTTGTCTGTAGGGGGTGTGGAGAGGTAGGCGTGGCTGTGTCTGGGCATAAATCACGCGACTTTTAGTCGGATGTTCCGCCTTCTTTGAGTTTGCCTTTTGTTGTTGGCTTTTGTTATTGTCGCTGACTTGCTCGATTTTTAATAACATATATATATTTTTGTTGTTTGTTTTTTATTTTTTATTAAATTTATAACACATGCACTGCGATTGTGCAATTTGCAAGCTGTCTTCCCGCTTTTTGATATTTTTCCATTTTCTGTTTATATTTTTGGCGAAAGTTCTTTTTAATTCTGTACTCGACTCTTTTTGGCAAATGGGCAGCAATAAATTGTATTTACTTTGAGCGGAGGCGACACGGAGGGAGCTCAGTCTAGCCAGCAATAGCTTGAAGGTGTGTGCATTAGTAATGAGTATGACTTCATCGACCGGTCGAATAGCTCGTAAAATGCTTGCATAGTTTCCGGTACAAATGATTGCCCCAAAGGGGGCGGGTAGCGGCGAGCAGACAGCAGAGAGACTGAGACGCCGAGACGTTGAGACGTTGAGACGTTGAGAAATGCCAATTGAGTTCGGGACATGCAAGTTCAATGCACTGCAGTTGAAGGAGCAGCCATTGTAATGCCAATTGGGCATTAAACGGAGCCAACTAATGTCCGTCTGTTCCCGCAGGCCGTCCGCTGTCCCACTCTCTCTCCCTCTCTCTCTCTCTGTCGCGCCACAGGACCACAAATTGCTGTCGTCAATGAATAAGTTTAGTGCACGCAGCGACAACTAAATGGGTAGAATGGAAATAATGTCGACGCAGTCATTGAACGAAATACCAAAACCACAATGCCCCACACCCGGTCCCTCAGTTGACTTGTAATATCTCTGGTGGCATACAAAGCTGTCAGCCCCAACCATTAATATCTGGCTATCTGGGCAGCAGCGAAAGACAAACGAAGTAAATTTATAATGTGGCACACACACCTTCTTCAATCAGACAGCCAAAGTCTCCGACTTGACACACAACTGTGCCCAGTGCCCCAAAAGGAGAACAAGGCGGGCTCGACTAGGTTGGGCTGGTGCTGTGTGTCTTAAAGGAAAAGCACAACAAATGCTCGCAAAATATTATTCTTTTTCTTGCTAAAGTGAATGACAACTGGCTTTAAGTGGCGAATTCCAATAAGAGAATATTCAGTGTTCTATTTGCGTGTTATCCTTGATCCAGTCCAGACAAGCTGCGACCCGAGCCAAGCCAGTTGTAGTTGGAGGAGAAAGAGGTGACTCCTGTCCAAGTTGATTTCTCGTTGCCTGTGACAATGCAGATGCCTTTGCCGGCGGCAAGCTCATCGCCGTGGCATGCAACAACGGCTCTTCTCACAAAGGTGCTGCAGTGCAACGATGGCCAACCAATGAGAAGTCAAGCGCTAGCCAGAGGCTATGGCAGTTTTTCTGATATAGACGATATCACAGGTGGGTCGATTGAAGCCATATCGTTGCTAAGCGCCACGACTCTGCACTCCGGATGCTGCACAAATTGTGGACTCAGCGCCAGCTGGTAAAGCTTAGCCGTGTTGAGTCTTGGAGAACCTGCAATAGGCACATTATTAAGTTAAGTCTGAGAACATTTACTCAACTATCCATGGAGCTACAGCTAACACCCACTGATTGCCAGTTGCGGCACCGCCTTATAAATATGGTTTCCTAGCAAAGCGGACGCCCACTTGGTAGGGAAATTTACAAGCTCTGGAATAGCTAAATCAACTATAGTCAGAGTAGGTACTGTAAGTAATTTCGTATCATGTGCTGATCGTTTGCCAAAAGAAATGTATTTCTTCTAAGTATTTTCTTCGAGTCTTTTCTCTTATTGTTTCCTTTAAGTCTCTGCTCTTATTATTTATTATTACAAGTCTTCTTCTTCTTCCTTCAAGAATTCCCTTCAAGTACTCGTTTTTTTTCTGTCAGACCCGAAGGCGCTCTCCCGGCGTTAGGGAGCGATCGTTGCAGTCGAGCTTTATGTGACCAATGGGAACACTCTGCTGCCAGCATTCTAGCTCCGTGTTACTTGCATGTAAATACCAAATGAATACCGCTGCATACATAGAGACAAATTAAACGATCTTAAATAGAGCTTCTTCATACCGTGCTTCTCTTAGTCAAACAAACAGAGAGACAAACTGTGTGGGACAGAGAGACAGATTTACAAACAAATATACGATATACATTTATATTTACCACGTATAATTAACAATATATATTTGCCACGTATAAATATTTACCACATATAATTAAATCGGTTTACCTCATTATATATTAATGTTGATATGCTAAATAGTTTATGTACATTAATATTACTAATTATTAGATGGCATAGGCATTAGTTTCTCCTTCTGTTCTTCTATTCTATAGTTCTCTCAAGGACTAAACTCCAGCATAGTCTGCCTCAATCTCTTACATCAATAAGATGCACCACATTCAAAGAGGCTCGATCTAGCCTGAAATAAGCTAAACTGGCAGCACTGCTGGCAGCCTCATGGGTGTGCACGTGCACGTGCAGGAAAGCAGCGAAGAATTATTAGAATATGTATGAGTCTCTCCAAGGGTTCAGGGGATCTCGTAGTAGAGCAGTCTCGCCTTGTTTTATAAAATATTATTTTTAAACAACTCTTGCATATTTTAGGCAATTTGTCTCGCCTCTTTGCTACATCTCAGCTGCCTTGTTTATTATGCTGTGGATTGCGACAGCATGACAGCAGAACATTTTCGGGAATATTCCCGTTTTCTGAATTCGTATCGCTGCGGCCTTCTCTGCTTATTGGGCACAAGATAATATTTGTTATACGCCAACGACTTCCTCAATGAAATTAAATCGACCAGACACTTGTACCTTTATGTCTTTCCCACTCTCTCCCAATTATTATTGCTCGACTTACGGGACTTATAATTGTATATACTTAAGTGTTGCGGCTGCTGAGGTGTGATGAAATCATATATTGGGGCCACAAAAAAACAACGAAATTAAATATCATTACAGATTGTTTAACTTTGTTCTGTTTATGTGGAACTTGCTTGGTCCTTGACTGGGAAAATATTAATAATAAATAATTATGGCCCACTCCCATTTTGAGTATGTTTTATGCGCCCAATGGAAGCATGATTGATTACAGATGATTCGGGTCTCTTCAGACTGTCGATTGATTGAGGAGCACACACATTACCACATTCAATATTTATTAGCCAATTTTGTTTATTCATCGAGCTGCGCTAATTGGCGTTGATATTTCTAGTTTGGCAGAGATGCGACAAAATGTTCATTTATTTCAATTGGCAAATCGGAAATTTTATATGACGCGCTCTGCTGGCCATTTGCAATCTCAAATTGTAATTGCTGTCCGAACCCAAATAAAATTAAAAATGCAAAAAATAAAAAAAAAGAAAAAGAGAAAGAAAAACAGGAATGGGGTGTGCTGCGCGATGTGCTTTCGCTTTCAGTGTTCATGTCACAGTGTGCACGAATGACACACGCAGAGTTGACAGTGGGGCAGGGGGAGGAGTAGGTAAGGCTAACACAGCGATTTGTTTGCCATGCAAACATTTTTCGTGTATTTCCAAAGCGCCAAAAGCATGTCAAGGGAGCAAAAGCAAAGCAAAAGCAACGTCAAATGTCAGCGACAACGGCGAGTGACAAGCATGCTACAGTTTAACTCGTGGAAACTTTAATGCGTTAAGTCAACACACACACACACACAGGAAAAGCACCCCTTTGCCCCTTTCAAGTTGTTAGCGTGCCCTAGTTTTTAATCGATTTCAATTACTAAACGTATTTTCTTTAACATTTCAATTAACTTTGTTAAGGCAGAGAAGAAAAAGTACAGAACTAAATCCTTCAGCAGCCTCTCACATGCACGCCCTCTCTCTCTCTCTATCTCTCTCCCCCTCTCTCTCTCTCTGGTTACACTAGGTATGCGCTCATGCGCCTATTTGCTGAGCTGAGTGGCTCTTGAGTCGACAGCTCTATAGCTACATTTGAGTCTTGAGTCTTGAGCTTACTTCTCAGTCAACATTGAATTGAGGATAGATAGAGCAGCCTGAGCTATTCTCGGTGTCAATTAAAAGGATATATAGCTTAGCTGTCTTTGTTATTTTGTCACTCTCACCTGCCAGTGCGACATTTGTGTACTTGAAATGTTTGCAGCGAGCCGAAAGTTGTTTTTGTGTTGTGATTTCTAGAAATTAACATAAAAATGTCGTCGACTCATGACAGAGACTGAAAAGTCTGGGCCATTAGCTGGAATTTATGTTAGCCGTTAACGCGTATTTAATTCTATTTTAATGAGCTGGCTATCGAAGGCCCCACCCGCCCACATTTTGTGAATTGCGGTCAACATGTGCCATCCACTATGCGGAAGTCTAGTTTGGGAGGTCACAGTCCGATGACCTCTTCAACTGTCCAAGGAGTATTGCGAGGGACGAGCAGCGAGCCACTGGCTCAAACAGACAGCCCAGACAGCAGCTAAACGCGTTTTAATTGGCTGCTGGCGGCACTTTTTATTTTCATCTCTGGCAGACATTGGGATTAGAATCGAGCGTGTCCCTTTTTTGTCATATTGCGGAACATCCATTTTATGCTAATTACAGCCAGCGAGCAACAGCCACCACAACAGCAGACAGCAGCGCCACCAGTCCAAGTCCCTCGGACCCTGCGCCGTGGCTGCCATTTTTGCCAGGTATAATGGCGTTGTGATTGCCCCCACCACCTGCCCCAGCGGAGCCACCGGCTCCAGCAGCAGCGCCGATGGTGAGGCTGCCACTCGTGTTGTAGACGCGCCCGTTGTGCCCATTGCATAGATTCAGCTGGCAGGAGCGGTAGTAGGTGCGAAACGAGGAGTCCGTCCTAACTCCATTCAGTACCTGCAATGTGCGTAAATTTTATTTCTGCCCCAGGCGCAATCTGTCTGGCTGTTGATCTGCCACTCATACCCACCGTCGGCTTATCCTGGCAGTCACGTAGAAAGGAAATGACTTTGTTCCCATTATGCTGCGGGCGACACATGTATGAGGGGGGACCAAAAAAAAGGAAACCAAAATTAAGAGCGGAGCATGAGAAAAAGTTAGCGCGAAAACATAATATTTTAAAATATTCCCAAAGATATTCGGCATGAAATAGATAAAGTTTTCATATTTAAATAACTAAGTTATTTCTAGGAAACGGCTGCGCGTTGAAGTCTTTAAATATGTAGATCTCTGCTATAATCGAATTAAATTTTGATTTATTAATATATTCCAAAAGAGAAAAGAGATATCAGAGATTTGAATTTTTTGAATATGTAAATTTCCGATTATATATTTTATTTGATAATAAATTTATTTATATATATCAATTTTGTTTGATTACAAACTGATATATATACCAAAAGACAAAGTTATTATAACCACATAACTTTATATATCTCTAGCAATAACAGAGAGTTAAATTCTTTAAATTGATGCATTTGTGATTGAAAATTCGATTATACTACAATTTGCATCCAATGAACTATAATAACTGGCAGCTGCTACAAGTTCTGGCTGACTGTGGCCAGTGTCACAGCTTCACTTAATTTGTATTCATCATTAGGGTCGGCCGGATGGAGATGAAGATGAAGTTTTAATTGCATTATGGCAGAGCATCAGTGTAGCATTTGTCTGGCTGGTGAGAAGCAGCAGATGCTGCAGCTCTCTCTCTTTGTCTGGCTGCGCCCACAAGTAACTTTTAGTTCATTTCCCGCTGGCTCAATGCCTCTTTGATCCAGCAAATTCAATAACAAAGAGTTCAAGGCTCGCCGACTAATGAAGCGCCTGGCAAAATGTTTATCCAACTCATTGTAAAAAAAAAATGGAGAAACACACACATACACACACATACATATATATATTGAAGTACATGGAGGGGCGTGGGTGACGCTAGCTGATGGAAGACAGAGTTAAAGCCTCGCATATTAAGGAGGCTATCAAGAAAGAGCGAGAGAGAGAGAGAGAGAGAGAGAGAGAGAGAGAGAGAGTAAGGGTTAGCTGCTGCGTATGCTATGATGTGCTGTCTATTCCTGTCTCTGTCTCTCGCACAGTCTGAAGCGGCTTTTGTGGCTTTTATACGCCTTTCTGGCTTTCCATTAAATTATGGTAATGGACTTTTTATGCACTCCACTTTCGGTCGCAGCATTTTTGTTTGATTTTCGGCTGTGCCTGTGCAAATTAAAGCACAAAAGCCCCAATGTCAACACACAATGAAAAAAAACCTGATTCTATTATTATTTGCGTGCCGGCGTTAAAAACAAACGCTATAGAGCGACAGTTCTTGAAATCTCCCAACTGCCGAATATGTGAGCCCGTGCGTAATTCTCCCACTCAGCCGCGCACCGAGCCCCTTCATCAGCTACACGACGGGCACTTGACTTAAGCACTCGTGCGTCGACTCTTTATTGCCAATTGCAGCTTTTCGTCTTAAGGCCATGGCAAGCGCAGCATGTAGTTGCCTTTTAAAATCAGCTGAAAGGTTCTCATTGCTGGCTAAAAGTTCATTTCTCGACTCGTTTTGGCAAACTTCTGCAATAACACTAGAGCTTGCCCCAAACTTGAAAACCATTTGCTTAAACTTTAAAGCTAAAAGTCAAATTCGAAAAGAGTTCCCAAGAGTCAAAGAGCATATAATAGGTAAAAATATGAAAAGAGTTTCTCTATGTTTTTGCCACTTTCTCCCTAACTAACTAAGTGTACTCGTTGGCATGGGGGTCGCCTGATGAGTAGAGTGAAATGCATATAAATGTAATTTCAAATGACACTCAAAATAATGCGATTCCCTGGCACTTGTTACTCATACGCCACATGTGCCCATGGCCCATCATATATTCAATTACTCTTCCAGCTTATGCATGTGTGTGTGTCTGTATGTGTGTGTGTGTGTTGGTGTGCAAGACCCTAGTTTCGAAGCTTCGCTTGATACGTGAGTCTTGCTAATTTTTTTTTTGTGCAAAAACTTTCATCTGCTGCCACACTTTGATACAAAGTTGCGCGACCAAACTTTTCCCAGCTGCACATGTAGCTGTATATGTATTTTCGTATGTTTGTATGTGTGCTTATGCCGAAAAGAAATAGAAACAGCAACAGAAATTGACGACTCGGGCGCGGCGGCTACTTTGTTGCAAGGCAATCAGCCAGCTGTGGCTAAACGGAGTTAAGTTGAGAATATACGACGCTCTAGCTGCCCGTTGCATGATTATGACTGTTATAAGGGGGGACCACGACTTTGTATGATACTCACAATCGCCTCCTGCCGCACTGTGAGGCAGTACTTCTTGGTGCAGTTGAGGGCGCGCACGGCGGTGGCATTCGTCAGGCAGGTGGCATCGCTCTGGCCGAGCAAGTAGCTGCAGACGTAGCACTCGAGAGCTGCAAGTCCAAAAAACCATAAATAAAACTATATGGCAACTGTATAAACTACATAATAAAAATACATTCGCATCTCGAAAATATTGAACGAGGTCATGACGCTGCCTTTCGCTTTCGCTCTGTGGGGCTGTTGATACTATTCACCATGTATTGTGGATGATAAAACCGATGATGACAACGCGAATCATGATCATGATGATGTTGTTGTGCTTTTCTTAGAATTTATTTATAGCGAACGCAACACAACAACCACAAGAACAACAACACACATGATAGATCTAAATAAAAACACAACGAATCTGCTTTTATTCAAATTAATTGCATTAAAGTGAGATTTTTGGCAACAGACTTTCTGTCTATTTGCCAAGTGGCACGACTGCGTCCTCGACATGTATCCATCTATACATACATATGGTCTATACACTTTATGCGTTTTGTGTAATAACAATGACGTCAATAGACAACAACAACAGCAACAACAACAACAACAACGTGTTACAAGAATAGCAACAGGCAGAGCCAAATGCTACAGAATTGTAAAAACTGATCTCACGACACGAGACTTTGGCGCTACATACATAAAAATAGTCAAAAATTATAGAAACCAACAACATGTAAGGCAGTTAGACAGAAAGTTATCGAATTTATAAATACCCTAGGCTTTGTAGAAATACATATACACATATATATTGATGTGATATAAGCACATCCATACATACAAATACAATTATTATCATTTATGCGGGCAGATTCGATTTAAGGGCTTTAAAATAATATAATATAGTCATTGACTAATCATACTATATACTAAATTTCAAACAAATAGTACTAAATATTGAATAATAATTTAAAAAAAACACAATAATTATCATTTATCTATTTAAATTGATCTAAAACTTAATGCAATATAAAGAAACATTTTCTCATTCAAAAAAGTACATCAAGAGCTATACTATATCATCCATATATATGGATCCCCATTCACTATAGACCCCCATTCACTATAGTTATACCCTTTATTCCTCCTCTATACCAATGCTAGTCACATACATATGTAATGAATATGTTGGCATACCCTTTCAGCAGTTCATCATTGAAAATCATCAGCTCGCGCTGCGGTCCCAGACCTCAGAATACGACCCTGCGCCTTTACATCGACCGATTGTCTAACAGCTGGCGCAGCTGAGGCAGTCGCCTCCATCGCCACCTTGTTGCCCCCCACTCATCTCTAGAGGCAATCTCATGAGGGCAATCATAATAATGAGCTGTGCTCCTTTAATGACTCTTCAACATATGCATAAATTCATCGTAAAAACTGTGTATGAAAAACTAAAAAAACAACAACATAAATATAGATAGAAAATTGTGCACTGTGATTTCTGCATAAGACCAACTCAATTGGCACTGGGCACGCTTCAGTTCTCCGTATTCACGAGTCAGTTTAACACTCATCATTCATTCGTGCGAAATTGTAGCGCCCGAATACGATAGAAATTAACTCGCCGCACAGTGGGCCAAGGCCATGAAGCATTTGATAAAAATCAATTGGTTTCATTGCTGCAAAGGTATGCATAGTATTTGCAATAGATAACCAATCAAAATTATTGCGACCCTCTGATGGAAATCGAAACTCATAAACGTCGTTAGTCATGGGCAAATAATTGCAATGGTTAAACAATGTTTGACAAATATGACATATCAGCGTTGGCTCTGGGTACATAATGATAAATGTGTGGATAGATGCGCTAACATTTTTATATAGTCATTTAGCAAGTGGAAATGATGAAACCAGGGCTGCAAACGCAAAGTTTGCTTCTGATCAAGTACAGTCAGCGAAGCTTGCCTTTTAAATATTACCAGGTTTAAATGAAAACTTATTTTATTTATTATTTTATTTTGACTACGAATCATAATTCTTTAAAGCCTTCGTATACGAAATATTGAGTATACCACATGAATACAACAATCATAAAATTTTAATATATATATATTTATAAAAAACTAAAAATTTAATACATTCTTATTTCAACATCTCAACCAAATTCGAATCAAAATTTTCCATCTCAATATGTCTCAATTCTGATTTGTGAAAACTTTCAGGTGCTTTGGCCACACGGTTGGGCTAAAAATATTGTATTATACAGTAGAGAACTTTGAGAAATTATGTTTATCATCTTTTGTGTAGCAATCAATAAATTAAATGCGGTCACTGGAGAGTGGCGTCGACAGCTGAACTAGAGACGGGTTATTATATGTGTATAGAGATGTTTATGGCAAGTAGACGCAACTGCATACACACACATACACACTCACACATAGTATATGTACATATATGAAATACGTAAAGCAGAGCAAAGTTCTTAGAATCGCGCTGAGGTCTCAGCCAGAAAACGTGCCAAAGGAAAGACAGAGTGAAAGAGCGAGATAGAAAATAAAGAAAATAATAGAAATTTCGAATTTACCTGTTCGTTGCTGTCATACATTTCGAATACTTAGTAGACAAGTTTCGAAATAAAAAGCAGCTAATTAAGTTAAGTGGAAATGAATATTTTTAAAAAAAATGCATGCACGCGCGTATTTCTGTATAGAACTTATGAATATTTCCTATGATAGTATCAAATACGCATACGAACCGTTGGCCAAACAGGGAGACAGGCAAATGACATAAAATGCCAGCAAGAGGGCGACTTTTGGCATCTCAAGTTGTCTTCACTTCGATTGCTTTGCGCCAATGACAGCTGATAATGATTCCGGCTTTGGGCCTGAAGTACGACTGGAGCTGACAGCGAGCAGGCGACAAATGTTTACCTTTTTAGAGCAATGGATGGGTCGCTTTTCTATATGTACATATGTATCTTATCTCTTATTATAGTTGCCACCTGCCGATAAGGCGACTGTCTTTAATGTCTTTATTATATATGTATATGCAGTGCTGATATGATCATAGATTGATATTGTTATGTTATGCTACTTGAATTGTGTTTGCAGCCTGAACGCTATGTGCCCGGCTCGCCCATTTTTCGCGACAGCAGCCCAACCCCCGATGCCACGCCCACAACGCCTATAACAGCTGCACCCTCAGCAGCAGCAGCAGGAGCAGCAGCAGCACCGACGACGACTAGAAATAAAACGGGCGCCTCACCAACCTCCAGGAGTCGTGGTCAAGGTAAGCAGCTGCCTTTAGCCTTTCAGTAAACTCAATTTTTCCGACAGATTTTCATTATTGACTGTACTCGCATGCTCCAGTCTCGCACACGCACATGTTTTGCCGCCCCTCACCCTCCACCCAACGCTTGACACACTTTCAGTGACATTTTGTGTAAATAAAGCTGCATGAGCAGTTGGCAGTTGGCTTGTAATGCTTTTTCCCAACGGGGCGCGACATATGAAAAGATTCGACATGTTGCGATTTCTTTTTTTGGGTCAAAGTCTTTTGACTCCTTTTCCGGTGTGGGCGGACAGCCGAAAAGGGGCGTGCTGTATGCCAGAAATGACAACACACACACACACACACACTCACATAGCTGCATACACTGATATATTCAGCTATTTTGCCAGTTTGCCATTGTGCAGGCAGAGGTAAACATCAACAAGATGAGCATATCCATAGCCATTCAATATACGCAGACATTCGTTAGACGAATCTTCCACTCAATTATTTGTGGAATTTGATTATACGATATTATCTATCTCACTGTGCGCTGCGCTGCTCTGCTCTGCTCAATGTTTTTATTTTGTTGTTCTGCTTTGTTTTCCTCGAAATCTGAAAGCTGTTTACGTGCCAAATTGCACAGGTTGAGTACGGCGGGGCGGCGTTTCCGCGAGCGTAACGGTAAAGTACCCTGAAACCAAAGCACTTCCATCCGCAACCCTACCTTACCAATAATACGTATGAGTCTTTGAGTCTATGTGTGTATTTCTATACTCCTGACTGGGGGGATTACGGTGCGTGTCACGCTACAATTTATCGATTTTATTTGTTGATTTAGAGCATGCGATTTTCACAGCTCGACTCTCGTATAATCAGGCAATGCAATTAAACTTTGCGAAACTAAACAGTTTCATTAAACGCATCAACTGAATGACATTGGCTCAAAGTCTTACAAAGCAACTGTAAAGTATTGTAAGCTAATTGATCTAGCTTAAAGTAAGCCAAGGAATTGTGCGGGAAATTTCATTTGCAAAAGCTTTACAGCTCACAGCTTAAATAAATTACAAATGCAGAGACTAATGGAGGGAAATAGTTAATTAAGATGTGTTTAAAAGCAAGAGGCAGGTAAAACTAATACAAGAAGAACTTATAATTATCCGAGCAATGTATTAAGACTTTGATTACATTATGTTAAGTATTAATGTTAACATTATTCTGTTAAGTATTTGCATGGAATATTAAGCATTAGGTATGACTTTTTCTTTCCGCCTCAACTCAAGCCTTTTTCCTTGTGTCTTCTCATTGGCAGCCATGACAATATCCCTCTCACATGGAACACCGGGCAACGATACGGCCACAAAGACCACCGCCAGCAGCAGCAGCAACAGCAGCAGCCACAACAACAACCAAGCCAAGCCGCTGCCCAGCTGCTATATGAGCACACGATCCGCGGCAATGATGGCTCTGGCGCTGGGCCAACAGTCCGGCGAGAAGGCCACAGCAACAGCCCCGTCCAGTTCCAGTGCCAGCTCCACTCCCAATGCCAATGCCTCGCCACGCACCAACAACCGAACCACAGCGCGTCCTGCTAGCCGAACCACGCCCACAACTGCACCAACTGCACCCACAGCGAACACTGCTCAAACGACCTTTGCCACGTCAACGTCCTCGAACACGTCGAAGCCGTCGACACCCACAGCGGTGCGCGCCGCTGCCCAGCTGAACGGCATGGCCGCTCTCTCGGGCGGCAGCAATTCGAGCGGCTCGGACAACGATGGCTTCAGCACATCGGGCTCCTCAACGGCCACGGCTCTGCGTCGACTGTACTTCAAGAGCGGGCGCAGCATCAAGAACAAGATCAACTCATCCACCTCCTCCACACCGCTGAACAGCATGCCCATGAACACCGTCTCCAGTGCCTACCACAATTCGGTGAGCGGCGCAACGGGTATGCATGCCATGGGCGTCTCTGGAGTGCCGAAGGTGAGTAGAGATTGTGATAGATGAGAGGGGATTCCTGATTCACAGCTGACTGTATCTGCCATCTCTCTGCTCTCTTGCACAGCTGGTTGTCATGGGCACTTCGTCGGCATCCATACCGGACACGACCATCAACACGTCCACAGACTCCGCCTGCACGCTCATCACGAATGTGACGCACACCGACACCTCGGAGACTTGCGATTCCCTGGACCTGGGTAGGTAGTTGTGGTGGTGGCGACTATTGTTTGATTGATTGAGCGACTGACTGATTGATTGATTGATTAATTGAGCAGCTTGTTAATTAATCAACTAATCACAATGGCTTACATTTGACCTGTCCCTTTGTCCGCAGGCGACAATTCCGGTCCCAGCGAGCCGTTGTTCAGCTCACTGGAAGAGCCCCTGCTGACAGCCATCCAAATCGATTCGGAGCATGAGGCAGGCGGCACTGAATTGGAACTAACGAGCTGCTCTCGCTATCCCCCGCGACCCGACATGAATCTCCAGGACAGCACCGAGGTGAGTACACCAATGACTCCTGTTGTGGTTGTTGTTGTTGTTCGTTTCCTTCGTATTCCATTTACTCATTTGCATACATGCACATGCCACATGTCTCTCATGCCAGAGCCAGGAGTCCTGCTTGTCCATATTGACAGGGGAGCCGTCATCGACAACACCCCTGCTGCTGTCGTCCCGTCAGCCCAGCACGGCGCCACCGCCCACGCGTGGCCGAGAGCACTTCACCTTCGATCCGCCGCAGTCGCCAAAGTCAGCACGCACCAGCGAAAAGGCGCGCAGCCACTTCACCTTCAAGGAGGACGCCCAGCAGGCGCGCAGAGCTAGCAACTCCTACTACACGGGTGGTGCAGAGGTGGCTGATGCGCACGAGGAGCGCGCTGCGGCTAATCGCAACAAGAAATTGCGCGCCAGGGAGCGCGATTCAATGGCTGGCAATGGCAATGCCAATGCGAATGCCAATGGCACACGTAATCGCATCTCGCCCAGCGTTTCGCCCTCGTCCAGCAACCGCACCAGTCCGAAGCGGGAGCGCAAACGCACCACGCCCTCCGCGTCCACGGGCGCCATAGCCAAGATCAACTCGGCGCCGCCCACCATGAAGGACGGCAACTTCTTCGGCAGCAGCCAGAACCAGAAGCAGCGCCAATCCCAGCAGCAGGCGTCGCCCCAGCAGCAGCAGCTGTCGCCCTCATCCCAGGCAGCTGCGCAGCAGCGCAAGTACTCCTCCAGCTCGTCCAGCGGCAGCAGCGAGCGCTGTCTGCGGGATGCGGCCGCTGCCGGCACCATGTTCCCCTTCGATCGGGAGGCGCTCGACTATGAGCGCATCCAGCGGGAGTGCTTTGCGCCCAGCTCGGCGACGGCCAGCACGAGCAGCGACTCGGACGAGGCCGAGAATTGCTCGGTTTATGAGCGCAAGCTGAGCGCGGACATCTTCCAGCAGTACTCGCGGCTCACTCAGCAGGAGCAGCAGCAGCAGCAGCAACAGCATCAGCTCAACCACGAGCGGGACAGGGATCGGGAGCGGGAGCGGGAGCGGCCACCCTCTCGAAAGAACTCGAAGCGCATACGACCCGATTCCGTGATACACACAACCATACGAGAGAATCAGCAATATGTGCCACAATCGGACGCGTTCTATCCCCAGGCCAAGAGCTCCTCCTCGCCCAGCGATCACTCCTACGCCGAGCTGAACAAGTTCGATGACATCGCCAGCAAGTTCGAGCAGATTCCGCCCAAGCATGGCTCCAACTCCACACTCAATCTGCAGGTGCTGCACATGCACAGCCCCGGCAGCGACTCCCTGGCATCGGCGTCCCTCAGTCCCACGGATAGCACACGCAAGCGCTCCTTCAAGAGCAAGTCCAAGTCGAAGACGCAGACGCAAGTGCAGCCGCAGCTGCAGGCACTGGAGGACTTGCTGCCGGGATCGGGTTCTGGTTCGGGTGCGGGTGCGGGTGCGGGCGCCATCAATGTGACAGCCAATCCCTTGGAGGCGGCCGCTGTCTGCAAGCAGCCGCGTGCCACAATCGTTGTCCAACAAGTAAGTAGATCCAGCCCCCTTCCCCTGCCCATTCACTATCTATCTCTCTCTCTCTCTTTCGCTCGCTCGCCTGCTCTATTTGTATACAATATATATAGATTTATATCTATGATGTCTGTTTGTCTGGCTCTCTTTGTGCCTCATTTCCGCTTCAGGCTGCGCGCGCCTCTGCTCTCTGTCTCTCTGTCTCTTTATCTCTCGCCTATCTCCCACAGTCTCTCTCTCTCTCTCTCTCTATCTGCTTTGTTGCTTGCTGCGCCTTGTGGCAGCTCATAAAAAGCCTCGCGCCTCGGCGGATCGACTCATTCATGTGTTTACGATCCGCTAGAGAGCATCGCATATACTTGGCACAGCATCCAATAAAACAAGAATACAATTCACGAAAAAAAAGAAACACTGCGTAAAAACAGAAAACTTTTTTCGCTTAACTGGAAAATCGAGAGGAAGCAATCAAATAGAAAACGTTTAGTGTTTTTCATCGTTCGAGTGTGTGTTTCTTGTGCCGCGAACAACTCTGCAAAGGTTGCGCGCAATGTAAACTATAAACCGTGTGTTTTATTTCCATTCAAGTCCAGCGACCAGATCAGAGCTAACGTATTCACAAATTTTATCAAAGAGTTCAATAAACATTTTCACATCGTTTCCAAATTTGGAAATCCATAAAACAGAATACAACAGAAACAAAGCAAAAGCAACAACAACAACCGAAATGGCGCCCTTCTACAAGCGCATCTGCCGCAGCCTGTCGAAGCGCTACAAGGAGGTAGGTGTAGTATTCCAAAGTTTTATTGATTCCGACCATGACTGATGCAGTGCATCAACATCAGATAAGATACGAACGAACAGTTCATTGTTTGGCAATGAGTGTGGGCCCGTTTATGACGCCGCTATATCAATATATCAATATATCGATACCGATTTGCTGATTTATTATATGACGTCGCCACAGCGGACAGACGGGGGTGGGAAGTTCGTAATCAATTGGCCATGTTGCTGGAGTCGAGGTCGTTTCGGAAATTTAATTAGTTGTTCATTTGGGGGCCATGCCAGATGCATAACCTAATCTACTAGAGCATAAACATAATAATAATAATAAATAGCATGCTGATATTAGGGTTTTCTGTTTAGCCCAGAGTAAAACCCTAATTAAATTTCGGGATTTTCACTGAGATAATCCCTAATCTTTAGTTTCATATCAAATTTGATCTCATTATGAATATAAAGCCAAATCATTTTTTGAAAGACATAAAACATGAATAATTCAAGGTCTTTTGCATATTTTTCATATTTATTAAAATTAATAATAATGTTAAAATAAACTCCCCTTCAATATAATGACAAAATTGTATATTAAAATTATAATATAATAATTTTAAAATATCTTTCCATATTTTCCATATTTTAAAATTATTTATCTAATTTTTTATTCCTTTAAAATAAACTTTTTTCAATTTTCCCTTCAATATATTTAAGTTTCTCAACATTTTGAAGTGTAATCCTTCAAAATTGTTTATAGAGAAGTTTTAATATATTCATAAGTGCATTTCCCATTTCGAGTTCCGAGAAATGTTGCCACTCTGATTTATGGTCTTGAAAATGCTCTTAAGTCTGTTTGCATGGGCTTGTAAATATCATATATCACATTTTAATTGAATTGTTGCCGTGTTGTACTATTTGTTAATACATTCGTACAACAATAAACCTCATATCATGCCGGGCGATGACAGCTGTCAAAATAAACTACAGGCAAGAGCAACAAATGAAACTGAAAATTGAAATGGAAATGGAAATGGAATTATGCCAAGGCACAGGTTGCTCGCTGCTCCTATATAAATACTATATACTACAAGTATTTTACACATTTATATTTATTTACATTCAAAATAAAAGCATAAAGCATATGTAATCCATGCCCAGGCCGAGACCCAGTCGAAAACATTATTGTCCGTGTTGTCCAAGTTGTCCGAGTTGTCCACTTTCCTACTCACAGCTGCTTTTGATTTATTATATTTTTACGATTTCATTGTGGGGCGCAATGAGTAGTTCGTTTCGCACCCCCCAGGGATAAAAAATAACATGTATGAAATAAGAGCTTATAGACATCAAGTATATGTATGTATGTATATATGCGATTATGCATAAACATAGGCAAGGGAAAAATTGACGGAAAATTACTTACGATTATAGACAACACAAGAAAATAAAAACAAACATGACTTTGAGTACGTCTATATACATTATGCGCCCCTTTATACTCTATTATGCGATTCACAGTCATCCGGCTATCTATTGTTGGGCCCATAAAAAAGAAAGATACAATTTCCTCAATATGCAGCGCGTTCATAAGAAAATTTCCAAAACAACGCAATTATTTCACATAAATACATAGTATTCGACATGGCCATTTCGTAGAATTTGCTATATAAAAGTCGCTCGGGCGCATGGGGAACAAAGGGTGAGCGGAGCTCTTGAAGAGCTAATAAACTTTGTGTGTGCTTCGATGGCCGAGAGACAAGGGGAAGTTCTTAAAAAAATATTACGTATTATTACTTCCATATCGTATATCAGCTTAAAGACCAAAGAGCAAAGTTATTGTTGGCTTGGTCAAAAGCGAGTCATTAGCAAACGAGGCAACTGCAACTGAAACGAAAGCACACACAGACAAACACACACACACACATGTGCCAAGTTTCCTGCACTTATCTGTTCCGTCTGCCTTCTCTCTCTCTCTCTCATTCTCTTTGCTGCAAAAAAAAACACATGTTGTATATATCAAAAACAGGCAAACAACAATTTTGCTCAGCTCCACCTGTTGTTGTTGTTGTTGTTTTGTTAGTTTATTGATTTTGCATTGCAGCAAATGGGGCTGAGTGGAAAGGGGATTATTGCCCAGAGTGTGTTAACATGCAAATGCATTTGTTTTTAGGCCTTGGTGTCGCAAACAGGTAACAGGTTACGTTTAACGAAGGCTAAGTCGCCAGCAACGTGCATGCATGCATTTCGCAACTCGATTCGAGAAATCTCCAACCCACCCGACCAGTCCGCCTGTCCCGCCTACCGCCCACTCCACACGTTGAGTGCGTCCTTCAGCTGGCAAGGTGACTCGCCTAATGGCTGCACAGTTTAAAGTGTGTTAGATCTCCAGAGAGACAGAGACAGAGAGAGAGGGAGAGAGGGAGATAGAGAGAGGGACAACGCTGCGTTCTCTCATTTAATTGCATATCTGATGGGGCTTTTATTTAAATTCAAGCACTCCGGGTCGCTGCTCAATTATTTGCAAACGGCCAAATGGAAAACGAAAGAAATTTCCACTCGGGTTCATTACTCAGATATTAGATATCAAAAGCGAATGCGGACAAAGGTCAATTGAGCAATTTAACGGTCAAGCTTTTGGGCAAACGGGTTCAAATACAATTATATAATTGCAAACAATTAATATTGCCAAATGGCAACATACTATGTTTTAGCCCCAGCCAAAAGCGGTTATTGACCACACTTTTTGTTTACGTTTCACTTTCATGCTGCGGCTCTTGTGTTTTTGGCACATTTGTCAAGGCCGTTCACGAACTACCGCTAATTATAGTACCAGACATCACTAGAGGCCAAAAAAAAAAGCAAATCAAAGCAACAGCAAAAGTTCACAGCCTGCCACTTAGTTTACTTGGCTCGTTGGGCGCTGCGTATACTTGATGTCGCTGGCGTATACTTAATGTTGGCCATTCTTTTAACGCCAGTTGGCGGCAAACAGCTGGCATTTAATTTGCTAGCTGAATACATGTGAATTATTCATCCCTGATTGCACACATTCGCATGCTGTTACACCCAGAGCTGTGATAAGTGCTCAACAGTGTGGCAAGGCAGATAAGAGACTGAAGGAGGCGTGGCTAGAGGTGGATACAGGACTTAGTATAATGGCATATTTGCATTGAAGTTAGGAGAAGATATATTTGTATGAAGTCTACTAGATTAATAAGAGAATATATGATATATAATATATGATATATATAAATATTAGAAAAAAAAAGCCAAAGAAATTCTGATTCAAGAACTTAAGAAACTCTAAAAAAAACTCTGACGTCTAGCTAGCAAAAATTAATAGAGATAAATAAAGTTTAGATGCAATATACATAGAGCTTTGGAAATGAAGTAAAAAAGAAAAATTATACACAAGAAATAAACAATCTGTATACAAGAGGAGATTATATATAATCCACATCAATAATAGCCAAGATTTGCTGAGGAAATTCTGATTAAAGCAAAAAGCGCAAAATCATTTTTATTATTCTGCGTAAATTTGTTTATGTAGACAACTTAAGAAAGATGTATGTAAACGAAGCTCTGACGTCTTTATGAATGAAATGTATATGCAGTAGATTCTGTTTATGGACACGGGGTATCATCTAGTTCAACAGAGTTTGATTACGAATCAGTTTGTTTATGGGCCGAGCACCTTTGTTGGGGTGATTTTTTTTTTCTTTTTTTCTTTTTTGGGGCAGTATGTTAGCCGAGTTCCAAGTGTCTTGTAAGTGTCATTAATGAACTGATAAATGCGCTACCCTGGCCAAGTGCCCCGCTCGGGCAGCAACTACAGCCGCGTATTCCTGCTGCGACTTCGGCTTCGGAATCCATTGACCCCATTTGCAGAGCGCCGCAGCTGCAATTTGCAACAGTTTTTTGTGCAGTTCCATAAATAAACTAGGGCTATAAATAAACAGAAGCGCATGTACATGCATATAGATATAGCAAGATGCAAGATGCGAGATACAAGATACAAGATACTCTCGTCTCTATAGGCAATGCGCACTCCATTGTTACAGCCGCTGAAAATAGCGACGGCACACGGAAATGTTGAGCCAAACACGAATAGTGCAGCTGCATCAACTGGACGTGCTAGGGGGCTATAAATTGATGAGTTCAATTAAATTACAAACAGGCCAGGCGCTTACCTTTTATAGACCGAAAACTTCTCACAGACTTTGCACCCTTGCATCAGGCGGCTGGCTGACGGCCAAGTAAATTGCAGCAAAACAAAACAAAACCAAACAAAATTATTAATAATCAAATTATGTGGGGAACTGGCACTGAGTAGAGCTACATTATGGGAAAATATTGGGAAAACAGCCAATAACAACTAAGTTAATTATTAACAGAAAATACCCAAAAATACCTGAGCTAATAACCAAGTTAATCTATCAACGGGCGCATGAAATCTTTTAGCCAGTTATTAAAATAATTATTTGATAATGAAAAAATAAAAAGCTACAAATCAATTGGCAGCTATAAATTGGCCAATTCTGAACTGAGTTTGTTTGGCTTGGCCAAAAGCAAATCGAATTATTTTTTAGTATTTCCACACGACTAAAACATAGGAAAAATCGATTCAGCTTAATGATTGCAGCTGAAACTTTTCCACCATTTCGGCAATGGCAGCTGTTAAGAGATCAAATCGTTGCCTCTCCCTCTCCCTCCCCCCCTCTCTTTTTCTACCTCTAACTGAACTAAAGCAAATGCAATCTTTATTGTAGTTTCATTGTATGCTCTTATTGCTAGCATCAAATTTTTAGAAACGATAGATAGAAAACAGAAAAAAGAGTGCGAGAGAGAGAGAGGGATAGTGTGAGACGGCATGCGTCTTGCCTGACATGTACCATGCTTATTTTTATACACATTCAAAAGCAAATTGAATTTATTTTTAAATGCATGCAAAAAATAAACAATAAGGCGTGGCCATGGCGGCTCGGAGCCGTTAAAGGTGTGAACTGAGCGCTCGCAGACGCCAACAATACAGTTTAGCAATTTATATGCACACATATTTGGCATATTTCGCCGGCCTTAGCAACGATTTGGCCAAACTTTGCATTCATTTAGAAATGTATATTGCATTTCTGTCAAAAACTGCATAGTGATTGCTGAATTACAGCGAAAGCGGTGTAAACAAACAAACAAATTGTTTCGCTTCAGCTCCGCTAGAGTAAACAACAAATTTCATACGCCCCGTTGGCCCGCGCGCCTGCCAAACCCAATTGTTGTGCAGCTAATCGATTGCTAATGCCATTTTATTCGCAATGTTTTTTATTAGTTCATTTTTTTCGATTAATATTTCCTTTAATTTGTCTATTCAAAAGCCGCTACACATGTTTCTCACACACTCTTTGCGGCGGCTAATGGCCCATTGCGAATTGATGGGAAACACACTCTGCTGAGCAAAGTAGCTGCCGTCGGGTTGACTCTACCAAGAAATGCTCTTTATAAGGCTCTCCTACAGCATTTTTGAGCCGATTAGGAAAATATTTAGTCTGACTACTAAGAATTAATGAAGTTTTTCAATGGAATTTACTAGAATTGAAATGCAAGTTATGTTTTATAATAAATTATTCTTCACCTAGCTGAGCATCAAAGTTAGCTTTAAATTAGGTTTTTCCTCAAAATATACAACTTCATATGCTCCTATAGTTATGTGATTTCCTAAGAAATATGAATTTAGTGTCCTACATAATAAATTCGCTAGCTATGCTTGAGCGAAATATTTTCAACTGAATTTGGGAACCTTTTTTGTTGAAATTTTTATACAAACCTTGCTTAAATAATTCAGCAACCAATTTAATTTTATTTAAAATGAATAAAACAGAATTCACAAGTAAAAAGAAATTTAAATTTTTAGCTCCAATGATGTAGAAAATATTCAACAATAATTTGACATAATTTGACTAAAGAGAAATAAGTATTGAAGCAAGTTCTTTAAGAAGTCGTTCTTCCTCAAGTTCAACATATTCACATAGCCCGAAATACACTCGTTTTTTTTTTATAGAAGACTTTCCAGCTACGTGGCTGCCGGCATGAATTCGCTTTGCTCGCTGCTCGACGCAACGGGAGGCTAGCCGAAAATATGTGTGGCGGTAGCAAAAGAAATAAATAAAACTTATAGTCGAGTGCTCAGCTCGTTTTAATTATCAGCGCTGCGTTATATTTTAATTAGCATCTACATAGCTCTGGCTTGCCACACATGTCGCAGGCATGCAATACGCAAAATTGCGCATACGCCGCGTTGTCATCATAAAGTTTGGCTGTCTTAATCAAGGACTGGGCGCACAGCGGGCAATATTTGCCGCAAATTGGTCCCTTGTGTGAGTCAGTCCGCAGAAAAGTTTCACTTGCGTCCACTTGAGAAGATAAGGGGTAGGGGATGGGGAAGGGCAAGCATGTGGCAAGTCGCGTGGCAGCTAACTAAAGGTGTAACACGCACACACACACACACACACATGCATATGTGTTATTAATTAGGCAAGCGAAAAAAAAAAAGAGCTGCTCTTGTCATGCGAGCCAATAAAATATACAAAATTAATATCAACATTTGCCGCATAAATACTTAAATATGCAACATGTTTAGCTGTGCAAGTGTGTGTGTGCTTCCCTCCCTTTCTCCCCCTCTCACTTTCTCAGTTAGTTAGGAGGTGCTTTGTCTTTTCAGGCTGTAATTTATGGCAAAACTTTTGTTGCTTGCGTAAATTTGTTGAAAAATTTTCAATTTGCTGAAATTAATGCGTTTTTTTCTTGTTTGATCGCGTTTATTTACGACTTTTGCCGCAGCTAAAGAGATATAGCTTAGAAAACCAGACAAATATATCAAGATACGTGCAATTAGTAAAGGCTGGGCTTGAATAACAAAGCAAAACCTTGTAAGGCTAGATAGCTATCTAGCATTTCCTTATGTAAGTTTCTAGAAATATTTGCAGCTTTTTTTTTATGAATTGCTACACCTTTATGAACAACTGTAGCGGCAACTAGGTCTCATTAGAATATCAGTTCATTTGAATTTATTGGTCTGCTAATGACCCTGTTTACTTGCTTCCAGCTGAAGTTGTAGTAAAAGTCTTTAGCCTCGACACCAAATGGCAAAATGCTTAGCCTTCTTCCTTTTTTTTTTTGGCTTTTTTTTTTGTTTTGTTGCCAACTTAGGCAGCACGCGATGCCGCCAGGCAGTTGCATTCGCCACACTTCAAGGTGTAGATAAGGCGAAAAGTTATTTTGCGCCAGTGTATAGCTTGGACAGAGCCACTCCACGGCCAAGTGGAGCAGAGCCTTGAGCCACTCGAAAAAATAGCACGGCAATGGGCGAGGGTCTGAATAGAAATTCTATGCAAAATGCTCAAGCCAGGGTATTGAGAAAAGTTTTCAGTTTCCAGTAAAGGAATGGGAACAAAAGAAGAGAAAATAGACAACCTTCAGTGCTAATTGAGGCGAGCGCAGCACTCACGTAAATAAGGGTGTCCCATTGAATTATAACAATCCGCTTAAATCAAATCCTACTCTTGCCTACCTCCATCCACAGCCATCGCTCAGCATGGACAACACGGTCGAGACGCTGCTCATCAAAAACGAGGGGGACTTTATCAGTGTGGAGCAAGGCAAAGAGCTGAATGCACGTAAGAGGCATTCACAGCAGCTAGCACATCCGCCGCACGGCGCACAGCTACACCAGCATCAGCACCAGCACCAGCACCAGCACCACCATCACCAGGTGCAGGGGCATGGCTACTCCCAGCAGCAGCAGCAGCAGCAGCAGCAGCAACAACAGCAACACAAACGAGATGAGAACATGCGCCAGCTGCTGGATGTAACCAATACGCTAACCATTGAGGAGCTGCGCGACTTTGAAATGCGGTAAGTCTATGCGAATGCAAAAGCTGAAATCGCCATCAACTGAGAGGATTGCATTTAATGCCATAAGCAGAGCCAAAGCAAAGTGCTATCGAATTGCTGATTGAGGACGGCCCTGATGGCCTGCAACTGATTTGAAATTCATTTATTTCCAATTTGAGCAGAGGCTATAAATTCGAGATTCGATATTCACATATTACGTATACGACGCATGGCCGTAGAAAACATTTTTACCTGTTGATATCATCTGCAAAAGGCTATAAAAACCCAGAGCCGGGCAGCCAAGGCTAGAATATGCCCAAGTTTATGTTTTAGTTTAAGTTCAAGTTTTATATACTCAGTTTATAGTCTCTGCATTATGACTCTAATAGAAATAAAAAAAAAAAATGAACGCTACTTGAAATCCAAGCCAAGTGCGCACTAAGCCCTTAAATCCTGCCAGCTTAGGCACGCTTGAAGGCGTTTTTTAAGTAGATAAAAATAAACGGAAAAAATAGAAAATACCTGAAAAAAAATCAGATTATATTTAAATTTTATGTTTAAATTTTAATGAAAATTCAAATTAATTTTGATCTATAGTTAAACTATTTTTTAATGGATTCAATTAAATTGTTTGACGTTTGGCACATTTAGCCTAGCTTGTGCGAATCAAGTGTGGTCAAGTGATGGCACAGGCCATGAACTCTGACACAGAGAGAGAGAGCTCCGAATCAGCCAAGTTAACAAACATGCGTGCAAATGCCAGCTACAGTTGCAAGGCCAAGCCAGCGCACAAAACGAATGTCTGTGTGCGTGTGTGTGTGAGAGAGTGTGCGTGTGTTGACAATTCAATTAACGCTTAAATTTCACAGCTGAAACCCCATTTTGGCTGCTGTCAATTGCAGCAAATGGAATTTCAGACACGCTCTCGGCCAGTTGAAAAGTGTTATTAATTTGACACTTTTTCCCTTTTCTTTTTTTTTGACAATTGCAGCTATGGCTCACCACATCACAGCCGCTCGCAGTCGGTGAAGATGCCGGGCAGTCGCGCCTCGGGCCGGCCAAATCAGCTATGCCTGCCCCAGCAGAGATCTCGGTAAGTGCGCTGCGCCCACTCCAGCCAAATGGCCAGTGATGAGTAAACATTTGATTTCCTTAGGGTCGCCTCCATGCCCAACACTGGCGTCGAGGAGGAGTACTACAGACTGCGTCACTTCTCCATCACGGGCAAGGGCGTGGTGAATCGTGGCGACTCGCTGAAGAGCCGACGCAGTCGCTCCAACAACAGCGTGGCCAGCTCCAACTCCAGCACAGAGCACTTGACCGCCCAGCAGCAGCAGCATCAGCAGCAACTGTTGCAGCTGCAGCAGGGTCAACAGCAACTGCCGGCGCCCACTTCCACATCGGCACGCACCTCGCTGGCCTCCAGTCGGGAGAGCAGCACCTCCAATCCGGGCAACGGACCCTACAGGTAAATCCGCCACGTGCACACCAACAGCGTTCGCCACTCGGCTCAGCTCAGCTCAGCTCAAGCTAATCCCATTTTTGTTTGCAGAGTTCTGATGCTTGGCGGTCCGGCCGTGGGCAAAAGTTCGCTAGTCTCGCAGTTCATGACCTCGGAGTATTTGCATGCATATGACACAAGCATTGGTGAGTAGCCTCCATTCCAATACCACCACCCAAACCCACCCACCGTCCCGCTACCATAATTGTTGCACGGCCAGCCATTGGCCAGCCAGAGACGAACCACTTGAATGCTGCTAAAACTTCGTCTAAGTGTTTAGGTTTACGTTTTAATGCTTTTTATCATTGTGTTCGTGTGCGTGTGTGCGTGTGTGTGTGTGCTTGTGTTTGTCTATCTGTGTGTGCTCCCTGTGTTAGTGTCAGTCTGGTCCTCAACCCTTGACCCTTGAATGTGAGTCTGTCTAGTTGAGATGTATCCCCTTTGGTTGCCTTGGCATTTGCCTTCACAAATGATTTTGATTTTCTATGTTGTTGTTGTTTTTTTTTTTTTGTCTCATTTGCGTGGTTTTTTTTGTTTTTTTTTTTTTTGAAATTTGTTTTTGTTTATCTGTTGAATTTTTGTGTGTCGTTCTGTGCTTTGACTTTGCCCTTGACTACAACAATTTACGAGCATATCACAAATGCATATATATTTATATTTATCATTATTTTCATTTCTCGCTTTATGTCGGTTGACTTTTTACGACCCGCCTTGTACATATGGCCACTGAGATTTGATCGCATAAATTGGCAAATCGAAACAAACGAATTGTGCTGGAAAATTTTTACAACGCGTATTTGGGAAAAATTGCACACAAATTCGAGAAAAAAAACTGAAAATAAAATGAAAGAAATATAAAAATTCGTGCAGATGTACAGCGCGAAAAAATGCTTTTTAAAATGCGGAAATTTGGAGAGAGAAATTTGAATAGCTTACAAAATATATGCTAACGAAATTCTACTCCAATTTTCCATCAAAATTATTGCTGTAACTTTTTAGCAAGCACAGAAAAAAACAAAAACTAATGTAAAATCTCATTTTTAATATTCTAACACCAAACAAAACACAACAATATAAAATTATTGATATTTTTCTGTTCTCTCTCGTCTTTCGACCATATATAACCACATATAACAACCTAATGTTTCATTCAACATAACAACAACAACAATTATAAAATAAAAAATCCAAACAAAAACATCAATCGAACCGTAAACGAAACGAAACTTAATTCAGATCTAGGCAACTGTGATATACGCATACATATTGAAAAAGCCGCCGACGGTAATAGCAACAACAACAATCAAACCAAAAAATACAAATCTATTCAAATTAATTATACAATATATAATAATATTTATTCCAATTCCATATTTAATCTATACTAAACGCTTTCCAAAAACTTTATCAACCTAAACACTTTACAAAAACCAAATATACAAAAATCTTTTCATTTCCTCACCTGTTTAACGTTTGAGCTGCATTTGCGTTGCGTTTCCAATTGAATTCCAATTAACTTACTCTAACTAGCTCTTAATTTTATCTAATCTTAACACACTGGACACACGACCACGTACTACACGCCCCGCCGATTAGGCCACCGGCTTAAGTCCTTAGTAGTTTACTTTATCACACACAGAAACACACACAACCCGGCCCCTTCCCTGCCAAAAAGAAAAAAAGAATAAACAAACAAACACAAGTTGCCCTTTCCAAAATATGATTACCTTCAATAAAATCGGCTTTGTGTGCTACAGAGCTCTTCCTTCTCCTCATCCTCCTCCTCCTGCCATAAACTAATCCCCTGCAAATGGGTCGGCTTAATATTAATGAAACCCCAATACAAATATGTGTAAATGTCATTATGTCGATTGAGTTTGGGCAAGTGATATATTGTGACCTAAAAGTAGTTAATCTATAAATACTTTATGCAAATAATTAATTTATCACGGCTTTAATTAAACAGCCTGTTCAACTGTTCAAATTACCAGAGGCGACTTTAAAACATCATGAAATTTCAGTTGGGTAATCAGTGAATGCAATAAATAAATGTAAAAAAAAAAAACGAGGAGAAAAAAAAAACGAAAAAATAATACTCAATTACAGCTGTAATTTACAGACTGCCATAAATTGTAAATTGAAAATGGAAAATGGTAAAGTGCAGGATGAAGGGTCAGGATGTATCAGATATATCAGATATATCATCAATTTGCAGTTGTGGGCGTTCAATAGGCTCTAAAAACAATCAATTTACATAAATGTATGCAATATGCCTGTTAAAATCAAAAACACACGCACACACACTCACGCACAGTCAAGCACACGGCCATTCATATTTCATTGCATACCTCTGGGCGCTCGGCGAACTTTCCATTCGCGAGCATATATCAATCAAATATTTGAAAACATCCTCGATAAAGTACGTTTTATTGCATCAAGCTTTATGTATTTGTCCTCCTCATACATCATGTTAGAGCTGTCAGCCCCCTCGCCAGCCTCCCTCTAAGAATGCAAATTTTGAATCGCATGACAAATGCCACCAAAAACGAAAGTAATACAAAGAACCAAAACACCATCCACCAATCCGCCAATTGTAAATATATGTACATGTATATTAGTAAAACGAACTACCTCTATCTGAATGATTATCACGTTCTTTGCACCTCTTTCTTTGTAGCTTTATCTTGCTTTTAGTTATTCTTATGATTACTCTTATTCTATAGTATATTGTTTATAAATAATAATCGCCAAGTATCGAAACTCGTTTCTAATCAATCTTTTCTTTTTCAAACGAATAGATGACGAATCTGGCGAAAAAGCCGTATCAGTATTACTCAGCGGCGAGGAGTCCGAGCTAATATTTATAGATCATGGATACACTGAAATGACCGTAAGTACTCCGACTTTTATGTGGCGATAGCTCGCTCAAAATGCCATTCGTACCAAGGTCAATTCGCAGCCTTTCAACCTTACAGATACTTTATCTGTGACATTTCATAATGCCATTAACATACACAAGCAACACACACACACACACAGAGAGACATTCACACAGACAGACACATCACCCATTCACACAGCTCAGGCATCTCTTGAACCTCACTCAATGTCAAATTTGTGTCCTTTGCTTTCACAGCCGGATGAATGCTTGACCAACTATGATCCACATGGCTATTGCGTCATCTACTCCGCCGCGGACCGCAGCAGCTTCAACATTGCCGAGCAGGTGCTTCAGGTGTTATGGACCAATCAAAACATCGCACAGAAAGCCGTTATTCTTGTCTCGAACAAAGCGGACCTCGCCAGGAGTCGACTCGTTACATCCGAAGGTAAATAAACTAGATTCAATGCAGCTGACTAAACGATTTCCACTTTTGCCTTTCATTAGCACTTCAAAATGTGCTCGATTGGATATTTTCGCTTAAAAATAGACACACACACACACCGACAAGGTGAATCGGTGTGTGCATGTGTGTGTCTGTGTGTGTGTGTGTGTTATTATTGCTATTGTTGGACGTCGTTGGATGTCTGCAAAGGACACCATAAAAGCGGCCACAGACAGCTGCAGTCGCTTTAATTTTGGTTTTTCAATGAAAGTTGATCAAGCGGAAGTTGATTGGCGGTTCGCCCAACGAAGCATACACCTACACACCCACACCCACACACACACACCATGTACGCATATATATATTGTATTTAAATGTATAGAGGCTATCGTTAAATGTAAAGCAAGTGAAGGTCACTCAACTGGGCGCTCATTGCTTTTTATGTTTACTCAAGCACAACCATTTAAATACCCTCTAATATGTGAACATTTTCAAAGTCCTTTGAAAGGCTTGCTTGACTATTAAAATCAAGACAGCCCAAAAAAAATGTTTATTGGACTTGGAGTTTAGACAGTTACAGATCTCTGCTATTTAAATGGGCTGCTGTTAACATAAGTGTTCCTCATTCAATGAGCTGCTATTAACATAGCAACATCTCGCACTCTCTGCTATTTAAATGAGCTCCTGTTAACATAAGTGTTCCTCATTCAATGAGCTGTTATTAACATAGTAACATCTCGCACTCAGTGTTAATTTGAAGAGACAAAAATGAGTATCAAAATAACCCTTGCATTTCTGTTAACTAACAGACTTTAACGAATTTAGTATACGAAAGCCAACAGCCATTTGAAACATATTAACTCAATTTTCTCAAGGGTATTTAAGTATCGCCATCTACCTTAATATCAATTTAAACGGTCAGGAGATTTATTCACCGTTAGCCAGCAATCCACCAGGCATGGCTTTCATCTAGGAAATTCAATATTTTCACAAATTACATTTGTTTCTAATGGCCGCTTATGAAAGTGTCGGCCGCGTTGACAAAACAAGCAAAGCAGAAAAATGTAGCGAGAAGCAAATTTAGGTCATAGGACGGCGTCTGCGAAGAGCAGCAAATGGACGCGCTTTTATACTACTTATGTAGCTGGGAAAATTGTTTAAGCACAAAATTGATTACATTTCATTCCTGCGGCTTACGCCTTAATAAGCCCATTTCTATTGTTGTCAATATAAAGAGAATGCTTAGGGGATGATGTTTAAGCAGAAATTTCATAAAATATTTATAGCATTTGGTGTGGAGCAGGACAGGATTACCGAAAACATGAGCAAACCTCAACGAAATTAATAAATGCAAAAAGAAAAGAAAATCAAATAAAAAAGCAATTAAAGTGCACAGGAAGTGAGCTAATGCTTAAATGATATCTGGGGTCGTACTATATATATACATATGATATATATATGTATAAATATGAGCAGCTCAGCTGCACTCGCAAATATTTGAAATTCTTGGCATTTGCCATTTGGCTGCCAAGTAGTTCTCATTGCTTATGATTTGTGTTTGCTTTTAATTAAGCGCCCGAGCTGAACTGAGCTGAGCTTTCGTGAGCCAACGCCGATGCAAAAGGGGTGGCAAATATTTTTGCAAAATAAATCTTTAAGGTTCGCAGCACTACAGCCAGCTGGGTGTTTAATAAAAGCACCGTAATAAGCTGATGGCATTTAAGAAAAGCTGCGGAGTCGGCCAGGCGATGAGAACATCCTATCAAAATCTAATAAAATGACGCCAACTTTTTTTCGCACATCGTTAATAAAACCCCATATATATGTGGGGTGTGTGTGTGTGTGTTTGCGTAAGTGTGTGTGTGTGTGTGTGTGTGTGGTTGCCATAAAAACGAGCCTGCAAAAACATACGCATAGCTACTTATTGTACTCGTAGGCTAAAGATTTTAACGACAGCAGGCGCAGCAAACGTGACGAAATCTATAGAGCTGACAGCATCCATGGCCAGAGGGAGCTCAGTGAGTGTGAGAGAGAGAGGCGGCTGTCGCTGTTTGCGGAGGGGCTGAGGTTAATGGGCAACGTGTTTAGGTATTAAGTGTCCAAGTTTTGCTTTTTATTACCCGCCCAAGAGTTTAACTAAGCGACGCAATTCGATTTGATTAACTTGCCGCATAACTGAGATTCACAGCAAAGCACTAAAAAATATTTACCATCTTTGTTTATTGCAGAGGGCAAGGCCATGGCCACCGCCTACGATTGCAAATTCATTGAGACATCGGTGGGCATTAATCACAACGTGGATGAGCTGCTGGTGGGTCTCCTCTCCCAGATACGCCTCAAGCTCGAGAATCCCGAAAAATCCAGGTTGGTATTTGAGTGGCTTGCAAATCTTTCAATTGCAATTAAAAAAAAAAAAAAAAACTCTAAATTTTAATTCATTTACAGGGATCTATTTCGCAAGCGTTCCATTCGCAAGTCCAAGCGTCGTGCGTGCTCACCGCTCAGCTCGGGCTGCCTCAATGCCAATACGCCGCTGGGCCCGCTTGGCGGTCCACTGGGCGATGGCTCTGGCACGCCGCCCGGCAGTGCACACAGCAGGTGAGTTGCTTAGTGAGCATCCATATGCCAGACAGCTAATTAGAACGCCAACTTTTTCACCTCATTTGTTGTGTAGCCCACGTAAATATCGCGGTTCGCGTACATCTACTAGCCTCAAGGTCAAGGGACTGCTCGGACGCGTCTGGACGCGAGATTCCAAGTCGAAGAGCTGCGAAAATCTGCACGTGCTCTAAACGTCTCCTCCTCCTCCACTATAGAAACACAACGACTGAGCATGGCCAGCGACTAGCTGGGGTCGTTATTATGATTAAAATTATAATTATTATTACTATAGACCCAATTAGCCATTTGGTTTCTCAAAATTCGGTGCATACGAAATCCAAAGGATTATTTACATATACAAATACTATATACAATAAATAGAAAAGCTCCCTCAACTTTATCGCCTAAGTTTCGTAATGTACAAGCTACAAATAGACTCGTAAAACATAGCTGTATTATCTCTGTATATATGTATCATTTACACTTACTCTACTTTAACGCTAGTCACTTTAATTATATTATTTATGTATCGAACTTTATGTACATATTCAACAAATATAAAATATATACTTTTAATTTATTTCTGTTTCAATGTGTTTTTCTTACAACTTCCAGAGTATAAATATTTTTTCTTTTCTGATTTTATTCCCTAACTAAACGAGAATTAAATTAGTTTACCGAGCTTGACCAGTTAATTAAATATTGAATTATATAATTCGAATTGTAAAATATATATGCAAATCAAAAGCAATAATTTTTTGGAATTTTTTTTAAGAATTTAATTATATAATCCCAAGATGAGATGTGAATCAATTGTACTGATTTTTAGCGCGTGTTTGGCCATTGTAGGCCGAACGGAGTTTATAATTAATTAAATTAACTTATATACAAAAAATATTACTTGAATAATGCTAATTCGATGGCATTTTTAAATCGTACTAATATTCATGTTGTTCAATTCGATTATTCAATATTCAAAGCGAAAACCAAAATTTAAAAAATAAAATGTAGTTAATAATTCATTCAAATGTTATACTATTCAAATTCAATTTGCATTACATAGTTTTTAAGTGGATTTTGCTTATTTTTAGACGCATGCAAACAAAATGAATGTTAATATAGGTTTCTTATATAAGTCGGGACCATTCGAAATTGAACTAGAGCTACCACAAAAAAAAAAAAAAACACAACAAAATCCAAACAAAATTGTTTTCTCCTCTCGCGGGGAATTCGAGTGTTTAAAATTAGATTTTACATCAAATTAACACTTATATCAAAATTTAAAATATATAATTAAAAAAAGACATTTATTAAGTAAATTTAATCTTTGAGAACAGCAGTATAGAGTTCATATGTCTGTATCAGATTTTGAAAGATTCTGCGTAACAATTTTTTTCAAATTATTAGTCACAATTAAAGTTGCGCTTTTTAATTATTGATGTGAACTAAAATGTATTGTATATCAAAACTAATGCAGCACAATGGAATTTAAAATAATATATAATACGATGAAAACAAAATATATAAATATATATTTGGCAATGCCCAATTCACTTTAATAGCAAATCCAAAGAAAAACGGAATCCTAATAAATTATATAAATGTATGAATTTATTAGTAAAAAATATTTAGATGTATTTTATTTTTTTGCTCCTGCATGAAAAGCAGCAGAAAATTATTAAATTAAAACTAATTCGAGCCGTTGTACCCAGATTCTAACTGGCGTAAAAAAAATTGAATGTAAAAAGCTATGTAGAAATGCAAAGTCAGCCATAAATAAATAGAAATAGTTGCCATGAAATGAGCCCAGTAGAAAGTTAAAGAACGTCGAATATATTCCATTTACTAATACAAAATTTTGTGTGTAATAAATGTATAATAAATGTGTAAACTTTGAACTTTAATTTATAAATGGTGTATTTTCTTCTCATTCTTCAATGAAAAATTCAAATATTGCGCTAGTTCATTTGAAAAGCTCAAAAATGAACTGGAGCCGGTTTTTGATTGAATTAGCGAACAGCTGTTCGTGTTCAATCTGTCAACGGTGAATGGCAAACACAACAGCTCTGGCATTTTGTTAGAATGCCATTTGTGATTTGGCCAGTTGTGAAAATTCACGGCCAACGCCAACGTACGAAATTCGCGGTCAACGTTTCGGCATCGCGGATATCGCCAAAATTGTTTATGTAATATGTTAAGCTGACGTGAGAAATTCCATCAATCTGCCCACCAAAACCGCGTGATAATATTTTGGCCACACCATGTTAATTTATAAAGTGGGCTCAGTGGCGCGCACCGCTCTGCGCTCCCAGTCAAAATTGTTGCTCCAATTTGAGCAAGCATGTGTAATCTTTCAATGCCGCCACCTGAGCCCAATGGCCGAGTACCAGAAACGAGTGTCGTCTGGTCAACTGAGGAGCGATAGCAAGCAGCAGCAAACAATGCAGACGCTGGACGACCTCTACCATAGACTCCAGGGATATCGACCAACCACACAGGGCGGCGGTGGATCAGGCGGTGGATTCTTATCATCTATGTTTGGCGGTGGTTCCAGTGATGGCAGCGATGCCGACGACGACATGGATGCGGGCAGCCACGCCCCCCAAGGTCTATACATCTACGGTAGTGTGGGTGTGGGCAAGACCACGCTAATGGATATTTTTTACGACTGCTTTACAGAGGTGTGTGTAAAAAAAACGACGATGAAAGAAACCAAAGACTATGATTTAACAGCGATATGAATATGACATAATACAAAAGTTCCAAGAAAAATTATTACGGGCCTGTGCAAATAAATAGTTGATCTCAATTTGTTTAAATTTACCAAATCTTCGGATTTTTTCCATTCTTTATTTTAAAATATTGCCTTAATACTTAATACATTAATATATATTGTATATTAATTAGTATTTAATTAATTTAATTGTCAATCCCCTTATTAACAGGTTCGTCAAAAGCGTCGGGTTCACTTCACCGCTTTCATGAGCAAGGTGCACTCCCTCATACACGAAGCAAAGGAACGACAGGGTCCAGTGGATCGAGCCTTCAACTCAGAGAAACCAGCCCCCTTCGATCCGACTAAACCTGTTGCTGATATAATAGCAAACGAGTCGTGGCTCATTTGCTTCGACGAATTCCAGGTGACAGACATTGCGGACGCGATGATACTTAAGCGACTATTCACGCACCTTTTTAGACATGGCATTGTCGTCGTGGCCACAAGCAATCGGCATCCAGAGGATCTGTACAAGAACGGTTTGCAGCGCGTCAACTTTGTACCGTTCATCGGTCTGCTGCAGAGACGCTGCCAGACAGCGAATCTAGACTCGATCGATTATCGGCGCGTTGCCCAATCAGGTGACACGAACTATTTCGTGAAAGGCAAGACGGACGCTGATGGGATGATGAATCGCATGTTCAAGATTCTGTGCTCTGAGGAGAACGACATCATCAGACCCCGCACAATCACACATTTTGGACGCGAACTGACCTTTCAACGCACGTGTGGCCAGGTACTTAACAGCAGCTTCGTCGAGCTCTGCGATCGCGTGAGTAATCTCTTCGATTTGATAATGGGAGACTATTGTTAATGTTTGTCGTTTGCAGCCATTAGGAGGCAACGACTACGTCCAGATAGCACAATTCTTTCATACAGTGCTTATACACGATGTGCCCCAGCTAAATCTTAACGTGAGATCCCAAATGAGGAGATTCATTACGCTTATTGATACTTTGTACGACAATCGAGTTCGCGTTGTTATCTCAGCGGATGAACCGCTGGACAGCCTTTTTCAAGTCTCTGAAAAGACTAAAATAACTGATGCGGATCGTTCGTTGATGGACGACTTGAAACTGAACGAGAGTTCGGTAAGGCCTTAAAATTGTTTAAATATTTGCATTTAAATTAAAATTAGTTGTTTTTTCCATGACAGTCGAGCGTATTTACTGGAGAAGAGGAAATGTTTGCCTATGAACGCACCGTGTCACGACTCTACGAGATGCAGAAACAGGAATACTGGGAGCAGTGGTCGAAGCATCGTTGATATATCAACTTAACGTTACCCGATCCAAATTCAATGCAATATATTTTTAGTATAATTAGGACAATTAAATGAAATTATTTTACTGTTGGCCGTCACAAATGAATGACTACTGTCTGTGTTATTATTCCTAGAGTGAGAATTAAATTGATTTGTATTTGTATTTGTTATCTATCCATTCATAGATGCAAGTCATTGCCTGTCTATTATTGGAAATGGGCGTGTTTTTAAACCTAACAGCCAAACTCGTTTTCTATTTATCAAAAAAGAAAAGCGATTTGATCAAATTTTCCTAGCTTTGACTCTCAAGTCGGTTTCGAATACATATGCAGGCTGTTCTGCTTAAAATTGGATTGTTAATTAGTTAGTCTTAAAGCATAATACTAATATTTCACATAATTCAACGCATTTATACGTACCATATAACCTCTGTTTAAATTGGGAGTTTCTCGTATAAACATTATTTTCAGTTCCACTTTGAACATGGAGACCAAAAATTTGGTTGTAAACAAAACGCTGCCATTTGGTAAGGCATGTCTTATTTATATATGCATATGTGCCATTCAGTCTCCATACAAATATTTCAGATCCCACGTTTTTAACTGTAAACATATCGTTACGCCAAGTGGAGGAGATTGCAATGACCCTATCGAGCCAGTGTATAGTTACGGGCACAAATGAAATCGCGTGGGCTCTGAGAGCGCTCATGTTGACTGACTTGACCACGCTGGCTGGAGATGATACGAAGGCGAACGTGCGTCGGATGTGCGTGCGCGCCTGTTATCCCTTTGAGCCGCAGTTTTTCGACAAATTCTTTGAGCGCACCCTTCTGCTGGACATCCACTGTGCCGCTGTTTGTGTGTATCCGGCACGTGTACAGGACGCCTATACAACGGTTGAACAATTTAAGCAGTTGGATAGAGTTGCGATTGCCGCAGTGGCTAGTGGGTTTCCCACCGGGCAGTATGGACTGCAGACGCGATTGCAGGAAATAAGCCATGCCATTCTCGCGGGTGCCACGGAGATCGACATTGTCATCAATCGGCAGCTGGCACTGTTGGGCGACTGGAAAGCGCTCTACAACGAGGTGGTGCTCATGCGCAGCGCCTGCGGTGACCACGCACTGCTCAAGACCATCCTGGCAATTGGCGAACTTGGCACCATGGAGAACGTGAGTGAGAGATCTTTAGCTGAATCTCTTATTGGTTTACTCTGCTTATTAGGTGTACAAGGCGGCCATGGTTTGCATGATGGCGGGTGCGGACTTCATAAAGACTTCCACAGGCAAAGAGATGGTGAACGCGACTCTGCCCGTTGGCTTGGTCATGATTTTTGCCATACAGGAGTTCAAACGACGCACTTGCCAAATAGTTGGCCTCAAGCCAGCTGGCGGAGTGCGCACAGTGCGAGACGCCATCTGCTGGATGACTCTTGTTAAGGAGACTCTGGGCATTCGCTGGTTAACACCGCAACGTTTCCGCTTCGGCGCTTCCGGATTGATTGATGATATTGATAAGGTTGTCCGCGAAGGCGTCGCCAGGATGGAGAAGGAGCAGCTCGAAAAGGCCGCTGCGAATAAGCAACCGGGTTCTGAGATAGATGAAGATGCTCTTTGCAAGGAACTTCGCGAAAAAAGACAAGCGAAAAACTAACTGCTTTGCACTCGAATCATACAATTACTAATCTTACATAGCCCGGCTATAAATATACGCATATCATACATTTCGAAGTGAATTCCTCTGACTGTGTGACCAAAGTGCATATCTACACTTTATGGTATTTTTATTTCTATAGTATTTTATGCGTGATGTATTTCAGCGGTTGCCGCCTGTGGTCACACTGAGTACAAAACTATTGAAAAAATTACTTTAATTTAAGATAATTTCTCATCCTTGCTCCGCCCACTAAACGCTGCTTAAATGGTAAGTGCGCCCTCAACCCGAACGTAGTCGCCAGAAGCCGGAAACAGACATTTCAGCACAGTGCAAGTACCCAAGTAGCTACAAGAAAAGAAAGAAACTGCGAACGCTAAAACGCTGACTGCGCCCTCGCCCGCCCACTTTGCTAGCGGCAAAAACTAGTGCGATTTGCCATTTGCAGCCGCAGCCGCAAGCATTACTGGAGTCCACATAACCATATACCAACAACACCACCAAAAGCACAGCACCCTGATCATCCAGCATGTATCCCTGGAACTCTTCCACGTACGGCGGCCAAGCGCCCACTGGTGGCCAAACCAGGGTAAATACGCCACGCAGAGGCAATGCTTATCCAACACTCCACACCCCCCTCACACCACTCCACTTACTACTACTCCTTTTTGCACTAATATTTTACTACTATTTGTTCGCTTTTGTACCGAATGCACGCCCTGGGCGGGGATCGCAGTCAGCAATCGGTCGAAGTCTGGGCAAAAACAATTCCAGCTCTTGTTTTATGTTATCATCTTTCGCTCAATCCAGCAGCAGCCGAACGAGCTATCGACGCTTATCTCATCACACTCGGCTCTGTTTTTGTGTTTTGTGCTTTCTGTGTTTGTAAATCTCAACTCTCTCTTTTAAATTGACGCTGTTGAAATTACTCATCCTCTCCCATGTATTCGCGTTCATCGGATCGTTGGCCCACATTGCCGGACATTGTATGCTATGTCTCATTTCAGACGATGCCGAATGGTTTGGACGACCAGGAGAAGCTACTCGCCGAGGCGGCCAGTGCGGCGCGTAAACAGGCATTCCAAATGAATCACTTTCTGGACAAGGAGCGAATGCTGGACGCACTGAAATGTGCCAGCACGATGCTAAGCGAGTTGCGCACCTCGGTGCTATCACCGAAGAGCTATTACGAATTGTGTAAGTATATGAAGTGCATATAAGCTATAAGATTAGACATTGCAAACAATCATTTAATAAATATTTGTCCATAGATATGTCCATCACGAATGAACTGTGCCACCTGGAGCTGTATCTAAGCGAGAAGAACAACAAGGAGACGGATCTATATGAACTGGTTCAGTACTCGCACACGATAGTGCCACGTCTCTATCTGCTCATCACTGTGGGCATTGTGTACATAAAGAACGATTCGACGTTAAAGCGCAGTATTCTGAAGGATCTGGTGGAGATGTGCCGAGGCGTGCAGCATCCGCTGCGCGGTCTCTTCTTACGCAATTATCTGCTGCAGTGCACCCGCAACATACTGCCCGACGTTCTGGTAGCAGAGAATGAGCACGAGGGCAACGTGTATGATGCCATCGACTTTGTGCTGACGAATTTCGCTGAGATGAATAAATTGTGGGTGCGCATGCAGCATCAGGGCCACTCAAGCGAGAAAACCCGCAGAGAAAAGGAACGTGAAGAGCTGAAAATTCTGGTTGGCACAAACTTGGTGCGTCTGTCGCAGCTGGAGTCTGCCACACTGGAGACGTACAGGCGTTTGATACTGCCTGGCATACTGGAGCAGGTGGTCAGCTGTCGAGATGCCATTGCGCAAGAGTATCTAATGGAGTGCATCATCCAAGTATTTCCCGACGAGTTTCATTTGCAGACACTCGATCCGTTCCTAAAGTCCTGCGCCCAGCTGGAGACAGGCGTGAATGTTAAAAATATCATAATATCGCTCATCGAACGACTGGCAGCCTATAATCAACGCAGTGGCAAAGTAAGGAAACTCAACTCACTTGAATTGAGAAATATATTAATCGAATTGTATTGCAGTCGAGCGGCAATGCCATCGATGCCATCATACCCGCCGAAGTGGAGCTGTTTGAGGTGTTCAGCGTACAGGTGGCAAACATTGTGCAAACGCGCACGGACATGCCGCTGGAGGACACAATATCGCTACAAGTGGCCTTACTCAGCTTAGCACAGAAAGTGTATGCCGATCGGGTTGACTATGTGGACAAAGTGCTAGGCACAACCGCAAAAATACTCGACCGCATGAACATGAACAAGTGAGTTTCGCGGCTCTATTCATGAATCAATGTTAATTGTATTTACTTACTTACCTTGCAGCATTTCGCACCTGTTGTCTGTAAATCAGGAACTGTCTCGTCTGCTGCGCATCTGCATTGACTTCTACAACAACGCGCTGACCATTATACAATTGCAAAACTTTTGTCCTCTGTTGGAGAAGTTTGATTACACTTCGCGCAAATCGTTGGCTTTATATTTAGTTATGAACATATTGGAGAATGAGACGCTGGTGCCCACAGCCGATCAGGCAGATAGCATATTAACGATCATAACACCGCTGATCAAGGATGACGAGACGAACACGACAGCTGCCAATAATAGTGCCGACGCCGAAGAGTTTGCGGAGGAGCAGGGCGTTGTTGCACGGTAAGTTGATGTGGCATTGCATCGGATACAGCTGAATTTCATAATCGTTTGCTTGTATAGGTTTATACATCTCTTAAAATCTGATGAGCCGGATATGCAATACAAAATGCTGCAGATAGCCCGCAAACATTTGGGCCAGGGCGGAGGCCAG
The DNA here is from genome assembly GCF_001654015.2 of Drosophila navojoa. Next base: position 689,166 of record NW_022045867.1, read on the forward strand.
CGACTGAAGCACGTCCTCCCTCCACTTGTATTTGCCGCCTATCAACTGGCGTTTAAATACAAGGCAATTGCTGAACAGGATGAGAACTGGGACAAGAAATGCCAGAAGATTGTGCAGTACTGCCACAGCACAATCAGTGCATTGGCCAAAGCGGATTTGCCAGACCTGGCATTGCGCCTGTACCTGCAAGGTGCCTTGGTTATTGGCGAGATTCGGTACACAAATCACGAGACTGTGGCATACGAGTTCATGACGCAGGCCTTTTCGCTGTACGAAGATGAGATATCCGACTCGAAGGCGCAACTAGCGGCCATAACGCTCATCATGTCCACATTTGAGCAAATGTCCTGTTTTGGCGAGGAGAACGCAGAGCCGCTGCGCACCAATTGCGCGCTGGCCGCGTCCAAACTGCTGAAGAAGCCAGATCAGTGTCGGGGTGTGGTGGCCTGTGCGGCGCTCTTCTGGAGCGGCAAGTGAGTAGATCGAAAATAGAATTTAAATCCAAGTCCCAATCTAATATGCTGTCGTTGCAGGCAAAATGGCGAGGAAATGCGGGACGAGAAACGTACGCTGGATTGTCTAAAGAAGGGCGCACGCATCGCTTCACACTGTCTGGATACGGGAGTGCAAGTGCAGCTGTACGTGGAGCTGTTGAATCATTATCTATTCTACTTTGAGCGCGGCAATTCTCTCATCACAGTAGCCATGCTGAATCAGGTGAGGCTTCTGCTCTAATATTTACTCCCGTGCCGATTTACACACTCCCATCACATTTTGCAGCTCATTGCTAAGGTAAACGAAGAGCTGCCAAATCTGGAACCTAGCGAGGAAACCAAGCAGATCGAGAGTCATTATAAGAATACGCTGGCACATTTGCGCAGTCGCATGGAGTCAAATGACGCCGCACTGGAAGTCTCGTTTGCTGGCATCACACTCAATTAAAGACGAAATCCTCCTTAATTTGCGACCCACTTAAACACAGTAAACAACGCCCCTCGATCACGCATATTTTTGTAATGCTGCTTATCAGTCGGCAAATAGTTAAACCCACTCTTTCAAAGGCTGGATAAACAGAATAATACAGAACCTTGAAAAGCGATCAAAACAACGGTATAAACTGTGTTTTCTAAAAGAAACAAGATTCCATGATAAATTGTAGTATGTCTAAGATAGTGCGAGACTATCCAAAAAATCAAAAAAACATGAAAAGAGAAGTGCTTAAAAGTTTGATTTTCGATTATATACGTGTAAGTGCAAAGTGTCAACATTCTCGATGATTTTTCTCCTTTATTATCATTATCGTGTATTTAGTTCATAATTACAAGTAATTATCCCCCAAAAAGAATTGTATTTTATATTATATCTATTATTTAACCCCTTGCAAAAAGAAAACGTAGAAAAACAGAACGAAACAAAAACAAAAAGATGTGAAATATTGTTAAACAAACGAAGAGCTACAGTAAAAAATTATATACCATTATAAATTATTCATTAATTATTATTGATGCAATTTGACAGATTTTTGATTGTGCATAAATAAAGTTAAGATCAAATTGTTTTTAGCAAATTAATAGTCAAATGGCAACAAAAAAAAAAACAGTTGAATATTATTTGCATGAGAATCGGGTAAAGGAAACATAGCGTGAACATGAAATACAATTCCTTTATTAAAAATATACATACATACATATACAATTTAAAGCCGAACAGATGCGATCGGTCTATATATCAGTTTAACTTAGCTTTCATCTACAATACATGAGTGGATAAGTATGCAAACATTCGACATACTCGTACACAAACCCTCCACTCGGTCCTACTCGTTCCTACGCGTTCGAATACCTTTCTTTACATCTCTCATACTCTCACATTGATCACTCGCTAAGAAAAAAGAGAACCTGATTGATGGGCCAAGCGACCTACTTGCTCGCTTGCTACTCGTTGTGGCAGTATTAGGTGTCAGAGGTGTGGGGCTGGGCAGGATGATGGTTAATGTGGCAGTTTTTCTGTTACTTCGAGTTCGATAAATTAGTCGCTATTGGTTAGCTAAAACAACAAGTTCAAGAGTTACTATTTCGTTGGAGAGCTGGAGATGGAGCTGGGCTTTGGGGGGCAGTTATCAAAGTGGTGTCGACTTAGCGCGACTTAAAGCTAATCATTTTAGTACCTAAGTTCTAACATAAATTTACAATTAGAGAAGCGCCTAATTCACTTTCAGTGTCGTAGCAAATGGAAAATTTTGAAACATGAGATAAATTGTTCGTCACTGCGTTTTAGCTCGAGATTTCGAGAACTTTTCAACTCGACTTGGCTCGGCTCCATTTACACCGCCGCCTTCGCGTTGTAGTAGTTGTACACGTTGGGCCACGAGGCCAGCACGTACTCCTCGATGCCGCACTCATTGGAGCCGCGCAATATGCGGAAGTAGCCACGCTCGCCCCACCAAGGACCCCACGAGTTGGCCGCAATCTGGAGAGTAAATAGAAAAAAATAAATAAATAAATGAGCATACCGTAATCCGATATCTTGCCTAGCCCTTAGCTTACCCAGTACTTGACTCCATCGTGCTCCTCGCCCCAGCCGACAATTTTGACCGAGTGGAAGCCAGTCGGTGCACCGCGATTGGCGGCCGTCTGACGGTAGACGCCGCCCGAATAGGAGAAGAAGTCTCTGTAGACGCGCATGGTGGCCTGCACGGGTCCCGAATGGTAGATCTCTGCCATGATGTCTGTCTCGCCCTTCAGACTGTATGCCGGGCCCACTGTGTAGAAGCTGTCCCGATTGACGCCATACGCCGGCCGGCATCCGTTGGCCCTCAGCGAGCGGCTGTTGTGGCGTATCTTGCAGCTGTCTCTGCGCTGTGTGTATGGATAGCAGGTCTCGTCGACAACGCCCTTCTTGTGCAGATAGCGCCAGGCGGCATCGAGATGGCCGCCCTCGCAGCCCTGCTGCCGGCGTGTGCAGGAGAGTATGTTTTGGGGCGACAGCTGGACCACCTCCTTGCCCTGGCTTTGAATGGCAAAGCGATCGGAGGCCACCGAAGTGGTGGACAGCACCCAGGAGGCACCGCACCAGCCCTGATCGGGCACCTCGGAAATGTAGCTGGACCACTTCTCGACGGCATTGAATCTACGTGGCAGGCCCGATGACGGATTCGAGAGGCGTGTCATCGCCTTGACACGATAGGTGGGCTCCTTGGTGCCCAGACGCAGGCGCAGACCCTCGCTGTACTTGTGGCTCCACCATTCGTCGTATTTGCGCGCCGACCAGCCCAGCTGATGGATCGAGTTGACACTGTTGATGAGCTCGTCGTCCGTCAGACACAGATCCGTGTCGCACTGCACCCGACCGCCGTCTAGGCAACGGCACTCATTGCAGTTGTCCCACGTGTTGTTGTACTTGTGGAAGTAGACGCCGTTGTGCAGGCAGCTGAGCACCGGATCCGGTTCATTGAAGCAGAAGGAGCGATAATCCGGGCAGCAATCGCCGGAGTCATCGCGATCACAGAACTCATCACAGTAGCACAGCGTGGCTGTGTGAAAGGAGATTCATAATAATTAGCAGAGTTGGAAATAAGAGAATATTTTTAAGAAAATATGGAAAAATTGACTCACTGGATATGGGCAGCGAGCAGCCGTCGCGCCGATTCTTGCAGCATGTGTTCTGTCTTGCGCAATAAGGACCCGGAAAGTCCAGTTTCAGTGTGTGATCGAAGGCATCAGCTAGGCCCAGGACCAGCAGGAGAAGTGACAGCGCCAATGGGACGCACTTAACAGCCATGGCTAAGACTTGTCAAATTGCAGCTAGGTGCGTTCAGCTGCAAGATTGCAATTGGGTTAAAGAGATTAGTTGGGCAAAGAAATATGAAATCCGAATGAGCTCATCGCTCGCGAATCTCTGATGCTGCGATTAGATAAGATAATTACAATTTGTCAACAAATTAGCAGCAGTCCGAGAGCTTATCAGTTTTTTGTTTTGGTTTTAGAAAGCTTCTGAAATTTGCGTATTACGCATACGCCCCATGCAGCGATAAATATGAACATCAAAGTCTAATTAAGTCGCGCCGCATGCCAATTATGCATGCCTAAATACAGCCCAAGCAGCTAAGTAGCTAGCCCCAAAACTGGTTTCCCCAATAGCTTCCTAATTTTCAACATTTGCATAGCCAAAAAAAATATATATATATATATATTGAAATCTGGAGCTTTCAGCTAGTTTCGGTTAAAGCCATTAACCGAAATCAATTAGTTTATCACAAATTTTTCGGCTTGTAAAAATGAAATTAAGAAGCGCACGCATTCACAGCCCTTTGAAATTTCACGCTCATCAAAAATTCACTTCATGCATTGTCAAATCACATTTGGAATGCTCCAGAGCTACATATGTGATTGCAAAATACCCTGTAACTAGTTAGACGGCAGTATTAAAACTCAATTTGAATTGCTAAATATCTAGATAATCAACGAGTCTAATTAAGGCCTGATTAAATTGTTGATATATAAATCTGATCTTAAATTATCGGACTTTTCAAATTGAACAATTATATCTCGAGTGTTTGCAAACAAACGAAACGAGCTGATATACCCAATGGGCCATAAGCCTGTGGCTAGCCACAATTGGCAACATAAACACAGTCCGAAACGCCAGCAATCACATAACAGTAAACTTTTTGAACAAATTCTGATGACGTCAGCTCTAAAAACTCATTTTAAACCCGAAAGTTTCTTTTTTATTATTTTATTATTATTATTTTTTTTTCTCCTTTTCTTTGGCTCAACAGCGAATCCAAATTTACGCAAAGACAGCAAAAAATAGAAATAGTTATAAAAAAAAAATAATAAATAAAAGAAGGCACAAAGCGCCCCTTTTTCTGCTGGGTTCCGGACACGGGACCCGGAGAGTTATGACAGAGCATTAAACTTGTTTCAGAACAAGCGATTAACAAATCAAAAGCAAAAAAACGGTAATAATAAAAAAGGTTTATTATTTATTTAAATGCAAATTGCAAATAGATTTTTCCAGTTTCGTCAGTTTTTTTCGCTGTGATTAAATTAAAATTGATTCTTTTTTTTTTTTCGTTCTCCCTCTTGTCAATTTTATTGAGTGCCACAAAGTGTATTCACAATTATGGAATATATTATTTATAAATAATATTCGAATCGTACAGTGTGTTCAAACAATTCCAATTCTTTTTAAATTCTTTTTCAGATGCAAACCCGTTTATAATTATGTGCAAATTTATTTTTTATTTATTCACTAATTAATTAGCAAATTTCAATTAGATGAAATTCTGGAATGTGTTAATTGATATAAACCAAACAAATTTTAGTCAGGCGCCTAATTGGCCACGCTTTCTTTTGTTTGTTATTTTCTCAGATAACATAAATTGTTTCAAAGAACAAATGCCAAGAATTAATATAACATAACTAACTTAAATTAAACAAGATTTGCATACAAATAGTAATCAAATTAATTTCACTGCAAAAATATTCAAATTTACTATCACAATTTTCATTCATTTTTAATGGTATATTAATAATTTGGTTTATTGCAAAAATTTGTTCTTTTCCAAAACAAATTCTACTCTAATTTTCCATATCTGTTTTATAGTTTATTCACTTTTAATTAGACAAAATACTAACTTTTTTTGTAACTTGCACAATTTACAAATGTTTTTTTTTTTTTTCAAATGTTGCACTTTGGCCAATAAGTTCTTTTGCCGAAATAAATTTCAATCGGTTTCGGACAATTTCAAACTTAAGCACGTTCCTCAGGCGATCGCGGTCAACCAACGACTGAATTCAATAAAAGTTATTGGACACCTTCAAACCAAAGCCGACGCTGCTTTTGCAGCTGCTGTTGTTGTTATGGCTGCTGTTACGTTTCTGTTAAACTCTTGCACTGTTTGCTGACAAGTGTAGGCGGTTGCTTAAACACGAGAGAGCGCCTACGAGAAAGAAAGAGAGCGCGGGCACTGTTAGGTTAACAGAAGCAGAATTTGCGACCAGAGCTCTGCCAATGCTCTGCTGTTGCTCTATTTAACCCCACGCCAGGAAGGAGAGATAGCGAGCGCTCGTTCCGTTTACCACTGTTAACACTGACTGTTCTGTAAACTCTTCCCGGTGCACAATAATAATCTCTTTATATGGCAATATCAGAGAAGATGCAAAAAAAAAAAAAAAACGACACTTTCTAGGTGTGTGTGGGTGTGTGTTTGCATTTGTGTATTTACCATTAGTAACACGTATTGGCCGCCAGATCCAAACCTGCGATATGTAATACATGGAAATGGAATTTAGCTAAAATTCCTTAAATTGTTTGCCAAGACCTTTGGCCGGGGCAAAGGCGTGAGCTTTCTTGTGCGCAGTTAATTTACGTACGTAGTTGAGATATTTTCGATTGTTTGTTTGTTTGCTTGGTTGCTTCTTTGCTTGTTTGTGTTTATTATCAAACGAAATTGATACACACACAAACAGACAAACTTACAAACGTACTTAATTGCACCCAATTTAAGTTCAAGGCTACACAAACAAATCAAAATACAATAGATAAATTGTGCAAAAAGAGATAGACATACATATTCACATACATATGTATGTATGTATGTATATATGCAGAGCTGAATGAGTTCTTTCTAATTGTTTGCCAAAACATTGCGAAATTTTTGATGACTCTATGTGCACTTAGAAAATAGAAACACACACGCGCAATTTGTGCGTCAAACTGGGACGATTCGATATGATATGTGGATGTGATACTATCTGGGTCTGCCAATTCGCTTGGCTTCGTTTGGGCTCTTCTGTTTTTCCCATAAATTCCATGCAAGAATTTGCATTTTAATTATTTTTTATAATATTTTCACAGCCGCTGCAAAATCTATTTAGAGATCTGGAATTTTTCGATGGGATTCCTAAAGACTTACTTCGCATTTGATCTCTTTCCACATTCGTTAAGAGGAATTGCAAATTAACTGGTCCAGATTTATGTACACATATACATATGTATGTATGTATATCGTAAACAACGTTAAAATAGAATGGGCATTACTTTGACGCCTATGTGGCGCAGAGCAGATGATAATAAACAAAATCGCCGAAGAAACGGCATAATAATCATAAGCTGACACATTAGGCAGCCTAATTAAAAACAAGTTGCAAGCCGAAGCTGAAAAAAATGAAAGAGATGGAACCAAAGAGTCGGTCCCGGCTCACAAAGTTATCTATAGAGCCTCACATCCACCATAACCGCTGCAGAGCACATCAAGCCGAGAGAGATGGAAATAAAGCCATCAGACGTCGACACTGCTAATTCCCAGTGTCGCCATTTGCATGACATTAAACTTAAGTTTTATGACCGATTTCTGTCTGAGTAATGCCACATTATGAAAATCGCTTTCGGGCAAACTTAAGCAAACAAAAGAATCAAAGAAACCGGAGACTGACCACAACACATACGGCTACAGCTACAGTAAAAATAAAATAAACAACATTATTTTGTTGGCCCATTAGAAAGAGAGTGGAGGAGAGTGGGCACAGCACAAATAAAGCCTTTGTATGCTGGTCAGCTAGGATGGGAGGACTACAATGTATAATGCATTTAAGTTAAAGAGCGGAAATGAATCTGATACGTAAAAGTTTAATCTTATCTAAACTAAACAGAAATTGGAATTTTCGCAAGAAATGACTAATAAAATAAACTTTCGAAATTTGTACTATTTGACTTTGATTGCTAATAGATAAATGTTTCGCCTTGAAATGTTCGATTAAGAAATAACCTTCTATTATTTTAATATATTTGTAAAGAAAATAAATTATTTTATTACATAATAAATTAGTATATATTGAGGAATAATTAATTGATTTAAATATAATTAAACTTATTGATATTTATATTAATAAATTTGTAAAATATATTTTAAGCTAATAAAATTCATTGATTATTTAAATTAATTAAAATAATTGTTAATATAAAATAGTGAATTAATAAAACATCATATTTTCAATAAACATTTCTAAAAAAAATCGGATTATTTAGTATAAAATTTGATGAGCAAATGTCATGAGTACAATTAGATTGAGTCTGCTCGAGTGTGCGTAGCGCTTGAACTTGAATTCAGTTTCAAGTACATGAATCGTCTAACGTGATGTTGTCGATGACAACATGTCCGCATGTCCGCAGCGTATCGTCTCCATGAGCAAAACAATTGATACGTCATTTGGGTGGCTTATGAATGGATAGCGCATATTCGGGCAGCTGGCACGCTTATGGCCAAGCCAGGATTTAGAGCAGCAAAATAAAAAATAAATAAAGCGATAAGAATTGCCATTTGGCAACATGATTAGGCATTCAATTAGCTGCTATCTATATATTGTATATACATATATATATATATATATACTTATGTACAATTAAGTGTCCAAGTTGACTATTATTACCAATTCTGGGCACATTGAACGATACTGTCATGCAATGGGCAATAGCCCATTGATATGTATTGCTTTAGTATCGGCGTAAAGTGCCCAGCGACATGCGGCATTCCAATCTATTTAAGTCATGTGATAAAATATTTATGAACTGACCGAAAAGCAACAATGAAAACAACAACAGCAACAACAGCAACACAAACACCTTAAGTTTTCGCCAGATGACGCACAAAAAACAACGAATTGTGCGTAATATTTGACCTTTTGGATTGGCTCGAATGTTTTTCGAGCTGCCAAAGAATTTCTTATCACTCCCTATGTAGTTCAAGGATATGCTCAGAGCAATAATTGTTACCCATGTAACTAGCTTATCGAACAATAACCGTGATTGAACACGTTGATAATGTTTTTTTTTACATTGCTCTCGTGATTTTATTTCATTTCAAACATTTTAGCTGTCATTTTGGTGACGTTCCCACACGGCTCGGTGACAAATGCGATAAGATTGCGAAACATTTCAAGTCGTCAAGAACGTTTTGTACTTCTGCCTCTGGCTAGCCCAGCTATGGATTAACACAATCATCTGCTTTGGGCTTAGTCAACAATATCGATTGCATCAGCAAAAGACTGCTAGTCGAGTGACTAAAGAACAGTAATACGTTTGTTTAGAAGTGGGTAAAGGCGTATTTCTAAATAGATTGTAAATTCTATGTCAAAGACTAGCGCCAGGTCTCTCATATGCACTTTAAAGTGTTATAATCGGCTTGACACACTTAAAGAGATATACATATGTTTGTTCAGATTTGATAGAAAAATGTATATGAAATACCAATAGTTCTATAATCCGGGCATGATATTTATTATATACTCTGTATAAGTTTTACACTTATATGAGTTATCAGTTACGTATAAAAGAAATGGGAATATTGCTTTACTGATCCATAAACAGGATATTCGATATTAATCTGCAGATAAACCTTTCAAACTCAAGGCATTTAATGGTCGATAATTTTTCTAAAGATCTCTTTGGGTTCTAAATCAAAATGGTCATTGCTAAAGATTGTCAGTTTAATACAAAATGATAAAAAAAAAAAAAAATCATGTTCAACTCCATAAGCCGAGATTTCCCCCACTGATAGCTTAAAAACTCGTCGATTGCGTGCAGATACATATATACATATATATTTATGCCCAAGCACAATGTTTACCTTCATGACATTACGCTAAACATTGATGTACAATAAAATGAAAGGAAAAAAGAAATAAACAAAACCGCACGTTAAATGGATGTTAACACCTTAATTTCGACTCATTAAAATATCAAATGTTGTTGATAATCAATTTCATGGACATGCATGCCATGTTTATTGGGGAGATTCTTTATCGGGTGACTCGATAAGAAACTATTTGATTTTTCCTTACTGATCAAGGTCAATTTCTGTATAAACATCAGCAGAATGCAGACCTTGAACAATGCACGTTCATTCGGTGAATGCAATTCCAAGGAATTATAGCACCTAAATAATTTTCTTTCTTTCTTTTTTTTTTTGGCAGCATTACACGGAAATATTTGGACTTTAATATGCAAAATATTGCGCACGTCAATAATTGAAACTCAGATTTGCAGTTTGTTCGATAGTAATATAGAACTAGTGTATGTATGTGTGTGTGGGGGGTATCTGGAATCAATATATCTTCAAGGCTGAGCCCATTTGCACGCGATATTCGCATCAGCAACTAAGGAGCTCACTCAAATGGATGTTCAGGGCCTCTCGACGTCTATCAGCCACACGTCAAATAATGACGAAATCGAATTGGCTTTTGAGCAGAATCGCAAGTGGAAGTCGGAGTGGAACTGGAAGTGTGACCACAAAATTCAATTGAATTAAATTCTAGTTAATTTTGACAGCGACAATTTAACAACACTCAACAAAAACAATGAAGCATTTTCAAAGCCAAACCTGATGAGCCTATAAATACCCTAGAAGCATCTACATATAGATCTCTTGAGGCAGTTCTTCAGTTACCTCTTAATTATACTTAGACTTATAATTTTAATAATATTACTACTAATGGTTTTCTTCTAATTGTACAAACATATTTCATGCGCTTTCCTTATGCTTCATTATTCTTATTAATAAATTATATTATTTTTTGTATTATTGAATTATATACTCTCTTTCATTTCATTTAATATATTTATATTTAATATACCCCGCCTTTTAGCCCGTTACAGGGTATCAATTTGGCGGCGGCAACAAACGGCTGACAGCTGCTTATAGCCCGTGGTCGAGTAATAAAATATTATTTTGGAATATTTGTGTTTAATAGCTGTTAAAAAATTGGTCAATTCGTTTCATTATCAATTACAATTTCAATTGTCTGCAACTTTTTTAGGCACCCTCCCTTTCCCCCACTCTTAAGTATTTGTATTTCGCATGGTTTGCGATTTCTTCAGGTTTTTTTTTTCATTTGTCTGCGTGTTGCCGTCTGGCATTGGACGCGTATCAATGACATTAAAATAATAATAATAATAAATAATAATAATTAATGCGGCGACAGACGATCTTCTCTTCCATATATCAAAGGGGCGCACATTCATGATCATATTCTTGATATGTGTAAAATATTATATGTATTTCTGACATTTATGAGACATCGGAATGTGTATGCGAGTGCAGACAAATTATTGGAATTTGACATTTTGACTTTTGGGTATTGCTCATTGTTTGTGTTTCCGGTTGCATGGCTGCCTCGATAACCCGAATCATACAAATTGATATTGCACTCAAAGATAGAGCCAAAAAAAAAAAAAAAAAAAAAAAACACACACACACACACAAATCTATTTATATTGAGTTATATCATTGTTTTTGATACAAGTACAATTTGAATTTTGCGATTAGGATCTGTAGTAAGTAATCTATATTTATATACACAGCACAAAACTTTTGACGTCATTGTTAAGGAAATTAACACAAAACAACAAATTCAAGATGATTTCTCAACGAAGGTGGCCAAACCCATTTAGATATATGGAAAAACTAAACAGAAATAAGTTTACCTAAAGAAAAAATATTATACAAATTTAAGTATTGACAGCATTTCGTTTTGGAATCATCATCACTCACAAATAAGTTCTGGCACTTTTGTAGTACTATCTGTCCAGGTAACGTATAGAAATTCCGTGTCTTATTTTGCAATATTTTTTAATAGCGCCTCGTCACGTGTACTTAGAATACCCTGGAAGAAAATTACACGTATACGCCGATGTGCTAGGCCTGTAAAGTAAAGTTGTGTTCTCTATATCATAATTTAAACAAAACTATTTAAAGTCGTCTTTGTAGAAATAAACCTGTCTCACATATATTATGTTAATTAAGCTGTTTAATTTATATACTAAGACCTGCTACAGGTCATCCCAAAGTTGAGCACCATTTACTGGATTAACATTTCTTGTTTTTGAATGAAAATACCATATCAGCAATTTGCGTATCAGCTGGCAACGCTTTAGTAATTTTTAGATATTTTCGCATCAAATGTTTATAAAAATGTGCACAAAAATAAACCTATTCCGAAGATCATGGTCTTTTGTGGGCTGAGGCGTCATAAACGTTTTTGTATACACGATTATTTACGCATTTTTCTATTGTGCTCAGACCATCCATAAAGAAAAAGAAAACATATAAATAAATTAATTTGTATTCTCTGTTCATTGTTGATAATTCATAATTTGCTTATTGGAAACAATTTTCAAGTTGCGAAGCTATTAGTAAGATTCTATTTTTAGATGAGAATTAGCAGTGCAGGTTTATAGACCCATCGACCGATCGACTGAACGACCCAGCTGACAGCTGACTTCTACTCAGGTAGTACTTATCCAATACAATAAATATTTTGTGTGAGATGCTGACGTTCTAAATGCACTCAACTGCCGCCCACAGGGTTAAAAACCCATACGATTTTGGCTCGTAGTTAGTAGTAATTATCTCTGGCACTTGACAAGCATGAACACCCAACAGGTACTCGAGCCCCAAATTAGGTGTGCTGTCAATCAAAACTAATCACAAATTGCTAAAATGCAAACACCCAGCAACAATTGACAGCTGGCCAAAATTGAATATGCAATCTGAAGTGAGGAACGAGTAACAGTCATACATTTATATTTGGCGAGATCAGATGCTTTCAAGGCTGTTCTGTAAATCGTAACATTTTCGGTTGGGCAAACAGAACCATCAAGCATGGCTAAGGCAAGAATAACCCAATCTTCACCTCTCGCGAGTCACTTGAGTACAGCTGTGCCACTCCTACTCGGTAGCGTCAGAACAGCTTGTGAATTGTTAGATACTTCACTAAAAAAATGTTAATAACAGCAAAGCGGCTTTTAGAAACACGACAAACTACTTAACATTAACAGTATGCTGCTATCAAGTAAAACAGGTAACAGCTGTTAAGTACAGCAGTCTGCGGCGTTTAACATGTTGTTTTCATTTATTATTGCTGTTGTGTTAGTGTTATGTTTGCTTTTGAATCAGTCTCTCTCACTCACTCTAACGCTCGCTTGCTCACTACTCAGCCGGTGATTATTTAGCGTGATGCATTTTCGTCACTCGTCAGTGATAATAAATATAAATTCAATAACAGATAAGAATTTAAAGTCAAAATTGCACATATACACACATATTTTAATAATAATTGGTTTTTTAATTAAGCTTTTGATCATATTTCCATTTATAGAGCATTGACTCTGTTGCTTATATTGCATGACAAATATTTTAATTATATTGACAATAATTTAAACAAAAGCCAAATGAGAGATACAAATGTAAATGCTTGTCGGAACGTACATATGTATGTCCCATTTTGAAACGCCCACAGCATTAACTGCTAAACGCCTTTATATCGGCCACTGGGACAGCTTTGTGGCTCGCCACTGAAAAGTAAACTGAACCAGCCGCTGCCGCCGTCTGTCCATACTTGTATATCTTTTACTTTTTTTTATTTATTATTACATTTGTACACTAAGAAAAACTGACAGAGGAACATAAGTAAAGAATTTAGATTTGTGTTTCTGGCTTAAAGAATTTCGTCAAAATATATTTAATAGAGCCTAATACTCCACTTGGTCAAGTTATATATATTGTATATTCTTATCTTTTTGAATTTCTCTCAGTGTATGTGATATGTACCTACATGGGCCTACGTATATTTTTGGATTGTATTCCGTCTGCCATGTTAATGTCTGTGAAACAAATAGCAATCGCCTTGTCTACATAAAAATAGCAGTTGCTCTGATTTTTTTGATATGCATGACAAACTGTTTATTCGCGCATTCTGTTTTTTACCTGTAATGAGCATATATAGGTACAACAGCTCTTTCAATCCAGGTCGTTATTTGTCCTCACAGAAACAAGGAGATTATTTTTGGATCTTTACAGAAAATCTCCTACTCTTGCATATATCTGATCTAGCCCATAAATTTGCTGGGCATCCATTTAATTAACATTAAATTCCGCACATATTTCGAACAGCAAGTAATTAATTAAGTTGAATTACGAGCGAATTTAATTATAGAAATATTTTGTAAGCATTTTGCAATGCAAATGTATGTTTGTCGTTTTTATTTTGTTTTCTGAGAAAGTTACAGGTAAAGGCCTTGGGCTTTGCCTACGAAAATCAAATTTATTTATAAGAAACCATTTACAAAATTAGAACACTTCGCTTTCATTGTAAAAGAGCCAATTGTTTAGATTGTTTGGCTGTGGGTGAACTTTTTTTTCTGCTTTTGCTTTTGCTTTTGCCTGCTTGATTTATTTAAGCATTTCGGCCAAAAGTCATTGTCAATGCCAAATGCGAATCATTTTGTGCACAAATGAGTACGTAAATATGTTTGTATGTATATGTATATCTATTCATGTCTATATCTGCTTATGTGTCCCCAACTGATGTCAGTGACACTCAGCAAGCCAACATCTACGATCTACGATCTGCATGACAAGCAATTCCCAAACCCTTTGCGTCGCATTAAATGTATACAATTGCTATAGGAAGTGCTTTATGGACGGACAACAACAACAACAACAACACAAAACATAGTCCCAATACGAATCAATTAGAGATATGAAACTCTGTTGATATGGGTAAGACGCGCCTCCAACTATTAAAAAATGATTAGCGAAAATAATACAAAATATCAACTGAAATATTCAGCTAAAGAAGAAACTGGAAATAATGTCAACGTGAGCATAGTTATTGGCTTGTTGTAATTGCTAACAATTTGCAATTCAATTATAAAAATAAAAACATAAATTGAAAGAATCTCTGAAATAAATTACAATTTACTACGAATGAGCCATAAACATTATATATATATACATATGAATAAACGATATTGCCGATGACGATTACATTATAAATTTATAATAATTGGTTCATAGTTATTAATTACAAGTTCAATAGAAATTATTCAAATGTTTTCAAAGACAAAAAAATAAATAGAAATAAAAATAAAGATTGATTACCCCGTTGAATACATTGTATCTGTGTTTGGTCAGTTTTCGTCATCGCGCGGTTGCGGCGTTTGTCATCGCCAATTAATTACGCTAAAATTTGCATATTTTAATCCAACTGAGGGGTTGTCTAAAAGCCGTCATAAAGAGCAACACAAAAAAAAAGAAAAAAAAAACGAATAGCTCATTAAAGGATAGATCATCAAGAAATATATAGAACTGACTAATAATTTGCACTTGTGAGTAAACAAAACTCATACAAATTTCAATGAGTATATTTAAATTACCGTTACAATTATCAGTCACATTTAGCTGTTTTAAATCTCATTCCCATTTAATAATGATTCATCTGATACCTGTCGAATATACTCTTTATTGGAACAGTAGAACCCTCATTTCGTAGCCATATTAGGGTAAATGTCTGTTGATACAGCTGCTTCTGACTTGGTATTCCATCAATGTTATGAGTGTTATAGTTCCAGCGGCTGTTCTCCGAAATAACTGTTAGTAGACATCACACAAATGGAATTAAGTGTTTAAACTACTTTGTTTACGCTTCATATGCGTATTTTGAATAGCTTCTGGCTAACACACCCACTCATGATAAATTTATTTATGGCTTTATTGCTACACTACTATATTGAAAAGGGTATATTGGTTTTGCGCATACTTTCGTAACAACAAGAGAATAGATAGATAAGCTTTTTTTCGAATCTGTCCTATGGCATATCAATGGATTATGAAAGCTTTACAGAGACATTTAAATTTGTTTATTTTAAAATATAAATAATTAAAAATATATATCTATTAATATATAAAAAATACGGTTACTTGTATATTGAATTCTAATTTATTTATAATTTTAATATATTTATTTTTCTTAATTTTTTAATGATTCCTATGATATCAACTCATTGTATTTTTCATTCCTTCGCTAGTCAAAAAAATATTTAAATAAATTTAATTTGCAGACAGTTCAGGGTATATCCAAGTCAGTCAATTTCCCTTAGCTTCTCGAGTGTTTGCTTGCCTTTGTGTGGTTTGCTCAATTATCAGCTATTGCATAATTGAAGAGACAACAATATCTCATATCTGAGCTAGTTTCATAGGCTATTTGCCATATACGTAAATAGCGTCGCACTAACGGTTAAAGCAACATATAGACAACAGCTGTTAAATAGATAGGTGTGAACTGTTAATTTGACACTAACTCACACCAACTGAAATGTAAATAAACCTAAAGATTTCGATTCCAATTCAGATGGTCGCAGCTTAGCTCCATTTATGAAACGGCAAGACGTCTCTGACTGTGACGTCACGCCGCGTCCGGCAATCGATCTGCTGAGAGCTGATGGAGATCCGTGTTTATACTAGCGATTAGAGCACTCAATGGCGACATACTTATGAGCGAGTGACGAGTGGCCGCCGTAAATACCTGAGCGTCTAGTCAGCCGGCTAAATGTATGTTTGCACTTTCAATGGGCCATGAGACACGACAATGACGTCATTTGTCAATTCGCTGATTTGTTGACAGGCACGCGAGATAGTCGAGTGCATTCGCCACAAGTATTTAGCGGCGGCGCATGCACTTCCATTGAAAACGAAAATTGAAAACGATTGAATGCAATTTAATAAATGCATTTTTTTCTCTTCTCTTTTTATACCCTGAACCCATTAAAAATGGGAAATCAGGGTATAATGTTTTTGT
>NW_022045867.1:705815-753917 GCF_001654015.2 Drosophila navojoa
TGTAAATGTATGTGTGCGTGCATAAAAGAAGTGCAGAATGATAAGAATATCAGCTTGGAGGGTTCAGGGTATCTCCTAGTCGAGCAGTCTCGACTAGAGTCTTCTTACTTGTTTTTTATCAATTACGGTGGGCGTATGATAGGCAAGAAGCAGAGTATAGACAGCGCACTGCAAGGCGACAAGACAAAGCCACGTTTTATGCATTAATTAATTTCGATTTTAACAGCTTCCACTAACTGAAAAAACATGTCATGCTGTCGTCATTTGATATGTTCAATGGGCAAATTGAATTGAATCTTTAGGCATTTCTGGGTGTGTATCTATGTGTATCTCCAATGCAAATCGTTCTCACAGCCTTACGGCAATAACAATACGAATAATAATACCAATAAATATGTAGTCTCATAATAATAATCATTTCGAATCAATTACAAAAATATGCTAAACTTGAAACGTGTCAATTTCCAGTGACTTGTGTTCAACATTTCGAATTCAATAAATTCATGACAATAACCTTAAGTCAACGTTGCGTATGAGCAATGCAATTGCTTCTTGGAATACTGGGGCTGACTTGATTCAGAGCCGTGGCATATTTTAACTGGCATGCCAACGGGCAAATAGCGAATTGCATTTTGCACAGCATTTACATTTTAATTGCCGCATATCGAATATCACCAGCTCCTAAGTGGCACTGATGATGTCGTCACGCTTCGCATTCATACCAATCCCCCCCCTCTCCGATTGTTTGTTGTGTGGCGCACGGCCAGCAATCACAGCTTGATAATGTTACATGACTAATTGCACAATTTGATAAGTATAATTGAAAATGTTGTTAAACGATCGCCAAACCTTAAATTATTTAGCTTAGCCGCCTAATAGCAGCCAACTGCAAATGAAATTTGAGTGCTAAACGCGCTGGATCATTAGGCGAACCGAAACTTCAATCAATTTGACTGCAAAGCCAACAAGACGCATTAGCCAAAGCGATAAAACACCGATTTTACAGCAGCTACCAAATCTAAAGTGCAAAATTATGAGGCAATTGCCAGAAGCTCTACTTGAAAATCAAATGAGAATGCTGCTGTCAATGGCAACTGGATGAATATAAGACTCGTTCGTGGTTCAATACGACTAAATGCACCAATTCAAATGGAGCCATAAACTTGCACCTGTCAAACCAGGTGATTCTAGATCTCAAATGTAGCTATAAATAGATTCTGATGCGATCGGACTTTGAGGTGTGCGTAAATATCATTTTTGAATAGCCCATAGAGACGAAACTCATTCTTAGTCAACTTTGATTAGTTTGGGAATTCCCACTGTAAATAAACGTTGAGCTTTATATTTAACGGGACAATGTCTAGAAAAATATATGAATATTTTTATTGATAAATATCGAAAAGTTTATGCAATTTATACATGGCCTAATAGCCATGAATACATATTGTTTATATCTAGATGGGAGGTCAACAGCAACATATTTGCTATATTAACTTAAAGCTTTAGAGAACTCAGCTTCATTTGAATTGCCACGCCCACAATTATGTATATTATTTAAATCTATTTTTTACTATGAGTGAACCGGAAGAATTGTATATATACATATATAAATATATAGAATAGTCTATAAAAAATGTATATGTATATATACATATATAAATATATAGAATAGTCAATACAAATTTTATTTATTTTAAGTTTTTGAAGAGAAGTTTTTGTACCCAAAAATTGTAATATTTTATATGAGTATACGATATCAATTATGTCAATTTAATATATCTAGTATTACATTAAATAGATAGACCAATAAACAATCTAGACGAATAGACAGACGAGCAATTATTTCATTTCGATTGTTCATTCCATTAGTTCCAAATGCTGAACCAGCTCAAGAAGCATATACATACATATAATTAATCGATTTGGAGTCCTCCAGCTTATAAGCTAATTGCTTCTCATGCAAACGCCAATAAGACCGCATCAGCTCTGTTTGCCAATAACTCTCAGCCAGTCCAATTAGCATGCAATGAGTGTGTGCTTAATTACATAAGTCTGCGCACTTCTGGCCGATGTTTACAAACAAATCGCATGACTCTGCCCTAAAGTTCAGCTCTCCCGTGAGATTAGTCATTGACCGTTTGATATGACATCAGCGGATCGTCAGCTGGACAAGAGTGTAGCAGATTGGTAAGACCAGTAGTCCAGCGAGTCACCTTCGTTTCTGGTCTGAGAGGGTTCAGCGACGCTTTACCGGAACTGGGCTGTCAACGTCAACACATCGGCGGTTGTTTGCGTGTTGTTGTGCTTTGTTTAGCTTAGTGTTTAGTTAAAATGAAGCAAAGCAAAAACACCAAAAAAAAGTTACAAAAAAAAACACACACACACACACAAATTAATGGGATTAATGGGCGAGTGGACGAGCACGGGGCACTCATATATGCAAATGTTTAAATATTGTTACAATTTGCCCAGGTCAAAAACAAAACAAAAATTTCTGTTTTCCTGCTTTCGGGTGACGTGTAAGCGAACGAAATCTGGTTAACCTTAACCACAGTCTAAAGACAATACGAGTCTTTCATATTTACATTTTGTATATTTACAATCAAAGCAAATCTCTAAATTTCAGCTCGGCCCAGAGCCAGTTTATTGTCGTGTGAACTTTTGATTATTATTACAAGTTTTTCGATTCTTTCTATTCTCGATCAATTCCATAATTTCAGCAGTGTTAAATTCATAGTTAAGCAAGGCAAATGCATTCAATCACATTGTATAAATAAGGAAATCCAAATTGCAAACAGAACTCTTCAAATACCTTGGATTTATCATAATAGCTGAAGACGTTCCGTAATTCTCCCAAAATTCGCAAACAATTTCAGGTTACAACCGGAACAGCTCCACGCTTTAATGCAATCATTATAAAAATATTTACTGCCTGGGATATTTAACTAAATAAGGTGTAAGACGGCTCTTTAGATAAGACACCTAATCTATATATATATATATTCTTAGCTTGGCTTTTATGCCGCATATAAAGTAGACAGCCGAGCAATGAAAATAGTTAAAAATAATATCTAAAATATCTTAGTGAATCTTGCACAATCAGATCCTCGCTTCGTGCTACTCGCTGGAGATTAGATTAGAGCGTCCGAACTGTGCGCGTCTCACGTGACAAAGCTGCAAAGTTGCAATTTCAGTAAACCAAATATTTTGCTGGAATCAACGAGAAATGCTCAGGTTCATGGGCAAGTAAACAGAAGCAGCAAATTACAGGTATGATCATATATGTAGGTGTGTAGCTGTGAGATACGAAAATATGCACATTGCAAACTTTGGCAGCCAGGCGCTAACATGCGGATAAACAACAACAAGCAGCAAGCGAACGAACACGCGCAGATCCATATCCAAACAGATGCTCTAATAAATTACTTAAATACCCGAAAGGCAGCTGATGAATTGCATACGCGTCTTAACATTTTGGCTGTGCATCGTATTTGAATTAGCCTAGATTGAGTTTTTGAGTGCCGTGACTGGGCTAAGTTGAGCTTGCAGTTGCTGGCTTATCAGACTAAATGCATCTACACCCACGAACTGCCAGCAGCAGTTATGCAGACCAGATCTCTTGTTGCTTCTCTTTCATCTTGCATCTTTCATCGTTTGGCCCAGCTGCCAGCAGTGGCAGCCTGGTAAAAGCCAGGTCGGGAACATGATAGCCACAAATAAGTAGCACAAACGGCTGGCAAAACTACTTGAGCTATTCGCGTATTACTTTCTACTGTGCTTTATGAAAAATGCGAGTAGATTTTGGGGAATCAAATGGGGATAGCAAATGTTTGGCCGAAAGTAAACTTTCGAAAGCGCTGAAGCCCTGGCCGTATATCAAAACAGCAACAGCCGCACAATAAAAAACCAGGTAAACATATCGTAAAGCAAACCCAACTGTCTCACCTGTATTTGCGGTTACCTTTTATAGTATTGCTTGCCTCATAAAAGTCGAATATTCAACACCTCTGCCAAAGTACAGTCAGTTATTGTGCCGCTCGCGCACTGTGCTAACCGCAATTCAATCAAACTCACAGAGCTGTCTTATTAAATCCGATACTCGATGCTGATTTCCTGCCAAGCATCAAATAACCAAATTCTCAATGTGCATTGCTCCAGTTTGGCAACTGCATAAATAGTCGCATTTGAATTAACTAACCGATGTCTGCATAGCCAGCGAATGGCAATAAATTTGTGAACTAGTTCGGCTCATTTGTTATCCTGTTACAGAGCTGCCACCTAGTTACACTCTGGCTAAATTATTGAATCAATTTAAAGTTTAATGATGCTGCTGCCGCGGCTGCTGCCAATTGAATTTGACACTTACCTGGCAATAATTGTAGCACTCGAAAGAGTTCTCAATGATTCAAAAGGCAAACGTGACTAAATTTAAGCGCCTTTGCTGCAAGCAGTTGTTGCGCATGAGCGCACACACACAATACCTACGCACACACACAGACACACGCACACAATCGCAAGTTGCAGTCAATAAAAATTAGCATTAAAAGCTTAAGCCGCACGCGCGTTTGCTGTCGCGACAGATTTTCAACTGAGACTTGGTTAGTTGAGACGTTGAAACTTTGAGCCGACGCTTGTTAACGACGACTGCAGCAACAGCACTGGCAGCAGCTCTGGCAGCAGCGGCAGCGGCAGAGGCAGGCGGTGACAGCGACAGCGTCAACGGCTGCCACTTTTCGCTGAGCAAACGAAATGTTTAGAGCAGAACGCGCGCACCCCAAGCAGTCGACTTGCAAATAAACAAGCGAACAAACAAGACCAACAAACAATCATAATAAAATAAAGTCTGAACTGAGCTCAATATGGACTCAGAATTGGGCAGCAGCAGCAGCAGCAGACAGAGCAAACAAAGCAGCAGAGGCTGCACAGACTGAGATGACGCAATGTGAACCGCAAGGACCCAGCCTTGGAATCCTTAATTGCAAACTCTTTATGCATGCGAATACAAACAAAAAATTGATGTTTATTGTCTCGACAAACTGTTTCACAGTCATTTGTGTCAAAAACGCGTTAAAAACAGCAACAACAAAAAATACAAAAAAAAAAAAAACATTTAAAAAGGCAGCCAACAATGAACACAATTACAAGTCTAAGTCAACGAGTGAGCGAGACAGCTGCTGCTCTAAATGCCTGTGTGGGTGCCACTTGCCCGTTGCAAGCTAACAGATACATTTGTGCATGACTGACGCACTGATAATACTTGAACCTGACATTCAGAAAATATTACAAACACACACGCACACACACACACAAACATTGACACACACTCATATGCATTAAGTGTTAGCACTCCAAGTCCAAGTGATACAAAATCGATGTCGTTCGTCAGGCGGCAATTGAAACAAATGTGAATGCAAGCAGCAGAGCAAAGCTTAACAGAGAGATACTCATTAAATTTGAGAAAACTAAAAGAAAATTAAATTAAAATAAATAAGATGACAGTAATTCAATCTTACCCAAGGCACAATCACATTTCCATTTCTTCCTAGTCTAATATGTGCATGCTCTTCAAAGGGTGGCATGGAATATTACAGGGTATTCAGCACGCACAAACTTTCCAAATATGTATTGCATATATATTTACTCGCAAGATGTTTGTATGTTTGATGCGTTTTAAATTGAAATCAATTTTTAGTTGAAAAAAATCTATATATATAAAATTTGCATTTCATGTGAGAACAGGAATTCGCATAAATAAGTTTCCATGCGAAACATGCATAAAATGTCAATAAATAAAACGGGTAATGTCAATTTAATTATTGATTTTTAGCAATGTTGTTTCATTTATTTATTTTTTTTTTTTTTCATTCCTAATTAATTAAAGTGGAGAAATCGTTTAGCCAGCTGTCAACTTGAATACGCAATGAATATAACATTTATATTAACATTTACATTAGTATTAGCATTAGCATTAAATCAGCCTTGACTGTTGAGGGTATGGGAGATAAATAAATATTTAAAAAAAATTGATATACACAATTTATTTGATATTCCCTAGGTATAAGGAGTCCACGAATGGAAACCCCCGCGCAGAAAACTTCAAGAACTATTATGAAAAATTATTTTCATAACATGCAAATCAACATTTGCTGGTTTAGGTTATTTGCTGTTATGTAATCATAGCCATTTAGAGGTAAGCATCCCTAGTTTCAGTTGCTCAGTTATCGCAGACGGTAGGCCCGTTGCCAATGCAGCCGGCATAGGCCATGAGATGGGGTATTGTGTGCTGTTGCATAACACCGGAGAATAGATGACTCTGGGGACCGGTGGCAAAGATGCCAACGTCATCACCCGAATGGACGCCAATGTTGCCAGTTATATAACTCGGAAAGATGAACGCTAAATGATAGAGTAGATTATAAGCAATAGGTATTCCTCGTAGTCGCACTTCTGCACTTACAGGGATCATCGATTTTATCCTCGAGCGGCACGCGTTTGCCATTCTCATCCAGATACGGCTTGGTGCCGACGGCATAATTCAAGGTGGCATACCTAACGCCATTGACATCGGTATCGTGTTGATTGAGTCCCAGAATATTTGTACCGCGACCCGGATAGCCAGAGATGGACAGCGGATGGCCATGATCCGAGGTGACCACAATCAAAGTTTCGTTGGGATTTGTCATGCCCAGCGCCGTTTCGACAGCCTTGGATAGCTCGTGCACCTCGTTAAGCCCTATCTGAGGTACATTGAAATGATTACCGTAGTCGATGAGCCCACCCTCGATGAACAGAAAGTAGCCATTAGGATTCTGGCTGACCACTTCGATGGCTTTTTTGGTCATCTCCTCCAATGTGGGCTGCTTTTCCGCATCGGCCAACTTGTGGAAGTCCATGACACCAGAATTGAAGAGACCGATCAATCGAGGCGTGTTCTTGGGATTCACGCTCAGCAACTGCTTGCGATTGTAGGCCAGAGCTCCATCCGGATGCAACGATTGCCACCTGGATAGCAAATTGACGCCATCCGACCGTTCGCCCTGGTTGCCGAACTTATCCGTGATTGATTTCGGCAAAAATTTGCCCATGCCGCCGCCCAGCATCACATCAAAGTTCTTGCCCGGCTCCTTGGTAATCAGCTGCGTGGCAATGTCCGTGCAGGACTCGGGGAAGTTTTTATCCTCGCCATAGGTAACAATGTCCGTGTCGGACTCAAAGAACCGATTGGTGGCATGTGCATAGGCGCCCGAGGGACTGGCATGTGTCAAGGTTGTCGTGGTCACAATTCCACTGCCCTTGCCCGCTGCCTGAGCCCAGGCGGCAATGGAGCTCACTTGATTGGCGGGATCCTCACTGCCGCTGCAATTGTTGAAGTTCACGTTGGCCGTGATGCCCAGGGCGACAATGTTGGTCTTGACGCCACACAGATAGGCGGTGGCAGTGCAGGCAGAGTCTGGCACTTGAGCATTGGAGCAATAGGTCTGTCCGAATGGAGAATATCAATCAGAATGCAAGTGGATGTCAAACAGTTTTGTTCACTGCTTACCCGACTCAATCCCGTGTAGGGGAACTTCTCAAAGCTGAGCGAGTCCTCTTCTCCTGTGTTGCCCTTCAGTTGACCCTTCAGAATTCTGGCAGCTGCGATTGTTGTTAGCGACATTCCATCGCCCAGGAACATGATTATATTCTTGGCCTTCCTCTTGTCGGGCTGCGGCAATGCCAAACGTTTGGCCAACTCCTCATTGGCAATGTCATACCAGAACTGAGCGTCCTTCTCCTCCGGTGGCGTATACTTGTTCTTCGCCAAAGCATTGGGATCCATTATATTCGCACCTCTAGCCGAACCTATGGGCCCAGATGACCCCACCAGCTGCTCCTGCGTGTGGACTTCCTTCACTGCCAAAGAATTCGATTCTTAGCTTCAAATACCCCCAGCTAAACTAAGCACTTACAATTGAAGGTAGCGGCCGACCGAGCTGTCGCTACTAATGCACTAAGCAGCGCAATAGTAATAAAGAGATACCCCATACTTGTGCTTGAGTTGCTCACAGACTGACACCGAGGCTTCCCTTATTCCCACGTATTTATAGAAACAGTTGCCGGAGACTCTAATCTAAATTACTCAATAGCTCGGTTTATGCAGCCTCATTTCAGTTATCATTTAAATCTGTCAGCTTTTTGGGCATCGTAATTTTATTAGCCTTATATGACTTGATATGTTGTCGTTAATTTGGCCAAGGAAGAATGAAGCAGTCTGCCAGCAAATCCGATCTGTCTGGTTGTGAGGCGCAAAACATCTGTGGACAAAATTAAATATAGATAAGATTACTTTTGGACACGTTTTTGTCTTTTTTGGCTTTTCACCATGAACGTGATCAAATAATGAACAATGCAAGACTTGCAGTGATCCTCAAATCATGAATCTAGATCTTAGATTTCATCCTTGAGGCAGAAAACAGAAATAGGAAAAGGATGGGGTGGAGTCTGTTATTTGCCTAGATAGTTAATATATTTAAATCTCCGACTTAACTTTATCTCTAAGTGCGAACAAAATCGCTTGTCAAACTTTCTCTAGCTTAGAAAATCCCCTGGGATTCTCAAGTAATAAAACCATGTTTGTCAAGATCTGGCGATGCATATGGATTATTTATATTATCTTTTGTGGTATGATTACTAATTACTAAAGCATTTTCCCTGTTAATAAACTTTTTATTTTTTAATTTATTTAGCAATCTGAGACTCCATAAAAATAGTTGCATAATGTTAGGCATAGGAAAATCATATTTGTACGCCGTTATATATAAAAAATGGTATTTAAAGCAGACTCTGGTATTTTTCGGTATGATATCGATAGCATTTAGGAAAATAATTATTGTTTTCTTTTGTTTCAAAACCCTCCCGTTATTAACTTAATATGAGTATTTATTTTAATACATTTCCTTTCAATAATTAACATTTTTAAATAATATTTTTGCAGCACTGGAAATTGAATGATGACAGCCTTAAATTAACAGCTGATACTTACTGTAAATAACAGAACAGCGGAATGTTAATTTAACAGGCGAACGAACAGAGCTGACTGTCAAAGATAAGAAGAAGAGTGAATTTTCATTTATAAATCACATAAGGCACAGAAATTACAACGTAAATATGTCGTTTGTGTTGAACAACGCGATCCGTCGCCAAATTGGCGTTATTGCCGCCAGAAACATGTCCGGCACTGCCGCCGTAGCTGGAGAACATTCTGGTAAATATGCCCACAGTCGATAATATCCTCCCTCATAGGTTAAGGTTATATAATTTGTTGTTTCCACCAAAACTTAAAATATCGTTGAGAGCATTTGCTTAAATATCTGATCTCTTGGCAGGTGGCTACAAGGTCTGGAAGCGTCTGTCTTTCTTCGTGGCCATGCCAGCAGTTGGTCTGTGCATGCTGAACGCCTACCTGAAGCACCAGGAGGAGCACGACCACCCTCGTCCGGAATTCGTCAAGTACGAATACCTGCGTCGCCGTGAGAAGCGTTTCCCCTGGGGCGAGGGCAACAAGAGCCTGTTCCACAACCCCCATGTTAACGCTCTGCCCGATGGTTATGAACACTAAGCGGTTATACCACTCTTTGTAAAAGTGTCGTAGCTCTTGGTAAACTGCCAATGCTGCTATAATAAATAACACTCAATGTATTTAAACATATTGTTAGCTGTAATTGATGTGGAAATACACACAAACACTCCCGATAAACTTAACTAAATAAAGAGTGACAAACTGGATAAGCGACCGAAGAATAGTTTGCTAAGGCATCACTCCGAATCTCAAATAGATTTCCAGGCATCGCCTAAATAGTGTCATACCTATGGATAGACAAAGTCTCATGCTAATTTTTTTTTAGATAAATATTTATTTGTTACTACGTTCCTTGTATACAATTTTCATCCACTTCTCTTCACATTTCAATTATTAGAATCCGAGTTGGACACAAACGAAACTAGATGTAAATTCATAAAAATGTGTAACTTTTGTTTTTAAAAAATTGAAAATGACTCGTGATTGATCCTTTTATACATTTGCCAAATGTAAAGAACATTTCTTATGCTTAAACCAAGTCTTGGTTTATAAACGTTGCTGTCCCAGAATAAAATCCGGGTCGAATCTACTTGGAGCTCTGCTGCTTTGAGCTTGTGCCTTTTGCGTTTCTTTGCTTGGAGCCTGGTTTTTCCGGACTTGCGGAAACTTTCTTAGTCAATCTTTTGCCCGAGTCACTTGGTTTCACATTCTTCTCTTTGGTCTCTTGCCGGCGCGTTTGACGTTTGTTTTCAGGCGAAACGGAGGCAGCTGCGGGTGACTTTGATGTGCGAGATCTTTTCAGTACCTCTGGCGAAGACGGCTCATCTTTGATGCTCTTTGACGGTGACTCTTGTTTGGATTTTTCGGTATCCGCTGACTTGGAACTCGGATTGAGTTTACGTATTTTTGACTGCGGTGGCGTCACTGATTCGTTTGAAGCTGTCTGCGACTCTTCGCCTAATAGCTCTGCCATTAATTCGGACTCCTCCTCGGCATCTGCTTTGCTGCCTCCCTGCTCGTATTCGCTTTCATTCTGATAAGGCACCATGTCCACCACATGATCGTCCTCGATGTGTTTCTGCAACTGACCTGAGGTCATGAATATTAAATCGCAAAACTCGCAGGCATGACGTTCGCTCTTCTTGTGCGCCTGCATGTGCGGCTCCAGGCTATCGAAGTCAGCAATGCTAGCCTGGCACAGCGGGCAGACCAACGAGATGCTGGCATGGATGACCGAGTGGTCCACGAGACTGTCGTAAGTGGGATGCGAATCCTTGCAAATGCTGCACGTAAATGATGCCACCACGGCCTGTTTGTGCATGCGCAGATGCCGCGACAGGTGGTGCGAGAGCAGGTACGACTTGTTGCAATACTTGCATGGATAAACACGCTTGCCGGCATGCGCAACCAGATGACGCGCCAGCTTACCAGCGGTCACAAAACTCCGACTGCAGTACTGACACGGGAACGGCAGATTAGTGCTATGAATGACCTGAAGAAAAACATAAAGATGAATCACACACACATATAAAGACTGCTCTCAATTTGCACTCACTTCGTGTCGTTCCAGGCCCTGCTTAAAAGCGAACGCCTTCTGGCACACTCCACACTGGAACGGCCTCTTCTTGGTGTGGCGCTCTGCATGCTTCTCCATCTCTTTGCGTGAGATGAACGGCTTCTCGCAGTAAACACATATAAACTTGGGCACCTCGGTGTGGGTGCGCTCGTGCCGATGCAGCAGAGCACGACGAGTGAAGGCCTTCTCACAGACGCTGCACTTGTATGGGCGCTCGCCTGTGTGTATAAAGTTGTGCTTCTGCAGATCGTATTTGGAGAAGAAGCTCTTGTCACACTCGGGGCACTGGAAGCTGCGTGTGCGAGAATGATTGACAACATGTATGTCAAGCAGCTGCATCAATGGAAACGAACGATCGCAGTGGGGACATGGAAAGACGTTTGTCGCTACGGGCGCTGCATTCTTTATCGGATCTGCAGCCGGATCATTTGATTCGATCGCATCCGTATCGAGTATTTCCGTAACAAGCGCCACGTTGCCATCCTCGTAGTGCTTTATTTGTGGCGTGGCCAGGCGAGGCTCTGATGGTGTGGTGGCACCTTTGTTAAGTAGTCGCATCGATGATTTGTTGAGCACCTTTGGCTTCTTAGCCGAAGGCGTTGCAGAAGCAGGCGCTACGTCGCCCAGATCTAGTTCGTCAGCCATATCGGCAAGTAGATTGTGCACATCGTCCATGGAAAGCTCCTGGTTGTTCTCTACTTTCACTTCATATGACTTCGCCTGTGAGCGTTTCGCCGGAGACGCTCTTGGAGGAATCGGTGGCTCAGCAGAGCTCACCGCACCCGAGTTGAGCAGCTTCTTGGTGAGGCTGCTGGTTTCCAATACCTGCACGCTTTCAATCTGGACATTATTTGACTTGGCCATGGAGTTGAGCAGCTTTTTGGGTTGCATTTCTGCAGAGTCCTTCTTAGCTGCACCCATTTGATTGGCTATCAATGGGGCACGGGGCTTCTCCAGTGGTTCAGGCCATTTGCCTGTTAGCGGATATTGTCGCAGTAGAGTGTCCGCATTTTTACACATCTGCTTGAAGCGGTAGCAGTGCTCGAAAAGCAGACGACAGTCCAAACAGATATAGCTGGGCATTCCATCATTGCTCTGGACCTGTTTAATTAAAAACAATAAATAAACAAACGCGTTTACATGTGAATGGTAAAACATATTCAAGTGGCAGCACCGCGCATGCGCTCTGACCATGCCAACGGCAAAGGTGGCAACGCCTTATGCAGTTGGCGGCAAGCGCTGCACAACTACAAGTGCACTCGCACGATTTGTTTTCGTGAGTGCAGAGTTCGCTCTACGCCGCATTCATTAATTGATTGATTAAACGCGGTTAACCATAAAAGGATATTTATGTTATTCTTAATCAAATACAAATTATAACTGTTGGTCACGTGGCAAGCGTAATAAATCAGCTGTTTACAGTGCAAAAAAATAAAACTAAGCATATATCAGTGCAAGCAAACACATACATATACATATATAAAATACTTGGCTAGTGGAAAGGGCGCAACAATTGAATAAGCAGAACAAAAGCAATACAACAAGGAGAAACGCACACAAGCGCGAGTACAGGGATAGAGAAGAAAGAACGAGATAATAGGAGAAGACCAAACACAAGTAAAATGACGGACGAATGGAAAATTAGATCCTTTGGCTCTCACGACCTTGACAGCGGGAAAATAAACAACAATGCTGATACCATCGACGCAAAAGGAGAAGCGAGCGCAAATTCTAAGCGAAGCGGTGGTGAAGCCAATGCCGTCGCACCGTAAGTGTGTTTCTTTTTTTATGTGCATACATATGCATGTATGTATGTACATATGTATATACCATGCGCCGTATAAGATGAAGAGGGTGTAATGATCGTGTTGAGATATATGTACATATACATATATATGTAAAATTTCTTTAACAAAAACGAGTTCTCAAAGCTTTGATAAGCAATCGACTTCAATCGAGTTATATAAATTATATTCTGTAGAGTGTTCTGCAAGTTAAACATGTGTCTTTGTGTATGCATTGATAATAGTCACTCCATTTCCTGCACTTTACTGTGAGATTTGTTAGTTGGCTATCAGAGCTCTATATGTATAATAATGAGCCAATTACTGATAATACGAATTTGTTTTATCTTTTGGTTGAATCAGCCCAATAAATAAATATGTCGCTCGAATGACTACCGACCGATACGCTAAGGAATATAATATGAATCATAAGCACCGGGGACAGGCCCTCATCTTCAATCACGAAAATTTTACTATACCCTATCTGTCAACGCGTCGAGGCACCAATGTGGACAGCGAACAGCTATCTAAAGCCCTGGAACGTCTAGGTTTCGAGGTGACTGTACACAAGGATTGCATCCTGAGCGAGATTCTGGATGTTGTAAGCAAGACTGCTGCCAAGGATCACACTGACAATGATTGCATAGTGATTGCGGTGATGTCCCATGGCGAGCACGGTCACCTCTATGCCAAAGATGTTCAATACAGGCTGGACAGCATCTGGACCTATTTTACCGCTAACAATTGCCCCACGCTAGCTGGTAAACCAAAGTTATTCTTCATACAGGCCTGTCAGGGTGATAAACTTGATCCGGGCTCGACGATGGTAAAGGAAACGGAAACGGATGGCGATTCCTCGACGAGCTACAAAATACCTACACATGCCGACTTTTTATTCTCATATTCAACAATCCCAGGTAATCTCTATCATTATTATTATTAGATTGTTACCCGGCTATAGCCAAATCTTTTATGCTGCAGGATACTTTTCGTGGCGCAACACTGATAACGGCTCATGGTACATTCAGTCGCTCATAAAGGAGCTCAATGAAAATGGAAAGGAATACAATATGCTCACATTGCTGACTTTCGTTAGCCAACGTGTGGCCGTCGATTACGAATCGAACGTGCCATCGAATCCGTTGATGGATCGTCAGAAGCAAATTCCATGTGTGACGTCAATGTTGACGCGCATTTTGCGCTTTAATGACAAACCCCCTTACAGCCAGGCAGGCTAACAACCGCCGCTGACTGACTTACACAACAAATTCCAATTAAAATTAAGTTGCAATTATTGGGTAGAACCATGCCATCTTCCATTATTTTCAGAATTATATTTATAGATTAAGCAACAAGACACATATGAATAGATAAGCAAACCAAGAATCGTATATATATTTGATATGCAAACATAAATAAACATGAATGAAAGACGAAAACTGAAGTATAATAATTAAATTGTATTTTTAAATGTTCCCTTCAGCTGTCTAGCGATCTGGCAGCATTGCGCCAAGCTGCATTTGTGTATGTGAATTTTTGTACAGTTGTCGCCATATTGGTAAAATGGTAAATAATATTCTTGAGTGATTTGTTTATCCTATTATCGGTCTCTCACAATTAAACACATTTCTAACACGGCTGTCCTGGCTGTAGCGGAATATTGTTGACTGTAAAAGCCCGCCAAATTTGTTAGCGAAGACGCCAACGCAGCTATTTAGAAACCAACCAGCGATGACAAACATCTTAGCTAAGTTCTTTGATTATTCATCTTCAGGCCAATAGAGATGATGGCTTAGTCTAACCTAGAACCAAATCGCGACTTACCTCTATAGATGTTATAGCCATTATTTGCAGCGGCAGCGACGCGGTCGACTTTACGCGTGTGTTTTCAACGTAAATTGAGGCAAGTTTGCTTTGTTGCACCAGACAGAAGCGGCATATTTCCTTTTTGCGTAATTCAGTTTCGCGCACAACGCCAATGTCAGCCATTTCGAAATTTGTATAGTCTTTATCTTGACGTAGCAATTAAATCACGCGCAAGGTAGTTGATTATAATTATTTTGTTGTAAATGAAGAAAAAATAGGAATCAAAATTAGAAACACAATGCCTTGCATCAATACACGAACCTCGAACAGAGCTGCCACCCTTGACGCAAAGAGGCCATTTTTCTTGGCGTTGCCAGAGGGCTAAACAAAGCGTTGCTACTTAGATGCAGGGCAAATTCACTAAATATTCATAGTAAACAAATCGTTTTTGTTTTGACCACATATTCGTGGTGTAATGCAGTTCTGAAAAGGAAATGTTTTGGGTAACATCAGATTATCGATTAAAGACTTGTTGACAAGAGTTTGTAACAAACGTAGCCAATTATTTGCATTATAATTAATAATTGATTAATATAAAAGTGAGATAAACAATTTTTATTCACTTATTAAATAAAAAGATATAAAATTACTGCGTGTTTTAGATGACTAAGTCGGATATTTATTTAAAGTAAATTCAGACGGGTTTCTATTGTTTAGGTAGCCCTATGCCAAGTCAGGTAGTTTGATAATTTAGGTCTACGAGGTACGAGGTTGCAAAATAACTACAGCTGAATCAATCGATATACTTATATATATCGTGTAGAAGAACAGACAACCTATACGAACTCCAAGGACTTCTCTGTTAGCTAGACTGACAGCAATATATCTTAGCAATAATAATACAAAAAGTCGAATATGTATATTTTATTGTGGCCCTTGCATCATTCCATAAGATCGACATCTCGGAGCCGAGCCTGCGTCTGCTCGCCAATATCGAAGATTACATGCTGCTGAAGTAGCTCACGGGATTCGTATTTCAGCGACTCGTCGTAAGCGTATTGAATGCTTGTATCGTATAACATCAGTTTACACTTGGCCAGTGCCAGGATGCAGTTGCGTAGGCGTGCTATAACCTCGCGTTCGTTTCGTGGCACCACCTCCGTCAAGTTCTGAGCGAAGCCACCCTCGCCGCCGACCTGTTCGTCGGTCTTTGTGGGCGATATCCAGATGTAGCCATTGTTGCCTAGAATGACGGACGCTCCACATGGCAGATTATGAAAATGCATCTTTCGCCGTTTGACAAGCGCTGGGAAAACCTTGACCAGTATGCCCTGGGATAGTTTGCCATATTTTAAACTGCGGGTGTATAGCGACAATGTGCCCTCCTCAAAGACATTCTGCAAAATGCTCAATAAGTCAAGTATAAGCATAATTTACTTTCGCCTTACTGACCTGCACTTCGGCAGATATCAAATCTCCTTCGTCCAGATAACGTCTCATCATCTGTTCATCCTCTGCCGACCTCCGCCTTAGCTCGCCACCTGGTAGATTTACTGAAGAAAGTAGCAGCAATGAGTCCAAGCGTGAATTTGTGTCAACTCGCCAACGTTTTTGACCCACTTCCAATACACGTGCAACTACCACATCGCCGATCTCGCCCACATAACGACTCTTAAGCGGTCGCACCGATATCAACTTGTTCACCTTCTCAATCACGCCTGCCACTGAGGCTTTTATGTTTTCGTCTTCCACGAAGGTGCCATGGCCGCGCATAAAGCCTGCCTCTGGCATCAGCACCTCGCCGGGCGTATAAATGCGTGGGAGTTGCTCTTGGTTATCGGCCAATGCAGTCCAATCTACGCGATCCGACGCCAGCTCTATTATTGCATTTGTGGCCATCTTAATCTTTCCTAGTCAGTTCCAATGTGTTCGCGCCTGCTTTGCTTCTTCTTCTGTTAAGAATGCGTGCTTCTGTTAACTTATCATTTCGATAAACACAACAAAAGAAATTTATCGATATGTTTGAATTTCAATCAGCTGATTGCTGATAGGTTCGTCATCAAGCAGCTGCTTGTGGATGAAAAATAAAAATAGTCGCAATGGATCAGCCTGATGATCATTTTCGCTATATACACAGTTCCTCACTACACGAACGTGTCCAAATTAAAGTGTTAGTAATCAATCACTCCATGCCCAATGATGTTAAATAATATATGTTCTCTCACAGTGGCACGCTCGAAGGCAAGAAACGCCAGCCTGATTACGAAAAACTGCTCGATGATCCCATACTACGTTTCTCGGGGCTCTATTCGGAGGAATATCCCTCGTTCCAAGTGCGACTACAGGTTTACAATGACGGACGTCCCTATTGCCTGCCTGTGCACAATTCATACAAGGCCTTTAGCAAACGCTGGAGCTGGAATGAGTGGGTGACATTGCCATTGCTATTCTCGGATTTGCCACGGGGCGCCATGCTGGTTCTGACCATACTCGACTGCTCCGGTGCTGGCCAGACAACGGTGATTGGCGGTACTGCTATCTCCATGTTTGGCAAGGACGGCATGTTCCGTCAGGGCATGTACGATCTGCGTGTTTGGTTGGGCGTTGAGGGTGACGGCAACTTTCCGAGCAAAACCCCTGGCAAAGGCAAGGAATCCTCCAAATCGCAGATGCAACGGCTTGGCAAATTGGCCAAAAAGCACCGCAACGGCCAGGTGCAGAAGGTCGACTGGCTGGATCGCTTGACATTCCGTGAAATTGAAGTGATTAACGAGCGTGAGAAACGAATGTCCGACTACATGTTCCTCATGATCGAGTTCCCCACAATTATTGTGGATGATATGTACACCGTAAGGGCTATTATTTGCCTTCTATAAGAATATACGATAATGTGTTTTCATATTTTGTAGTATTCAGTTGTCTACTTTGAACCAGAAGTGGATAGCAAATATAAATTGCCAGCTAAACCAAAGTTAGTTCTGGTCCCGGACTCGGAGATTCAAATGGTAAGTAAAAAAAAGCTATTTCTAGCATTTTACTCAAAGTTTCTTATTGCAGGAAAATCTAGTTGAGCGCAAACATCATCGTCTGGCACGTTCGGAGCGCTCTGGTATTTCAGATCGGGATGCCAAGCCGACAACAATGTATGTATTATTGAAATTCTACTGAGCTTTCCAAATCCAATAACATTCTACCTCCAGCATTCGTGATCAATTGCATAAAATAGTTTGCTATCCACCGACGTATGTGCTGAACAGCGAGGAGCAGGACTTGGTGTGGAAATTCCGTTTCTATTTGTCCACGCACAAAAAGGCGCTCACAAAGTTTCTGAAGTGCATCAATTGGAAAATGAACGATGAGGTGACTCAGGCTCTTTGGATGTTAGCCAATTGGGCGCCCATGGATGTGGAGGATGCGCTGGAGCTGCTCAGTCCAACGTTTACACACCCGGAGGTGCGCAAATATGCGATCAGTCGGCTGGCGCAGGCACCCGACGAGGATCTCTTGCTCTATTTGCTGCAGCTAGTGCAGGCGCTCAAATATGAGGATCCACGCAACGTAATACAGCTGCACAAGCTCATCATACCAGAGCCAGAGCGTGATGCGGGCTGCTCACTGCTGGACGAGAGCGACTCTCTGCTCGACCAAAGCAGCATCTCCGACCTGAGCGCAGCGAGCAGCGCTCTGCATGCTTCGGTAATACCCGCCAATCAGCGTGCTGCGCTCACAGCACTCAAGGCCGAAAAATCGACGATGGCGAGCAGTGCCAGCGTACAGGCGATCAGGGCCAGCACACCGGCACTTCGGATGGACCGCGCCGAGGGCGGCGAAGTGAGCGCCGCCTCAATGGCCTCCCAATCCAATTCAAATACAACGCTTCTGGGTCAGGGCGTGCCCGTTAATCTGTGCACATTCCTAATACAGCGCGCCTGCAAGAATGCCACGCTGGCCAACTACTTGTACTGGTATCTGTCCATCGAGGTGGAGGATGTCGAATCGGTGCGTAAACAGGATCAGCGTGCGCACGACATGTATGCCATGGTCTA
The DNA here is from genome assembly GCF_001654015.2 of Drosophila navojoa. The sequence continues at coordinate 724,587 of NW_022045867.1, forward strand.
TAACATATTCCTCAAGGTGCTGGATAACGGTGCGTAGATTTCCTGTCAACATGAAGCCCTCCTTAATACCTCCTCTCCATGTCTCGCATATAGGTAACTTCCATTTGCGCGGCATTTCCCACAATCTGCGCAAGCAGCAGTGCTTTATCGACGAGCTGGTCAAGTTGGTGAAGCTGGTGGCCAAGGAGCCAGGGAATCGCAACAAGAAAACGGAAAAGTTCCAGAAGCTACTCGCCGACCAGGTCATGTTCAAGGTGAACTTTACCAACTTTGAGCCAATCCCATTCCCCCTAGACCCAGAGATCTATATAACCAAAATAATACCAACGCGCACATCGCTATTTAAGAGCGCCTTGATGCCAGCCAAGTAAGTGGATTCAGCTCATATATTTAGCTGCTGAATGCTGATCATAATCATCTGCTGGTTACAGACTCACGTTTGTTACATCCATTGCTAAGCACGAGTATGTGGCCATTTTTAAGCATGGCGATGACCTGCGTCAGGATCAGCTCATACTGCAAATGATTACGTTGATGGACAAGCTGTTGCGGCGAGAGAATCTTGATCTCAAACTGACACCGTATAAAGTGCTGGCAACCAGCTCCAAGCATGGCTTCCTTCAGTACATCGACTCGTGCACCGTGGCCGAGGTGCTCGCCCGTGAGGGCAACATACTTAACTTCTTCAAACGCCACAATCCCTGCGACAGCGGACCCTTTGGCATCTCCTCCGAGGTCATGGACACATACATTAAGAGCTGTGCGGGCTACTGCGTCATCACATATTTGCTGGGTGTAGGCGATCGACATTTGGACAATCTGCTGCTAACCAGCAATGGCAAGCTGTTCCACATCGATTTTGGCTACATTCTTGGACGTGATCCGAAGCCCATGCCGCCGCCCATGAAGCTGAGCAAAGAAATGGTCGAGGCCATGGGCGGTGTCAGCTCGGATTTCTATCACGAATTTCGCAAGCAGTGCTATACGGCGTATTTGCATTTGCGCCGGCATGCCAATGTGATGCTCAATCTGTTCTCGCTCATGGTGGATGCCACAGTGCCCGATATTGCCCTGGAACCGGACAAGGCGGTCAAGAAAGTGGAGGAGAATCTGCAGTTGGGTCTCTCCGACGAGGAGGCGGTCCAGCACTTGCAGAGTCTGCTGGACATATCCATAACAGCTGTGATGCCCGCCCTGGTCGAGCAGATTCATCGGATAACGCAATACTGGCGCAAGTAAATATTTATAAATTTAATAATTTAACTAGTTTTAAGCTTATTTTAGTACAGTAGGTAATCAGAGTAGGTAAGGTATAAGCTCCTTATCTACAGTCAACTGTGTACTATATGAAAATATATACTATATGTCTCTATATATACATATGTATATAAAGATAAAAATATAAATCTGAAAAATAATGCATAATCGCTCCAAGAAGCCTGTGTGGACGCTGTTCAAGATATTGGAAATCATTCTAAGCTCGGCTTGCTGCTACAGGCACCTATTCTGTTATTTGGAGCATGGGATTCCCAACGTTTTTATATTGTGCGCGACTTATGCTAGTGGCGTCCTTTTGGGCGTTGCAGGATTGGTAGGATCTCTATTCTACGAACGAGTCGCGCACCGGTTCGAGGCCTTGATGAGCGGAACCATGGGCACGTTGAATATGATAACCGTCTACGTGAACATGTATTTGATTGAACATAATCAGCTGATGTCTTTTCTTAGCGAACATGAGCAGGAAAAGTATGCCTTTTACGTCTGCTGCAAAAGCAATGCCAGTTTGGCTTGGTTCGCTGTTGGCCTTTATTATCTGCATTGTTCCTTTGCCCTGGACATGATTTTCAATCGCAGAACAGTTAGAGACAAGGACAATGCGAAGATGCGCAGCAAGCGCCGACTTAAATTATATTTTATAAGCAAGTCATTCGAGCGCTATGTTAGCCGCTTTCGTTGGTTCAAATTGCTGTCAGCCAACATAAAGAATAAATCCCAAGTAAAACCCCCGTCACAGAGGAGAAGAATGTCAACGATGTTTAAACAATAAACGTTTCTCTTCACGCACTATCGATAAATTGGTCGTGCCAGCTGTTTGTGATAACAGCCCTGTGCTATTGCGCGCCCAAATTTACAGCTGTTTTGAAACTTTTGGCTATGGATGATTGTTATTGTAATATTTTTAGTGTGTAATTCGGTGTGTGCAAAATTTGTAACGTTTCGTGAGAACTTAGAGTGGTTTGTGATCAGTACAACTTTAATAACAACTCCAAACATCAACGTACTACAACTAAATGGCAAGCGGTGCGGTAAGTGTGAGCGTTTGTTTTATTCGAGTGCAGTTTCCTAGAAATTTCTGTCTGCAAAGTTTTTGGATTTTCATAGTTCAATTTCTATGCGTGGTGGTTTCGTGTGCCAACTTTTTGCCTAATGTGCGTGTATAGAATTGTGCTTAGTTAGTGGCAGGTACTCGTATCAAAAGTTTGTGCTCAAAGTTAGCAGAGGCTACTAAAGTTTCAGACCAAATAGCCCGCATTGCAGCCGCAGTTGGCATCCCGACCTCCAACTGCTGCTTATTGGAACAGAATTGGTCTACTACTCGCTCTTATTGGTTAACCTGTCTCTTTCTTTACAACCCACTCGCTCTTAGGCCAAAAGAGCGGCAGTACATTGGCAATTGCATTGCGAAGCATGAGTCAGCCACAAAACAGCTCTCACGTTGCCATTTGTTATTGTTGCGCTTGGTATGCAAGCATAACGCACACTTGCCTTGCCCACCCCGCTCTGCCGCTGTCCCGCGATCCACACTCTGGCAGCCGGCTGTGCCTGCAGGCAACCTCTCGCGCGCTACCATTCCTTATTGGAGCAGCACGTGTTCATTTTCGTGCAAAAATTTATAGTCGTGTATGTATGTATGCATACATACATATGTACTGCATGTTGTGTGTTGTTTTTATTTTGCATTTTGATTTTTTTTTATGTTTCTGTAGATGTGTGTGTGTGTATGCGTTGCGTCTGCATTTGTATGATGTTATATGCATATGTGTAAATATGCTTGTTGTGCTCTAGACAACAATTTATAGTTGCAGCTGGAAGTGGGTGTATGAGGGACTCAGAGTTGCCAGAAAGTGCAAGTTAATCTTAAGCGCTCGCATTGCGTCCCTCTGTGCTGTTCGTTTGTTAGTGTTGCCATTTTCCATGAGTGATCGATCATTGACATGATTGACTAAAAAATACTGCAAAAAAAAAAAAAACAAAAAAAAAAAACTATGTAATCAAAGTCATCAAAGAAGTCATTTTACTTTTGTGCAATTGTAATTCAAAGCTCAACTATGACTTCCTATATACTGCATTACATAAATTAGATGAGCTGGGCATGCATCACCCTTTAGTTTGGCAGCTACTACCCGTCAAATGACTCGTTTCGAAGTGTAACGTTGTAAACCAAACTCCCGTGCCGAAGGTTCCCATAGACGACAACCGAAAACAAAAAATCGACAACAACAAAAATAGCCAATCGCAAGCGAACGTTGTGTACGTGCTCCATAGATCGAAGGGGGGGTAATCAGTTTACGCTGACGTTGTTCTGTGATTCTTGCATGCCCATTCTCAGAGTCACACACACACACATACTTACTCTCGCACACTCATAGTTATACTTGTGTTCAAATGCAACCTATGTATCCAAGTCATTCTACTTACATACATACATACATACGCTGCTTGTATGCATGTGTGTGTGTGTGTGCTAATATGGTGTGCGCTGTTTTGTTTTTTTTTTTTTGTCATTTCATGAACTGATACTAACACGGGTGCTACTATTTCAGTTGCTTACTAAATAGTTAGTGCCGGAGCGGGCTGACTAAGCGAACGACCCGGCGAGGGACTGTCGCGCCATATTAACCATACTGTGTCAGCCCAGTCCCGTTCACAGAAGTTTACACATACACACACAGATGCATATGCGACGTTTTTTGCATATGCCTCAATGCAAGCACCCAAACCGCTAGACGCTCCATTTGCTCGTAATACCCTATGATATAAAATAAAGGCATTGCCTTAGTGCAATAATATATGGGCCATTATTTTAAATATAATTAACTTTGGAAATTGACGTTTAACATTTATTTTTGACGATTTGTTTATTAGATTTAAATGTATTCAAGATAAACAACAAACAGAGGTTAAAAATTGTGTTGTGTGTAAACGATAATAATAATGTATATATTGTATTTGCATTTAACTTTATACATATTCATACATATTTATGTATATAACCCTACACAGGGTATTTGCAAGTTCAGCTTACACCGATTTGCGGTGCTCTTATTTGTTCGTATGTGTGTGGCGCTGGCGTCCGTCCACAACGTGATAAAAACTTTAAACATTGAATTGTGATACTTCGTCACTTGGTTGTAAATTGAAATAAGACCCACATGCCGCCTTCAGCTGCAGCGTCTCTGCCTGCTTGCCTTTGCCTCTGGTTTTGCCTCTGCTTCTGCTTCTGGCTCAGCTTCAGCCACTGTCTCTTGCGTCTCTTCTCCTCCTCCTGTTTCGTTGCCTTTGGCTGGCGTTGCAACAGTTAAGCGTGAAAAGAGGGAACTAAATAAAGCACAGAACAAACGAAAATAAAAACAAAAATTCTATTGCAATTGTCAGCAAATTTTCTTCAAATGCAAAGCACAACAATAACAACAACAAGACGAAGAACAACGCCAAAGAAGAGTTAAAATAAATACAGAGAAGAGCAAAGCAAAAGCCACAGCTCAACTTTTGTTTATGCACTTTGTTTAGCCAAGTTTTCGGTTGCTTCGCTTTATGTTTTTTACAGTTATATACAAATACATGCATATGTATGTATGTATATGTTTTTATTTTAATTTTGTTTTTGTGTGTTTTTTTTTCCATTTTGTTTTAGATATGTAAGTGAATATTTATTATTTATGTATGCGAATCGCCCGTTGCTCCGATGATTCCGATTCCGGACAGCTTGCACGCTCTCTCTCTCTCTCTCTCTCTCCCTCTCTTTCTCTTTAGCACTCGGCGTATCAGAATCTCTGGTTCGTTCTCTGTCTCTGTGTCTACGTCTACGTCAACGTCTCCGTCTCCGCCTTCTATGTGTTACTCGGAGTTCGGGAGTCGGGGCCAGTGCTGGCGCATTCAGTGCAGTTTTGACCGCCTCTGGTTAGGTTGTCCTAGCGCGCAATTTTCATTTAGTACGTCTCACCATAGTGCATATTCCCGGTCGGCCTGCCTGCCTTCCTCCCAGTCAGACAGCCAGCCAGCCTTAGCCAACCTCGTGGGCTCTTCCGTGAGCGCATTTCGCACGTGTTTGTTTATTTTTATTGCTCTATTTCGAGTTGTTCAGTTCTGTTGTGTTTCTGGCGTTCCGTTTGTTATCTGTGACGCGCTCCACTCATGGAAATATTCTTTTACTATTATTTTGCTTGAGTCTTAAATGCATCGAGTCGATGCAACATTTTTTATATATTGCAAATTAACGTGCAGCAAACGCAATTTAATTGTTGGGCATATTTATTCTAGCCCCCACATTGTTTACATGGTGAGTGCTTTTGGTGTTACGAAAACATATGTACTATATGTTTTTGGAATATAATGGAATTTATTACACTAGTTTAAGCTTAGAACTATACAACAAGCATACATTTTTTTTAGACATTGCCTTAATTATTATTTTAATACTAACTGATTTTTATCGAGCTACCTAGTATTTCAATAATTTTAATGAGCAAAGATAAACACTCTTAAAAGTATGCTATGTGGTAGTTTAAGAAATCTAAAATATTAGAAGTAAGTATAAGTAAAGTATAAGATTTAACTAAAGTATTCGACTATGAAAGTAAATAGTAAATATATTTTCATGAATAAATGATATGTAAAATCTATAGAAAGTAAATATAATTGGGAAATGATTTAAATCCAATAAGCAAATATTCTATGCTCTAAAATTGTTTATCTATAAAAACTAAAATCCCAAACAAATTTTCAAATCTCTATTCGCTCATCTAAAGTTTTTCAAATCAAAATGTTCAACTGGCATCATAATGGCAATAATACCGTTAAGTTGGCGTCATGTTTTATGGGGTCTTGAGTCAGAGACGACAATGTCATCAACGTAGTCGCTGTCGCGGTTGTATTTGGTCACATTATCTGATAAACCAAAGGTAGGCCGGGAAGCAGGCAGGCCAGCAACAGCAAGAGCAACCGGGCACACGACGGTGCTCATCGAGGGGGTTTGTTGACCCCCGGTTGATAAAGATTTTTGCAAGACGCGTTCGAAGCGGCAACAACATACGCGAAGATCATGTCAATATAACAACACATTTTATGGCCCCACTACAAAATCAGAGTTTAGAGTGCGTTAGCACTAGAGGGGGAGATACGAGTACTAGGGGCTAAGCTCATATGAAAAAACTCACACGTATCCAAAATAAAAATGGTAGCAGAACTTAGACTATACCGAATAATACTTAAAACCACATAAGCATGTCTCTCTATCTCTCTGTCTCCCTCTCTCTCTCTCACACACACACATTTACTAGCTATCCATTGTCGGCTGCTGGTGCTCCAAGGCCAACGTAACCATCAGGTTAATTAACCCGCCATTGTTAATCCTCTAGCCAGCATATCAGCTAATAACCAACTATCCAACTGGTTCGCTATTGTCACAATCGTTTTTTGCCCATAATGAATTCAATTATTGTCACTCGAGTGCGTTAAGTATGCGCAAGTTGTGGCCGGCATTCAGGTATTTGGTGTGTACAAGTACCTACAAGTTCAGGTTACCCAGCTGGACTAATGGGCATGCAAATAGCTGAGAAATTCATGTGGATACGGGTGTGGAGGTGTGAAAGCTTTCAGCTGAGGATAGAAGGAATCGGCCAGAAGAGAGTGCGAGAAAAAGGAAGAAAAAAATCAATTAACAAGGTGAAGTAGACAGAGAGAGAGAGAGAGAGAGAGAGAGAGAGAGAGAGAGAGAGAGAGAGAGAGAGATACAGAGAAAAGATTGAGAAAAAGAGACATATAGAGGGGAGCAAGATAGAAAAATTGAATGATCCAAAAAGGAAGAGAGAGATAGCGTGAGCAATGGAGATACCAACCGATAACATTTCATATACTATCATATCATATTTGATATCAGCTTAAAAAGATCCTACTTGTGGCCTGAAACAATGCCCTAACGAATCCTTAGGTAAACCCATGAACATGTTTCAAGGGTAAGCGCTTTTAATATCATATTTTGATAGAACAATACAATATAGCAGAAAGTGCAGCTGGGCTGTTAGAGGCTTTGGGCTTTGGTATCTGTAAGATACTTTTTTTTTTTGTCTTGTGCGGCTCTACGTGCCTGCGTATAGGCAAATCTTATGTGCGTCACATGAAATTAAAATTTAGCTCTCCCAAAACTTGTTTTTGTGTGTTGTTTTTTTTTTAATATATTTATTTTATTTTTTCAAATTTTTTTTGGAGCAGTCACAGCTTTGAGTTGCGCCTAATATACATACGATCCATAGAGGGTATATATACATTTTATGTGTGTTGTATGTATAGAAATATAAATTATAAATATATTTATTTTATTTTTTGCGCAGCCGCCTTTAGCTACGTGATTATAGAGCCATTAAATATGCATGTGTATAAAAATATATAAAACTTTATCGGCACACACACACACATGTGCATACTAAACTGTGCACACACACATGTAACCCATTCACATAATCCACATTTATCGTTTGCCGCAATTGAAATTTCAATTCTCAATTCTAATTTATTAATTTCATTTAAGATAAGCAAATGCGACTTTTATTAGTATGCGTGTGTGTGTGTGTGTGTGTGTGCATGTGTGTGTTTCTGCTTCAGTTTCTTTTTGTGTTTTCTTATACGACTTTCAGTTTGGCCGCTTAGCCCCGCCTTAACTTATAGACGACGCCATATATATCGGCTGCGCGTTTTGTTCTTATTTATTTAAAAAAAAAAAAAAAAACAACAACAGCAGCAGCAACAACAACAATTAAACGAGCTTTTTTTCTCATTCTCTCGCGCAACGCGTCTCTTCTTTAGCTCGTTCTGTTCTGATTCTGCGAGTGTAGCTGTATGTGTGCGTGTGTGTTTGTGTGTGTGTGTGTATGTATGGTCTTATAAACATGTTTTCGCATTAATAATACATTTTTATTCGCTAATTTAAGCGTTGTTTACTTTAAAAACCAGTTAGCACATATACACACACGCACACATCTACACACATTCATATTTATAAGTAAACACACACACACACACACACAGACACATTCACACATAGCTAAGCTCCACCCCACTTTGATAATTTGTTTAGTGTATTTGTTGTTACTTTTCTCATATTTAGATGTATGTATGTCTGTGTCTGTATATAAGTAGATATACTTACATATATTTGTTAAACAAAAACCATTCGCCAATGCGCTGCTCTTTGGCTCCACTTTGCCCCTCACTTTTCGTGTAGCTGCTGGGGCTAAGGGGTTGCCTTGCCCCCTACTTTGCCATTTGAATTGTCCTTTAAGGCTATTGTTTATTGTCAGCGATAAATGTTGGCCTCCGCTGCAGCCCTCCTCTGTCCCCCTGTAACATAAATCTAGCTAATCATTTTGTTTACTTTGCATTTACATAAACTTGCCATAGATCTCATTTACGTCCAATTACTTGATTAGCGAAAATGGGCAGGTTTTATCGCTTGCCATGGATCTTAATTGCTTTAAGCGCTGTCTCTAATATGTCTTAAGTGTGAGAAATTAAATCTCTTGGAGATGTTGAATATCTGATAACAAGTACTGAGGTGGCCAAAAAAAAACTATAGATCATGACATAATTAATGACATAATTAATAGCTTATTAAGTATAATATGTATTAATGAAATATTAACAATATAAATAAAACCTTAATTATAATAAATAATCCATAATAAAATATATAAATAAATAAAAATACATGATGATACATATATTATATATAAATATTTATACAGTGAACCCATTGAAATTCACAAACCTCTTAAAGATATAGATCTGCATACATTTATGTGCGGGCATAACTACTTAAACTCGTTACCAAAAACACAAAAATACCCTTATATAAAGTGAAGAAATGCATAGTTAAACATAAAAGCTATTGAATGAACCCCTCACAATTTAAATAATTTTAATAAAAAATTCTCAAATATTAAAGCTGTCTGCAATCCTTAAATTTCTAGAAACGTAGTGCCCTTATTAATATGTATATGATTCGTATGTAATAATAATATATAATATTATATATAATATTTAAAACCCTCTATCATATTATATATTTTTCTATATATACACACACACACACATAAAAATAATATTGAGCGCACCCCAATCTTCTCAAATTACCCATTATTTAAGCGCTGATTGTTTGAAATGTGAGGTCTAAGATATACTATTTTGTGAGCTGAGGCTAAATGAAAATTGATGGCATATGATTGGCTAAGAAATGGGTGAAGCAAGTTTTGAAAGGAAAATCTTCTAAATACAATTCGTATCGTATCGTATTCATTGATTGCATTTTGGTTTATCGAAGTCCAATTAAATGCGAGTTTTTTATATTATTTTTTTTTTCCAACGTATTTTTTGTGATTGCTGAAATTGAACGCGCTGCCCCAGATGCGCGACATGGAAGGGCGAAGGGTGCAGGGTGACGGGTGACGACATGGAACGGTGAGGAAGCGGGGCGTGGCAAGGCAAAAAGTATTAATACGCGCATAAAATGGAGCACATTGAAAGAGTCATTGAATTGTGACAATTTGTTGCCGCTTCAAGTGCGCTTTAAGTATTTTTTGAGCAATAGCAGCGGGACGCGGCAACAAGCAGCAGCAGCAGCAGCAGGGCAACTGAGCTGAGTGGCATATAACACCAATCAATCCGATCCGAAGCGATCCTCCTCAGGCACCAGCAGCTGCCCTTTCGTCAAATAATCAAAAACCATTAGCAAATGTCTCTGAGAGATGCGAACGGGGCGACACTTGAGCGGCTGTAATCAAATCATAAATTTATACATGCATACATGCATAGATATACATAGATTTATGTATGTATATATGCTTGTCGCTTTTTTATTTTTTCTTCTTCTATTAATTTCCATTAGAGTTGAGTTATCTAAACACAATGCGACGCCTCAATTTGGTTCAAGTATCTATTGTGGTTGGCTGCAACAACTGTACTTTGTGCCTCCGAAGGCTGTGAATTTGTTGAGCAGACAAAAAGTCTTACAAAACACACACATACAAACACACAGACACATTCACAGACTGAAATAAATAGAATCAGTTCAACTCCTTTTCATAGTCTGTGATTTCATCAAACGAACTAAAGCAAAGTAATGTCTTAGAGATGACAGCGTGATGCAATACTAATTAATAATTGTAATATATGTATGTATGTATGTTGCAATTATAACTAATTATTATTTAACTAACTAACATTTCCCATATTAAATTTTACTAGCCCACGATTAACATATATTAATATAGAATATATTTGATTGCAAATTGCCAAACTGAGTCACGATAATGAACGTTCATGCCCGAGCTCGAATATCGCCTTGTGCTGCCATCTCTAGCAGCGGGTATTTTGCATCCCTTTTGCGTTACTTTCTGTTAACTGTGCATGTATTTGTAAAATGCCAGCAACTGTCGTCATTGTTGTTGCTTCAGTTGTTGTAGTTGTTGTAATAATCCGAATTCAAAAAGTAGACGAATATTTTAAGAAATCATTTCTTGATTACGACGTTTGAAAACAATTTGTCTTTGCTCTCTCGCTTCACTTCTCCGATTCTTTCGCCGCACTCCAAAGTTACTCAATATGTAAATGTATCTACATGCATACATACATATGTATGTATGTTTGTCTGTCGGTATTCATGTACATGGGTGTGTGTGTGTGTGTGTTTGTGTGCACAGAGTTGTCTGACTTGTTGAGCAGTTACTTTTTCCATTATTCTTGCGCCCATTTTGATTTTAATTCTTGTTGTTGTTGCCTTCTTTGGTGCTTTTCCATTGGCTTTTATGAAATTAACTTGAAGTGCTGTCGTCACAAACGAATTTCGCGTAATTTGTATGAGACGAATAAATGCTTTTATTAGTACACTACCCGAAAGTCAAATGAGGCTCTCGTTCTATCTATATTTTATGTACATAGCTGTCTCGCTATCCCTCTCTCTCTCTGTCGCACTCACACATTCCCACTCACACCGTCAACCGTGCGATGGTGTTGCATAAATAAAAGCTCTTATTGAGTTTTTATCGTGTCTGTGTGGCAGCGCTGTAGTTGAATGGAATGCATGAATGAAGGAGAGGCAAGGACACGCAGTCAAAACAACGACACCGACACATGCCACATGTGCCGCATCAGACACGACCGACACCTGTTGAAGGGCACACACGCAACGCAACGCACACACCGACACACACACACACACATCGACACGCGTCGTGGCTTGCAAAAGGACAACAGCCGCAACGAACAGCGGCAGACGCAGCGACTGCGAGCAGAGGCCGCAGCAGAGCCAAAGAGCGCGCCCAACAACACATGCGGCTGCCAGCCAAGGTGAGAAAGTGAAAAGAGAACGCAAGCAAGGCAACCGGGCAGAGGCAGAGGCCGAGGCAGAACCAAAGGCAGAGGCAGAGGCAGCCCGAGCACAGGACAGAGCAGCCGACAGTTTGTTTGTTGTTGTTATTGTTGCTCTCTTGCTGTTCACTTTGTTTTGGCATTCGGTTTACTATGTGTACACACACGCACACACACATTGACACATGCAGGCAGGCAGGGACACACACACGCACGCATTACACATTTGGCAACATGTGCACGGCTCGGTCGGCTCGTCAGGACTGTAGCAGTCGTTGCTGTCATAGGTCAGGACCGACAACAACAACAATAACAACACGTGCAAATGTAAGCTAAATGCCACTAAATATGCAACATAATGGAGCGGCTTATGAGGCTAAACGGTAACGGGCATTCGAACAGACCGTTCACTGTGGCTATTTAGGTGTTATACGGCATGTCACAACAACATTGCCGATGCTGCTGTCCAGACTGGTGCTGCTGCTGCTGCTGCTGTGGTTGTTGCTGTCACTGATAAGCATAACAACAACAAAGCCAAGACATCAACAGTTGGCCACGCCGGCTGCGGCTGCATTGGTGACACATGTTGAGCGACAGAATTGCGACAAGGAAATGTTGTTGGAATTTGGATGGAAATGATAATGAAAAAAAATATAATAAAAAAATAAAAATAATAATAATATCAAAGAAAATAATAATAATATTTCCTTTAAGCTAAAAGAGAGAACTTTTTTATTTTTATTATTGCAGTTTTATAAAATCATTTTTATTATTAAAAAGAATATTTTGTTTTCTTAAATTATCAGTAATAGGAATATTTTTAGTTATATGATTGAGGTATTTATTTTTTGTTATAGTTTAAGATTTGTTTGTGTTTTCCAAAACATTTCGTTGCACTAAACATAGTAGGGGATGATATCTTAAATTTAACTTAAATACTAAATACTAATTAAGTATTTTTTATTGCATTAAATATTTTCCAACTAAATTCTGTTCCCACAATTTAAGCATTGAGGTGCATCGATTCCATTGAAATTCAATGCCTTCGGAATTATTATCTTCTCAACTAAAATGATCTCCACCTTTCCACCCTAACTGTCAAATGTGTCGAGGTAACATTAAAATCGAAATCTTGAAGATTGTTGCTTTTAGATACTTTCGAACTGTCACTCAACAGAATGTTGCATTAGGCAGAGACTTCCGTTGTGGCGATTCACACTGAGATACGAATTTCGAAAATGAAATAGAAGCAGAAATAGAAGCAGAGACAAAGCCATATCAAATGGCATTGGCAATCAAGAATCCAGGGAAATTTTCAGCAAATGCCATAAATCGAGAAAAACGCCAAATCAAATAAAACGAAAAGGAACAGAGTGAGAGAGAGAGAGAGAGAGAGAGAGAGACAAATAGAGAAAGAGAAAACAAAAGCAAAAACTTTATTTCATGGCAGCACGCAAAATGCTGAATCTTTGACTACCTGAAATTTCAGCTGCGACGTCATCAAGTTGCCCATAAAAATTTTTGCGTCTTGTGCAAACACACACACACATACACACACAGAGTTATACATACCTTTAGAATAGACAAAAGGTTGAGAACACGTTATCCTTTTTTTAATGGTTTCCTCTTTTGAAAAGGGGCGCACATAATAACAGCGGCTAATGCCCAAGAACCCTATAGAAATGGAACCAAACGGAACCAAATGTTGTATACTAGATTCCACTAATGCCAAATACCAAATACAGAATACCGAATACCGAATGCCAAATGCTTCGTCTCCGGCTGGCTTCATCTGCCTCCGGCTGCTGCTTAGGCTAAACGCGCAGCGTAAACAAATGAAAACAACAAAAGTTGAAGAAATAACTAAATGCCTTTTGTAGCTGCAGCTGTAGCTGTGTGTGTGTGTGTGTGCGTGTATGTGTGTGTGTGTGTGTGCGTGTCTGTATCTATGTTTTAGGAGCTGATTTTTCTTCAGTTTTTGGCAAGACTCTGTCTCAGTCTCAGTCGCAGTTTTTCTTTTAGCAGCTGCATCCTACTCTATTCCTATGCAAAACTGCTGAGAATTCATCTTTTGTCCTCGGCGGATTACTCGAGTGTCAGATTCCTGTCTCGTTAACGGATCGAATTTCAGCAGAGCCTTGGTACTATGGTACACAGTACAGGTGGCTCTGCTTTAGATTTTTAGTACGGTTCGAATGCGTGCAGCCACCCTCGTTGTCAGATTTGTTGAAAAGTTTATCAACTAATAATGCAACCCCCCGGGCAAGTGCTCAAGTCTCAAGTGAGGCGCACCAGTCGAGGGTTGCATGGAAAACTTTTGATTCGTGATTCTTGAATGAAATCTTTTGCTGGAATTGCGTACAGTGCATGTAGATGTATATACAGAAATTACTATTATTTTGAAAATTTGTTAAGGAAGTATTATAGGTTGGATTTTTAAAAAGTATTTTTCATCTATTCTCAAATATGGATACTCTTACAGTGGAAATAGAAATAGTTATGTAGACTGAAGAGCAGCTACTCTACATTTGAAATCATATATTTAACTAGGTCTTAGCTTTATATTATGTAAAAGCAGGAACTCCATATATTTTATATAAAAACCCAATAAAACTTTGAATAAACATGGCCAATAAAATGCTAGATTTTTATCAGAGATATATCAGGTCTCCTAACTATAGGATGGCATATATGATTTATACATAAAACAATTATTATATGAAGAGTATAAGAAAATATGATTTATGCTCATTCACTTCCTATTATATATATAGTTTAATCGATATATGCAATCTTTATCTCTTGATTTCTCAGCAGTATTGCAACCAGAGCTATCCAACTTCATGTTATGAATGACCCTCGTATATTTAAGCAAATTAAATCGTCTCAGAAACTAAAACTCGATTCGCTTACAAAGCTGCACAGAGTTTTGCATTGTTTAGCAAAAGTCAGGGGTAGGAAACCGAAAGAGCTTGTGGACTTTGGGACTGAGCGTTGGGCAGGTTGGCGAGATGGGCTGAGGTAGAGTCGATGACGGGGGACCATAGTTATGAAAAGGCGTCATAGAGTGTGTCAAGTCAAATATGTGCGCTATCCGCTATCTAGATTAACGGCAACTGTACAGATTTGAAATTCAAATCCCGAGCTGTGCTGTTGAAAGCGTCGCGTATTTGAATTTTCCCTTTTGTGTGGCAGCGGCAACAGAGAGAGGCCTTTGCCTAAAGTTAGGCAAATGTATTTACATTTTAGAAAAACGCACAAAGATACTTTTTAGTGGCGAATGCAGGGTGGCAGCGCGCCAGTCGTAGTCGAGGCCGGTCTCTAGATGTTTACCCTGAGATATGGCATACGTAACGTCAAATGCGACGTACCAAAAGGAAAAAAAAAAAAAAATAAAATAAAAATCATAACAAAACCGAAAAGGGGGAACTCTGGCTATGGCAGAGGGATAGCCAAAGCAATAATCATAATACATATACATATATATATATAGATACGCATACACAGATACAGATACATAGCATAGCATACAGATACAGTGCGACAGCAGCAGAGCAAAAATAATATTAATGATCAAGTTTTTGATTACGCGGCCATTAGCCGAATTTGGGAGTTTTTGAATTTGAATTCAAAAATATGGGAAGTCTCATAACTGGCTGAGGCTGAGGCAGCGCCAGAGGCAGCGGCAGCGGCTGTGGCAGCGGCTGGTGGCAAGCGCCTGGGGCGTCTTTTGTATACGTTGCGTTGCGTATTGTTTCATCGATGCGATTCGGTTTTATTGTCTACAATATTTATTTATTTTCCTTTCTTATTGTTGCTCTTGATTCGCTTGCGCATTTGGCCGCAGCTTGGCTGAACTTTAATCTGAATCTGAGTCCTGATCTCAAGCTCTCGACAAATGTTAACTGATTGGTAGAATCTGTTGCAGGGCCAGAGACACCCTCGTGCCGGGGGTTGTTCCGCGTGGTGGGGGTTGCTTCAATCTAACATTAATGTAACGGCACATTATAAAACACTGCCAAAGGATGTGCGAATCGGCCTGGGCGAAAAGTGGGCGTTACTTCACTGCAAGCCAGAAGCAAATTATCATATTGGCAGATTGAGTTGTTGCGCACGAACGAACACCGGGGTAAGGAACATCATTAACAATATCTATATGTAACTACAAAGCTAGGCAAGGCAAGAGTGCTTTAATGGGAAGTACATGACTAGCAATTACCCTGAGTGAAAAAGCATTTCTGGTATAGCTCAAATTTGATATCTATATTAGTCAATATTGGGGAACTAAAAAAGTTATGGTTGATGGCAAATAAACCATGTATATAGAGCTACGTCTTACTTCAAGTTTCTGATCTGCATATATGGCTACTTCTAATTTGATATCGATTACAATCGATTTCGGAAAATCTACTAATCATTGATGGACAATAAACTCTGTCTGATATCATAGTCACCAAGCAATAAGTTTTACATCCCATAAAGATAGAGTTTAATTATAGATCTCTCTAAAATCAGTCATATATTTATATATTCTCTCTTATCTAATACCTCTTGCACACAGTTCAGCATATACATTAACCTCTTTTGGACTCACATAAAATAAACAGAATTGAGCATAACTGGAAACTAGGCAAGCAGAAAAATTTAATTTGGAATAGATGGCATTACTTAGGATTGACATTAGTAATATTTATTGCGTTTTGTTTCCCCATTTACTGCTGTTGCCCCAGCTGGCAAATTAGTCAGCGCAGTTCAATTGAATATACATTATATATGCTTATATATACGCTCCAAATTTGTCTCTTTTTCTCTTATCTATACTAAATTCTTGGGAAGCTGTTGGTGCTTTACTTTGACTATGTACATGTGTTATGTGTTTGAATTGTTGACATTGATGATGTCAACAATATATAAATAAATGCGCTGCCATATTAAGAAATAGCTTAGCAGTTAGACTTGACAAATTTAAATAAATTATATTTTGTGGACTTCGAGTAACATATGTGACGCCTAGTCGATGAGCAAATGAGTTGTCGAATGACTAAGTCGGATAAATGAGGCAGCCAAAAGAGATTGCGGGTAAAATTTTAATAATAATAATAATAATGAGAGGGAGAATTGTAATTAGAATGAGAATGACTAGTACTCTGAATATGGGAAAGAAATAGACTAAATATTATTTATAATGCTAATGCCATACTTAATATTACAGATAATTCTAGTAATAATACTAAACGATAATACGTTCTATAAGCATTTATTTTAATCGTTAGAAACTCACGATAATATTTAAGCAAATATCAATTCTAATGATAGTTATAGTAATAATACGATGTACTAATAATTTTTATAGTAATCATTTGAAGTGATAACTTATAATGATGGTAAAAATAATAATTTAATTAATAAAGTTTTTGACTCGAGATCAAGCAGCTCTTTTCTTCACAATATAATAAATTTAGAATCTTTTTTTTTAAGATTTTGTCTCGACTTGTTTGTTGTCCTTTTTTTTCACACAGTCCTCATACTATATGATTTGTCACAGGAGTGTGTGTTTTTGGTGTTTTCTGTACTCTACCTACTAAGTGGTAATAAATCCACCCTTCAAAAACTCAGTTGTGACTTTGAATGCTGTCCATCTCTCTGCTGTTGCATTCTCTACTATGATAATTAATTTTCCAGCTTCGATATCAGTTTATCTGTAGAAACTCTATTCAAACTCATAAGCTGCACCCCTAAAATTCTAAAAAAAGAGCAATAAGCGAACAATGAAAGATTTTTAAATGGAATTCCGTATTTAATCCTCACTATATTGTACCTTTCACACACACAAGCACACACACACCGGCAACCACCAACACACACAGATGCAAAGATATGCTCTTAACTAAGCCAGCCTTAGACTTGGTATTGCTGCCGCTGCTGTTGTTGTAATTCATCACCTACAAATCAATCATTTTGACGAACCTAGTCGTTGGGCACTAAAACGATGAAAAAGAAAAGAAATGTAGAAAAACGATAGAGAGAGAGAGAGAGAGGGAGAGACGTATGCGTATAAAATGTAAAAAGCAATGCACACACAATAGATCAACGCTATCAAAGAACAGAGCCGGGATTGGGACTGAGACTGGGACTGGGATCGAGGCCGAGCCCTGACATGGCCTGGCCATAGAGCGCATGTACATATACTCTTAGCCACAAACGCTGACCTTTTAACACAACATCGCAGCGAGATGGAAGCCTGTCTGAACTAATTGTCCGGCAGTATACGAGTTTCGTTTCTTGTCAGCCTTTGCGCATGCGCATGAAACATGTTCATAGATAGACCTTATAGATTGATATTTGTATACCTAGGTGTGTTTGTGTGTGCGCGGGTGTGTGTGTGTGTGTGTGTGTGTGCATTGCATTGGCACTTAATTTGTTGTTCTTGTCTGCAGCGTTGGTGTGAGATTACGCATTTTCCATATGACCGAACAAAGTAGTAAGCCGTTGTATACCCTGTAAATAGCAGATGTTCTCTATTGAAATGCAAAGAATTTAAAAATAAATCTAAATCTATGCATACACAAATAAAAAGCTGGAAGGGAAATATGTATTTACCTTCTTGAACCAAATAAATGATTTAATAGAATATAATCAAATATTAGTAGAATCATAAACAAATATAAGTAAATTTGATCAAAGTCGTGCTTCATGCAATTTCCTATTTGTAATTTATAGCAAATACATAAATAAATGAAAAACTAATCTCAAGTACATTTGTAATGCCAAATACATCACGTTACCTGTGTCACGTAGATGATAATACTAAGAAAACAGTAAATTATATGATCTAACAATCCTAACTGTTGAGTAAAACAAATGTCGAAAGTATAGAAATATAAATGGCATTAATAAACATGAAACTAATTTGTGAAGATTTTTAGAAAACAACGTAATGTCACGTAGTGCAGATCTTAAAAATCAATTTCGCTTGAAATTACACCAAATACATATAGAATAGATATATACTTGTAAAACTATTGAAATTTTGGAATGCATGATATGCAAACCGATCTCCAGTTTGAATACCTTTCATCGCTAATCTAAAGGGTATTCCGTAAGTCTATGTACGTGGATTGATTAGTTTCGTATGCTTCGTCTTGTTGCAGCTATTTTGACGAATTCCTCTGGTTCGGTCTGGTCTGGTGATCCTTTAGAATTCGTTTCTGTTGTCTTGTCTTGTCTTGGCTTAGTTTACAATGCTCTTTTGATTAGGCTGCGGACAGTCGATGGAGGTGGCCCGGTCTGGCCCGGTCTGGCCTGGGCTAGCCTGGGTACGTGATTGGTATTATTCATCACTTGTCCTGTGCGCCTATCTGCACAACGCTTATCAGAATTTGTTTAGGCATTTCGTATGTTCTCTGTGTGAGTGTAAGTGTGTGTGTGTGTGTGTTTTTTTTCTACGACCTTTTCGTGCGATGTTTAATTTAAATTTTAAGTATGTCTCTCAGGTAGTCAGCGGATCCGAGTAGATTGTGTGCGCGAGCTGCTTATCTAAAACAGGTAGAATCTATTTTAATGGAAATTCATTTATTTAGTTGTTTGGCAGCAACAGCAGCCAACAGCCAACAGCAGCAGGAAGTGGCAGGAACTCGTAAAACGTGTTCAGTCTACCAAGGAACGTATAACAATTAAAAAATTTATAATTGAATTTATGGCAATTTTGCTACGGCTGCATTGAAATTATGAATAGCTTTTGGCAAATGCACAAAATATTTGCAGGACTTTTAGCCAAGCTCCGGCCCATTCCACCCCACACACACACACACACATAGCCCACAATGGGCAACTGGCAATTTTTAGGGCCAACACCCAAAAAACTTTGGATCCCTTACAATGCAGTCGATAAGTATGGCATAAGTACAATTCATTCGACTCGACAAACATACTTACAGTCATTCAGTCAGTCAGTCAGGCGGGCGGGCAGGCGGATGGATGAGTGGGTGGCCCGGGCCATACGACTCAAGAGCTTCTTCCCATCCACAGCGACGCAAAGCAAACCAAGGCAAACCAACTCAACCCAGCCCAGGCCAACCGAACCCAACTCAACGCAACGCAACCAGCAAGACAAACTCAGAAACGGACCCGGGACTCATTGTCGGTCCCTGCTCGGGCGCACAGCTGTTCGAGAGAAAATAGTCATTGTAATAAGAAAATTTTGATTTCATTTTTAGTATTTGTATAAAATTTAATAACGCCACACAAGATGGCTGACTGACTGACTGACTGACTGGCTGGCTGGCTCGTTGTTGTTGTTGTTGTTGCTGCCAGAGTTGAGCAGCGGCAGTGCGCAGCGACGTCAAAGTCGACGCTGACTTTCGCAGTCGCAGTCGCAGTTGCTGTTGCTGTCGCAGTCGCTGACGCTGACGCTTGCCGTAGGGTGTGCAAGCGGGCAACTAAAACGCTTAAAACACACAATCTCGTTTGGGTTCGGTCGGGATTTCGGGGTTACGCTTAAACTCTAAGTACATTTTAACTTAACTGCCTTTTTTTTGTGTTAGTTGTGACGACGTCGTCGTCGTCGTCGCAGTCCAATGGCAGTAACAGAGGAGGAGAGAGAGTGTGAGAGAGAGAGAGAGCGAGAGCATGGCGAATTCGTAAGGCAAGAAGGCAAGCCAAAAGGATGATGATGAGGATGATGATTGAGGGCCGAATAAGAGCTTCAGAATGAGCATGAACAAGACTGTGGGGAATGGAGGGAGGCAGTGGAAGGGGAAGTCGAAGTAGAAGTGGAGGGGGGAGGTGGCTGGCTGGCACTGGTGGAAAGGGTGGCTGCGACTGCTGGTGGTAGTTTGAGATTTCTAACTGTGTGCGCAGCACAATTATAAATTTTTGGAATTGTTGTAATTTAGTTTTGTTTGTTTGCCTGTTTGTTATGTTAGAATGTAGTACTTATATTTCTCGCAATGTATGTACGATTGTGTATGTGTGTGTGTGTGTGAGTGCTTCTGAGTATGCTGTGCACAAGTGTGCGCCGTCTGCTGGCTGTTGGGCAAAACTTGCCTAGGCTGCGGCTGCTGATTATTACGATAAAGCATAATGATTACAGTTTTAGTAGCTTTCATTTTGCGAGTGAGAGTGGGAGAGAGCCAGAGCGAGTGCGAGTGCGAGTGCGATGGCCAATGCAGCATAAATGAGCGAGAGAGAATGCCTTGTAATTGTTGTTCAGCTCAAAGCAGCAGTTGAACTTTTTCTTGTTCTTATTGCGGGATTTAATGGTATGGGATTTGGTTGGACTGTGTTGGATTGGGTTGAGGGTTGCTTCGGCTGCTGTTGCTGTTCACATAGCACGGACCGTTGATGGCGGAGAGGGGTGCTCAGGGAGTTAACGCATTGGCTTGCACTTGATTAATTGCGATTTATGCGCTGCGCTGCGGCTTATATGCGATATATGTTAGACTTTTGTGTAATTATGGATAGCTGTAGCTATAACGGCTGCAACTTGGCTCACATCATGAGGGTTACTTACTCAACGCAGAGCAATTGAAATGTGTGTGTGTGTGTGTGTTTGTGTGTGTGTGAATTAAAAAGGACACTTTATAGCAACGATTATATTTTAGGATAGAGAATAATGAAACAAAGTGCACTCAATGCTACTTACTTAGGGGTGCCAAAGCCCGCACTCTAGCACGCTCAAACTTATGCTATTTGTTAAATATACGTACATATACATATATGTATGTATGTATATACGTCTGCATATGTATTTGTGCAGCTGTGATTTTAAAAATCTATTCCCACAAGTAAATAATGTAAAACGAGATCGGTGCAAAAATTCTTAGCTGCAGAGCAAACGTCATTGCCTTGCCATAAATGTAAAAATTGTTTGCATATTTCGCTTGGTTGTGATTGTGGGTGCCGGAGCGAGAGAGAGAGATAGAGTGAGAAGAGTGTATAGCGCGCCGCAGGGCGAGGTGCAACGCTTGTTCTTATTCCCACTACAAGCGTAAAAGTGTACATGTGTATGTACATGCACACATACAAACATACTGTATTTTTGCCTTTTTGTTTTGCTTGGCTCATTTGGCAAGCAACACCAATGTGCACACCCACTCATAAGCACAAGCACATGTACGCACACACAGGCATCGTAACTCAGCGTCTGCAAGAGCGCAATAACCCATACAAGTGTATGTGTGCATGCCAAAAGAGAGCGGGACCGAGCAAGAAAGAGAGAACGCGCCTTAGCTAGACATAAGTTGGCAATGGTCCAAGCGGCGGCATTGCAAAGTACGTTAAAATTCAAGCTAAACAATCGCCGCTATTGTCATTACTTTTGGCCCACATTCAAATGGCCAAGAGAGAGCACAGGCAGCAAAGAGCAGTACACATTTATAAACGTTCTCTTTGCGCACAGCGTAGATTCCCTTTAGAGATGAGCGCAAAACTTATAAGCGATAGCATTCGATATATCTTGTTAATGCTTAACAAATTATGCTGCAGTAGCAACTACACCGACACACTAAAACGAAGCATGAGCGCGCGACACGCTCTCAGCTCTAGTTCCATGCTCCGTTTCCTTTGCTGTCGCTGTCGCCGTCGCTGCTACTGAGCTGGTACTGGTTGTTGTTGTGATTCCAGAGAACGAGAACTTCGTGTGTAGCACGTCGCATTGTCGGCTTTTGTTCGTGCTCTTTGCCTTCGGTTCGTCGTTGTTGTCGGTCGGCGTCTTCGGCAGCTCTTGTGTATGAATGTGTTTGTGTGCGTTTGTAATTGATTTTATTAGTTTTTGGTTTTTGTTGTGTGTTTGCTGCTGTCGACGCTAGAGTTGACGCGACGCTGCTGTCGGCGCTGCCGCTGGCGTCGCTGTCGCTGCGAGCAGCATTGATGAATTTTAAAAAATTTTGAATTGCCCGCCCTTTAGTCATTGACTAAACGTGCAGCAGTGCGAACACGAGCGCGCGCAGCGGCATACCCGGCTTCGGCTACATTGTTGCATACTCTATAATAATTGATATATATCCAAGTCAATACAACAGTATCAATACACACAAATATAAATATATATATATGTATACTTATGTGTAGATGTGTATTAAACATAACGCTGACAATATATATGCACATATATCGGCAATTGTAATTAGCGCTAAACTTAATTTGTTTATTATTCGGCACGCGCGCAACGGACAGACAATTTGAACAAAGTGATAAAACAACTATAATAACAACAATAACAAAAACAACAACAATAACTGCAACAACAGCAACAAGAAATCAAATAAAAATTGCAGCAGCTGCAACGTGCAAACATTTGAATATGTGCTAAAAGTGAAGAAATATAAAATACATATCTAAAATAAATCTAATAAACATTTCAACCTTTGAATTCTTGCTGGGATTATAAACGTGGATAAGCCAAGCCAAGCCAAGCCGATACAAAATGGTAAATAACTCGAACTATTCATTCAAATATGGGCATAAGAATCAACAATAATATCTATATTTATAGAGTACATATACATACATATGTACATACATACATAGTACGGCCAGAGACTGACTAGAATTTGTGATTCAGCGTCGCTAATTTCTATTTTATTGACAAAAAAATATTTTACTTCGAGCAGACGAGGGGCGCTCCTTAGTCTTAGTCATTAAAGCAAAGTGTTAACTGAACAAGCCAAAGTATATGATATATACCCATGTATTATACAGCCATTAGTATAGCTGTCTTCGTGTAACAATGTGTGTGTATGTGTGCTATATTATAAACAATTTTATGGCTCTGTCGCACGCATTCCCGCCCTCCCATACGCCGTGGCGCACATATAAATCGCTTTAATCTCTGCATATTAATTTTTATATTTTGATTTCCGGCGATTTTGATTAAGCACAAAACTATATAAGGAGCCGTGATTTAGGCATACACATATTTTCACATCTCTTTATTTTCTGCTCGAGATCATTTTAATAAAGTGCAAGTGACGTCTAAAGAACTTCCGCCTTCTGTATAAACTATGCATCAATACACTGAGCAAAACTGCCAGGTAATTTCCATTCGTATTGATCTGAGGTACTTTGTTTTGTATTTGCTTTTTTCTGGACGCATTACTCATTGTAATTTATATTTAGAATGTTAGAGAACATTAATTATAGCTCTACTTCCTGAAGTCAATCTATGGCTCTTGTAATATCGTAATATAATATTTGCTTTATTATAGTATTCATGCTATACTCTTTAGCATGTTTAGCTATAACTAATGTTCTCTATAGACAGATTTAATTGTAGTTCTCTAGCAAGTATTGCTGTAACTAAGTTTTTTCAAAGATCCTAACTATTCCCAATCTGTATTTACGATTCAATGTATTTGAAAGCATATATTCTTGTCGTATGTTTCTTATAGTTATTATAATGTAATATAGAGAGATGCTTTTGCGTTTTCTCGCAGTTTTCTCTGATTTTCACACACTCTTCTTGCATTTCTCATTTTAGACTTTAGTTTAACCTCCTCAATATTCAATATATCGGCTATAAATATATATGATTTTTTAGCCAAACACTTTTAGAACTGTATGTGCTGATACATATACAAGCTATACATATATGTGTATGTATGTGTGTGTGCGTGCATATTACTTGCAGTTGCATTTGGAAATTCGCTTAATTTGATTTTGGTTAGTTTACAAACGCATTTCGAATCGATTTCAATAATTCATTTCGGATAGTTTTTTTTTCTCTACTTTTTCAAAAGTCTCTCTGCACCATTTGCATATTGTGCATGTGTGTGTGTGTGTGTGTGTGTGTTGGACAAATATTCGCAATTTTGGCTCAATAGATAGAAATATATTTGGCACATTAAGAACAGACGAAGAGCTAGCCAAAATACAACTCATAAGAAATTATTATGATTATGATGTTGTTATAATTAGCGAAGAACAACAACAAAATGTGAACAAGAAGCTAAAGACGAAGAAGAGGAAGAAGCAGCAGCAGCAGCAACAGCAGCACGACTGAAAAGCGATTCATAATTATTCAAAAATTGACTTTAAACAGCCGCCGCAGTCGCAATCGCAATCGTGAAGATCTCACATACAGGCATATAGTACCCCCAAACCCCCAGTAGTGCCCCAATCCTACCTAGCCCTGCTCATGCACAAATACACACTCACATATCTCTTTAGCTATAAAGATTTTAGTTATGGTTTAGGCAAACATCTTCTGGCCGTTGCTATTTATAGTATATGTGCTCTATCACAACTACAACAACAACAACAACAACATGCTACAGGCTACATACATCACCGAATTACACTTAAAAGTGCTTAATCACAGGCAACATTTACACAAATCATAATTCCGTCTGTGAGGCCCCCCCTCAGCCACAGCCTCAGCCTCAGCGAGTACCAGATGAGTATACAAGTACATATAGAGGCTCTACACACATCTCTATAGAACCAATCCATAATGCCCATTTGTGCAGGGCGCTCGCGCGCTTCTCTTTCAAGTTGTTCGTTCTTCGATTTGTTTCTTAGGTATTCTAAATCCAATCCCCCCCCTCGCCCCCATGGCTCTTGCGCTGTCTCTTAGCCATTCGATCAAATTTGTTTTCATTAAAAGGAAACGAAATGTGGCTGGTGCTGCTGCCTCTTTCTACGGATTCGACAAAAATGCGCCACAATTAAAGGCCGCAATGTATGTTTTAAATCAACGACCACTCAAAATGCCGGCGGTGCTGGTGGGGCACTGAGACGCGTATGGGAATTTGAATTTCTATTTGAATTCGAATTTGATTTGAAATAGACGCATTTTATTTATTAATTGCCATATCTAACATATGTTTGCTGCAGCGCTACGAAATTAAAAGTACAGTTTGATCATAATAGACGAGCCATTTACGCGATAGATTGTTTGGGTAATCGAAATTGGGAATGGGAATCTTTGAAATTGAAACATTATCCATCTGGGCAATGTTTGGCCTAGAAATGTTATATATATCTTGTATAGATTTGCTATATCTATGACCCATAGCTATTGTGTCCTCTAGCCTTTGGCAGTATATCTTATGCATATAGTTAGGTCTATTAGATATATCTATTTCATATATATAGTTTTCCTATTAGAATTACATGTAAAACGTTTTTAACAATAAACTCATGTAATGTTCCTTTATAATTTAACCCATTTATGAGTCATATATAGTTTCATGTCATATAACACCCAATGTCTGAACTCTTTGCGAATTACAACAATAAAAAGTGAAGAAACTGACTTCAGAGGTTGCTCAAAATACTCAGACCATGACATATATACGTCATGATATTTTGTAGATTTATACGGATATATCTTGATAATTGTATATATGCTCAATAGCTTGCTTAAACACTGCACGAATACGGAGCTCGTGTGTCGCAAAACCTTGTTAGAATTTTCAAATAGTTCACGTTATGCCACAAATTTGTGCTGAATATTCCATAAACATAAACATCGATGTATTGATTTAGCTATACAACTCTATATAGCTTGGGACTGTGATTCATATTCCTGGGCAAAGGGCTCCAAAGGCAAATTGCTTTCAGCATGAGCACTTTAGGCCACATAGCATAGCTATAAGTCAATGTATATCATATTTTAATTTATAAAATGAAATGAAATGAAATGAAAAGAAAAGAAGAATGAATCGGAGTCTGAGTGTGCGCGAGTGTGTCAATAAATAAACTAATTGTTTATTTCATTTGCAGGCTTTTTAAATATTTATAAGCAGCGAACAATAAATAAGCCAACTTATTTTTCAACGCCCAAATACGCTGGGCTTTCAATTCTCCATTCCGAAAGGCATTCACATTTTTATGGCACTTGGAAATTAAGTAGTCAGAAATCACACAGAGCAAGAGAGCTAGAGAGAGAGAGAGGGATATCATATAGATATTGCATATTAAAAATAAATTTTTATAATTGACATATATATATACATATATGTATAGGTATATATGTATATCTCATATCGGACAAATGTATGCAGCGACAGATCATTATTGCCCGCTCAGTTCAACTATTGAATCGTAAATCTATGTTTATCTCGGCATCTTTGTCTTCAGATATTGGATTGCTCTGCCCTAATAGAAACATCTATCTGCATATTGCCTTGTCAGCTATCAATCGATATATAGACATATTGATTTATGCATTATGCAAAAAAAAAAAAAAAACAAATAAAATAAAATAAATAAATTAATATCTCAAGAAAATCTTCAATTTTATTATTTTTTTACTTCACAAAAAAATTCCAAAAAATATGTTTAGTTTATCTGAATAATCATAAAAGAAAATATATATAAAACAAACATTTTTTTCTATTAAAAACTTAATAATTATAACAAAAAAAATATTATAAAAATTCTTGAATAAACAATTTCTTATTTATTCAGCAGCTAAAAACTGAAATTGTTAATCTAGCAAATTTAAAAATATTTGATTTAACGATTATTAAGTTTAAATAAGCACACAGAACTATTTGTCACCAGCTGAAAACATTTTAATTTAGAATGTTTATTTAATGACATAATTCGAAATAATTTCGTTTGATGATGATATAAGAACGCGCTCCTCAAACATTTCTCATTTCGAAGGTAATTTGATGGTTTTTTCTTATTTTTTAGTACGGTAATTAACTGAATTAGTTGCTTGGCTGAGACTAAGAGGCTAGATAAATATTCGTGGCACACACACACACACTCTCTCTCTCTCCCACTCACTCTCTCGCGCGCTCTCTCTCGGTTTCTCGCTTCTATCATAAAATGTCGAATGCAAATTCGTTCCATCACTCAAATTGTAGTTTTTCCGACAACTTTTTGAGAGCGAGAAAAACGAATTAAATGTTAAATGTAAAATGTAAAGAAATGTGAGCCTGGCCAGAGACAATGCGTGTCAGTCACTCAGTCAGTGTGTCCATCAGTCCATCAATCAGGCAGTCCGGCAGTCATTCAAGTGCGACAGGCTCTGCTGAGTGAGTCACTCGTCTCTATTGCTATCTATTGGCATCCTTTATATGCATTAAATCTGTGCATGGCTGTGTGTGTGTGTGAGTGGGTATGCATGTGTGTGTTTCGCTTTTTCTTTGATTCAGACAACAAAGAACCAAATGCCAAGTTGAGTTTTTTTTGTTTGCCTGTATTGTTTGTACTCAACTAAGCCATGGCTCAATGCAACAAAATTCTGTAAAGGCAATGCCTGACTATGAAATATCCTAGCCAAGATAAATGGGGAAAACTTAAGAAACTTAAAAATAAGCTCTTTTTACATCATATATATTCTAAAGACTAATAACTAAATAGTTCCAGTAGAGGCCGAACTAGACTTAGTATATATAGAGCAGCTTAGCCGGCGCCACTCTTTGTTCTACTCAAATCAAATCTAGATGTTCTATAAACTCTGCATATCTTCCCATACTTAACTGGGCTTATTTAGTCAAATCATTACCCATGCTACTTTCCCAATTACAGGGTATTGGAAAACACACTTAACCAATCAATCATTGCACGTGTTATATTTCATTTCTACTTTTGGTTTTTTTCGCTTATTGCTTGATTAGGGCGCTCCATTAAAATATTTTCGAAAAACTTGAACAAATCAGTCAGTTTAAGCCCCCCATAATTAAATATTAATTAAAACATTGCGCAAAGACTACAAAACAACAAGATTGGGGTGGAAGAAGAAGAAGAAGAAGAAGACGACGACGACGACAGTGGAGCATGAAGTAGAAGCAGCGCAATAATCATAATAAAATTCCTGACAATTTCCACAAAGTCTTCGCAGTGCTTCGTCACCCAAAAGTCGCCTCAATTAAAGCCGATTTAAATTTATAGATACGTCGGCCGGGGGGGCGGCAGGGCGGGGGCAGTTAGCCAATGCAGTAGCTGCCAGCGCGAGCGATATATAAAATGGCTTAATTAATTTTAATTATTTTCAATGAGCGACTATGAAATGAAAATTTCTTTCAAGGCGCAACTAAAACTTGCGTCAAGCTGTAACCCGCTCGGCCGGTAGCCCCGCGCCCCTCCCCCTGGGCTAGCCCACAGCTGAGATGGGCATTTGTATTTGATAAAAGCAGCAATTAAGCAATGAATTAATCGCTAAACATATGGGACACCCTATCTAATGGGTTCTACGGGCACCCGCGTGCCCCTTGCTGCTGCTGTGGCAATTGGCCAATTGAATCGCCGCTTAACCCGCTCCTGTTGCCACATTTATTTATTTTATGTTATTTTATTTGTGCTTCGTTTCGTTTTCGTTTTCATTTTCGTTTCTTTTATTCGGGGGTAATACGAAAATTTGTTTTCCCAATTGTTTACTTTTCATGTGGCCGCCAGTTGGTTGCATATGCGGGCTGCTGCTGCACCATGGCGCGGCACGAACTCCATTCCCGGCGCCCCATTAATTTATTTGTGTGCAACATGCAAAGCAATTGACAACAAGCCAATCGCAATTAGACACAAATAATCCAAAATTGTAAATTCCATTTGCCCCCTAACGGTTCTTGATGTGATCGTAAATCTGCAAGCTAGCCATTCACTCACAGATGCCAACGCTTCTCAGGTAGCGCTCTCAGGTAACGCCCTCAACTTGTCAGCAGCAAGAGAGTAAGAGAGAGAGCGAGAGAGAGAGAGAGAGAGAGCGAGAGAGAGAGAGAGAGAGAGAGAGAGAGAGAG
>NW_022045867.1:753927-803063 GCF_001654015.2 Drosophila navojoa
GAGAGAGAGAGAGAGAGAGAGAGAGAGAGAGAGAGAGAGAGAGAGAGAGGCAGAAGCATATATAGACAAACTGACAGGAGCTATTAATCAATTAGGTTGAAAATACTAATAGATAGGGAAGTATATATATTAAATTGATATCAATTTGTTTATTATTTATAGGCAAAAGTAAACTAGAATTTTACTATCTAGCGCCTAATTGTTTACTTGGCATTAGTTGTTAATTATAGATGTATTATATACATATACGTGTTTTATATTATAGATATATATATATATGTATTATATAGATATATATATATATGTATATGTTTTATATTATACCAAATGAAAGAGCTGCATATGAAAGACTTAGCTTGATGTCCAGAAAAGTATCATATATATATGTAAGTATCGATATAAGTATCGATGACATATTAGTATCCATATATACATACATATCTATCTATCCATATACATACATATCTATCTATCCATATACATACTATCAAATAAACTGCGGTGTAATATTTAGCTTAGATCTTTTATATGCAGCTCAGGTATTTGATTATTAATACAAGAGATTCTACACTCTCATTCATCGATAGAATTATATTTAGATATATGCTATATTCGCATTCCTTTTTATGATGTTCATACACCTAAAAATATGAAATATATATAAATGAATATACAAATTAATAGAGAACATATTTTTTTTTTTTAAATTTTAGTCAAATCAAATCTTTGGTCTTGACTCTTTGAATTCTAGCTTTATAGATTTATGGAGATTGTGATCGTATTGCTTTCTTAAGTAGAATTAGCTTGCAATTCTAGCTTTATCCAAGGTACTATATAGATAGCAAAATAGAAAAGCATTTCTTATAGGAAAAACAAAAAAAAACTAAAGCTCTAATCCTACTAATTTTGACAATTGAAATTCAAATATAATAGCTAAACTCTTGGTTGTTTTATTGCTCAGTTTTGATCAAATGTCAACAGGAATAAGTAACTGCAACTTAGCTAAATATATTTAATTTTACTTTTATTCATTATACATTACAAGAATATAATATTTTTGTAAATTGCATAAAGTCCTAATCTAAACGCCTTGTGAGATTTAGGTTTTTTAATTTCATGCGAATTTGCAATGTCAGAATGTTTTTGTCACACAAACATACATACATACATATTTCTTATTCACATTTCAAGTTCCCAGCCCCACACATACACACACACACACATATATATATATATATATATGTATGTGTATGTAGTATATTTGACGATCTTAAAAGTTTCTAACCCTGACTGGCCAATTAATAGGAAAAACATATATATATATATTGCGTCTCTCTCTCTCTCTCTCTCAATGCCAATGCCTGGCTGAGCTATAGATTCATAATGGAGTACATACATATATTTATGCGACAGACTGTGGAATCCAGTTAGTCAGCTGGCCATATGGAACGCTCTGGCGGCTCATAGCAAGGGGTTGTCAGCTTTGTTGTTGTTGTTGTTGTTGTTCCTTTGAATCGAAATGCCTGCGTGCACTTAATAAAATAGGATTAACATTTTATAGTTGCATTGTCTGTGTATGTGTGTGTGTGCGTGTGAGTATAAAATTTTGACAACTGCGCATTGCTGTCTTTTTATTTCGGCTCGAAGTCGCTTTTGAATGCGAAACATTAGAGTCTTTGTACATAAATACTACAACCAGTTATTGGAATGATGACAGCTGCGAGGACTGATAAAGAGGCGTTGCCTTTAAATTAGTCCTGCGTAGCTTGGATATCATAAATTATAATATTTGAGAAATCATTTTAAAACGCAAATAATCCGCTGATGAACCACGAAACGGCTGGAAAAACGGCCTAACATATTTGGAAAAATTTCAATAACAATATAATTTAAAAATATTTTATTTTAAATGTTATATACGAATGGTTTCAAAAATCAATTGAAGAAATAGCTAATATTATTGAAATATATCAGTAAATATAATGTGAGCTAATTCGCAATTTGTATAAAATAAATTTTACTTAACAGTAGATCTCTAGTTCAGGGGAACTATTTTTAAGTTAAAAAAGAATTAGAACTATCCGCTTGAAATCCTGTTTCCAATGCACCCAATATAATATTTGCCCTTAGATATATGTATATAAGCTAGGGCTGAAGAGAGCAGATATAGATAGTTCTTAAGATTCAAGTAGGGAATGTGAACCTGTGAACTGGTTCGCAAGTGGTTCGCTGCTTGAATGCCAGCAGGACCTCAAGCTAAATCAATTTTACAGCTTGGCTAGAGTCTAAAAAAAGAAACCGGTTTGCCTAATGTCATAATTTCGGATTGAATTGAGCTGTGCCTGTGCCTGTGCCTGTGCGTGTCTCGAGTATCTTCCCATGGCTGCATCCGCAAGATACTTTTCGGGCATAACTTATGCATCAACGCGTACAATTTCGAGCATAAATCGCGCGCTGTCACCCGACAGCGACTTGCCTTTTTGTCATCATCGTCATCCCAATCATCATTGTCATCATCATCGTCGTCAGCCATCCATCGGCTGGCCAACTAGCTATACCACATACATATATTTATCGCTGATATGTCTCTCTCTCTCTCTCTCTCTCTGACTCTCTCTCCCTCTCTGTTCGTTCCTTTTGTGTTTTGTTTCTTTCGCTTTCTGTTGCTCTTTCTCGCTCTTTAGCCGTCGTTAAAATATTTTTGGGTGTGTTCTGTATTTTAATAGCTCTACGAGCCGCGTGCGCATTGCCACTTCCTTTCGTATCTCTCAAACACACACACACACGCACACCCGCACTCACACACACACTCGCACAACAGTTTGTTTAATTTCTTTCGAATTTGTCAAAAAAAACGTAACATGATTTCAGTTTTTACTTACTCAAAGTCTGGCCGCCCATTAGACGCGTTTCTCAGCTAATCCCGCGTGCGACTCACTTTGAATTATTAAAACCAAATCTTGATTGTATAAACGTATATGTCTACGCTTCGAGTTACAGTTTTTATTTTATTTTGCGCTCCTTCTCCCCCTCTCTCTCCCTCTCTCTCTCTCTCTTTGCTTCATTTGATATATATATAAGTATACAAGTCGTGGGGCATTTTTATAATATGTCTCGCCGTTGCGATCGCACGAACTCCTCTTCCCAGGTATGTGAGGCATTTCATCAGCTATCTGCCATAATAACTCCCCCACCTTGAGCAGTGCACAGACACACATAAATCTGAGCTTCGTTTTCGACTGTTTCGTATTTCGTTTCGTTGCCTTTTTTTTTTCTCTCCAAAATTTTAGTCTCAATTTTAGGATTAAAAATGTCGTCAGCATTTTTTAAGCTGAATTCAGTTCTTGCCTCACATCATTTGGCATTGATTTTGTTATAAAAAAAAAAAGCACACACACACCCAATTTATATGTGTGTAGATTCATATCTCAATTCATTTACTCATTGGCTTTCTGACAGTTTGATTTGGGTTTGCGTTGCGCCCAACTATTGATCATTTGAATGCGCTTTTGATTTAACTTGGCCCTGCTAGATGTTCCAATTAAGCTCGCGAATTGCAATCGTTTTTTTTTTCCCTCTTTTCCTGTTGCCCCTTGATCAGTTAGCCAGCCAGAATCAACTAAAAGCAACAGAAAATATGTAAACTATATATATTAATTTATTAAAATTTAAAGCGCATGACTTTCAGCGCAAATGGCACAGAAATAACAACAACAACAACAACAACAGCAACTAGCAAAATAAATTGCTATGATTCATGCGTCACACTTGCGCATAATAACTGGGAGAGGGCTAAGAGCTGAACACAGCCAAGCACAAAATGAATGCCAATCCACGACGACAAAATACCGCGTGAAATGTGAAAAACCTAAACAAAATACATTATAATTAAAGCCTAAACTGCTTAAGCTAAACGGTAAACTTAAGAAGTATTCAGAGTTTAACTTTGTCCAGCTAATATACCCGCTTTGCTGCGCTTTTGGTACAGGTATCAGAGACTTAAGGAGCACAAGGCAAAAGCCAAGTCGAAACGGAGCAGGCAACAAAAGTTAGCGGCGCATGGAAAGAAAGAAACTTCAAGGCGCAAGGCGTAAGATGCTGACGTCGACGCCGACGCAGACGCAGCTGCCGAGAGCGAACGCAGGCGCAGCTGATGTTGGCGTTGGCGTTTGGCATCAGCTGCTGTTTGGCAGTTGCCCAGTTGTCAGCTCGCTTTTCGCTATCTGCGGAGATTTGTTGCCCCTTGTGGCATTGTTGCCAGGCGGCTGCTCGGCTAGATTCTAGATATATGCTCTCTGGTGGGCACCTCTCCAGGTGTGCGCCACAAAAATGCTGCTGCAAGCTGTGTGTCCCAAAAAATAAGAAAAAAATACAAAAAGCTCGCGCAATTTGTTGCATGTTATGCGAGGTGTTGTTGTTGTTGCTGTTGTTTGTTTGAGTTAATTGAAATATTTTGTGAATTTCGATTTCCAGACCAACGGAGCGAGCCAATGCCAATGTGTCCGGCCCCCGTTAGAATCGGGCCAACACAACGAGAACGCGCATTGATTGTCTAATGACAACCTAATTGAGGCTATCTATCACCCGGGTGTACTTAGTTTAGTCTAGCCTTTAAGTGAGGCGCCCTAAGCTCGCCGATGCAATTAGCAATTAAATTTCACGTTGACCTAATGCCCAGCTAAAGTGATTTTCGACTTATTTGTCAATTACAATTGCGACTTGGCCAAGCTTCGGCCAGCTCGACAATCCCTTGATAAATACAATTAGGTGTAGCGTCGCTGTGGACACCGTTAGGTTAGGTGCTTTATTTGTTGACAGTAAAATGGAAAACCGAAAATCATTCGCATGACTTTAATTACAATTTAATATTTATTTAGTTCGATAAGCGGCCCACAATTATTGTATAACCTACGAAGAAGTATACAGATATGACTACACCTAGTCACACACACACGCACACACACACACGCACGCACACACCTTTGTTGATTGTATTCGAATGGTTGTGCAAATTTATTTAACAAGTCGCTGATACCAGGAAGAAGTTGGCGTTTTCCACTTAATTAAAATTTAAACCTTGTTTATATTTAAATGCAATCTCAGCAGTTTTCCAGCTGATAGTCTCGAGTAAGCCCTATAGATTTAGCTTAAGGCGAAAACAAATTGGGAATTACAATATATATAAATGAAATGAAAACCAACAGCTTGGACTGGCTTGGCCCAATTATGCCCTCTGATAGGTGTTAAAACCTCTTGGCTAGCCAAGCAGAACCCAGTTCAGGGCGTATGGAGTGTGTAGCAAAGAGCATGATAAACAATAAACAAAGAGCAGGCGTCACATTGGCAAAAGGGGCGCGTTGGCCCGTTTAGCATTTCCCTCTGTGTGTGTGTGTGTGTTGGCCACATTATCAGCTCTTGGGGCAATTGCCTCGAATTAGTTAACACATTTGTTTTGCTGTTATGCTGCTGCTGCTTCTTCTTCTTCTTGCACTTGTTGTTGCTCATAATTAAACAATTTGTATTTTATGCCATTTGTTGAGGGGGCGCGCATTTAAATTAAAATTGTTCTTTGGCTTTTAGCCGCCGCCTGATAAGCCATAAAAAACACGCCTAAATCAACAATTAAATTGCGTTTCCGAGAAGCCAAAAACAAGAAAACAACAACAACAACAACAAAAAGTCAGAAAAGCAACGACAATGGAACGTACATATGTAAAATTGTTATACTTGCAAATACGAAATGTATCTGTGAGATACATTGGCGAAATTTGTGCAGCTGCTGCTGCAATGTGTTGCCGCATCCGAAATGCGCATTAGAAGGCATCCAACAACAAAATTCAAATGATTTCTATGTTTTTTTTTTTTCTTTTCGGGATTAGTTTTGAATAGGAAAAAGTTAAGCCGAAATGCGTACGTGCAAAGTTATAAAGAACAACGACAACAATAACAATAACAACAGCAACAACAACAAGCACAACAACAATTGCTGTTCCGTCACAGGGCGAAGCAACGTGAGCAACAACAACAACAACAATGCAAAGGCCAAACGTTAGTGCAGCCGAATGAAAGAAACAGATACAAAGAATCATATTGATGAATGTGTGTGTTTGTGTGTGTGTGCTCTGGCTCTCAATGCATGTGCGTGTCCACTTTTTCATTAAAATGATTTTGCACCCAACTTGCATTTCAATTAATCCATTGCATAACTCAACAACTTCTCAAAGAACTGGAGCACATTCAAGAAATCTGAGAAGCTTTAACGTCTTTCAATTTATGCAAAAGGCCTAAAGATATTATTTAATAAAAGGATTTTTATGATAGTATTATCACAACTTTGATGTATTCGAATTAATATTTATATGAATTTATTACGAGTTTTGCTCAACTACAAAAAATATAAAACAAACAAAGCCCATTTTGAGCCTTAGAAAAATCCAAGAAAAAAATAAAAAAATTTGTAAATAAAATATATACAAATCTGTAATATTTAAATTTCATATAAAATATTCGAAAGTAAATAATTAAATTCCTGCACTGCTGATACGCTTAACAACTGTAAATATGATTTTTTGTGAAATCGTTTGCAAAACTTGAATTTATCTGCGATCTACTGAAAATTGCTGTAGAAAAAGTAGCTCAAAGTTTGTCTTGGTGATTATGGCTGCTTACTAATTGAAGCAGTTCGATCTATGCGCTCGTCTTGCACACACACACACACACGCACACAGAGAGAAATGTGTGCTGTGTGCACATTAAGATCAGATACAAAGATACATTATCTGAGCTGAGTTACGTCTTCGGTTTGTAGGCGGCGTTTGGCGCAATTAAAACGCTTAAAGCTAAACAGCAGAAAGTCAGACAGTCAGCCAGTCTGTCATTCAGTCAGTTATTCAGTCTCGGCTTGACTTGACTTGTATGCTACTTAAAGATACATGCCACACACACACACACACACATGCGCAGAGTCAATTCGTTGTTGATCGCCCTGGCGTTTGGGTCTAGAGTTTTGATCTGCTGTCTGTCTGTGTATCTATGTGTGTGTGTGTGTGTGTGTGTGTGTGCCTGTAATGTATAGATATAAATAAGCGATACGTGTAATTCGGGTCACTAACCGTTAACAATAAATTTCATTTGTTTAAAGGAGAAAAAAAACTTATTTTTTTCTGCGGTAGCTAAGCCCGAGTATGGCAACGGCGGGGCGGTGTTGAGGGGGCGGCAGATAACTGAGAGCTGACTGTAAGAAATTGACATCTGATCATTTGTAATTATTATTATTATTATTGCGCATTGCGAGACATGACATGGCAGCCACTGGGCGTGGCTTATCGAGCGAGTGTATCTCACTCACTCAACATAGCATTGGCTGGCCAATTCAAATGAGTATCGAGTATTGAGTAGCTGGTTGGTTGGACTGACACACACACACACACACACACACACACAGAGACACACACATAGTCAATTTGATATACTTGTTTAATGACTGCATTCTAAAGGCCGCCAAACGAATCGGGCTCGTATATCGCTTCGAGTAATGATAATTTACATGGATCCCGAATAGTTCACTGAACTCGTTCAATCAATCTTAGATTCGGCGCATGGAACAATTAATGCCAAAAAAAAGAAGAAGAAGAAGAAGCAAGAAAGAATAACTCAACTCTGTAACCACATGGCTGAGATCTGTGTGAGGGAGTGAGGCAGGGGGCAGTTGGGGCTGCGGTTTGGAGGGGATCGAATTTTGAGGCTTTCTTTCTTTTGATTTGTAAGTAGTTTTCGGCATCGTCGTCGTCTACTTGAAGCGTTTCAGTTTTCGTTACTTAAGTCCAAGTTAAATGGAACCAGAAATTATTTGAACGCCTTCAAGTTATACACACACACACACATATAGCCATACATACATATACATATTCATATATCTAAACCTATGAAGGCAGCAGTCTAAAGTCGTAGCGTAATCATGACTTGATGCGATTATAAAATGCTACAGCAACAACACACCCAGCTCTCTCGTTGGCAGCATAAAAAGAAATTAGATACACACACACACACACAACAACAACAACAATAAGTTTCAATATTCAAATGAAATTTGTTTGTAAGAAAAAAATGACTAACGAAATTTCGTTTAGAATTGTCGAGTAAGATTTTATAACAACAACGTATATGAGTTTACCAAGTGAAATGCTTAAAGAAATGTTAACCCACATCAAAAAATATCTCAACTTAACGCACACACTCAAGTTATAAACAATTAAAGAAACTTTTTGTATAGAAATTCAAAAGTGGCAGCTACGAAAAATGTTCAAATGCCAGTCAGCAATTGGTGGCAACTGCTTTTTGGAGTTTGTGGCAAGCAGACGTCGGAACTGGGGCTGGGGGCACAGCACAACTCAAATGAGTTATGTGCTTGTGTGTGTGTGTGGGTGTTGCTGACAATGAGACTGAACTGGCCGTGCTTAAACCAACTTTCTAGCAAACTAACCCAAAACTAAACTCAAATATTTGTATAGAAACAATTCGAATACATTTTATATAAATTGCAAAGAAATTGCACAGCGAAAGTTCTTGATAAAGCAACAGAAAGAGAGAGAGATAGAGTAAAAAATCAAATGATATGTGGATATTCAACTATAATTCACAAAACAGTTTTGGAGCT
This sequence comes from Drosophila navojoa, assembly GCF_001654015.2. The sequence continues at coordinate 762,584 of NW_022045867.1, forward strand.
CTGGCTCTGGAGTTAATTCTAGGTTTCAGTCGATTGGTTTAATAGTTCATTTGAATGGGAAAACGTGAAGACAAATCAATTGTAGTCGCGTTTCGACTTCAGCACGCCCCATGCCATGCAAGGGGGCAAGGCTGTGCTCTCCTCCTAATTTATATGCTCGCAACAATACAATAACAATCGGCATTGGCCATATAAGGCGTGCGGGCCAGAGTCGAGTGTTCAGTGTAATGAACTTGTCAGCCAGCCATGTTTAGGGTGTGTGCGAGTGTGTGTGTGTGCGTGTGTGTGTGTGTGTGTGTGTGCGGGCAAAGAAAGTCACAGACAGTACGCATAAGTACAATAAGTTTTTGTATATTTTTTAAAGAGAGAGATACGAGTCTCAACCGCATAATGACTATTCAAATGCGAGCTGCTCCATTTGTTTCCAGGCCGATTGAGATGGAGATAGCAATAGAAATAGTCGCCTAGTGGCATAGGTAATCCATTTGGCTTGCCGATATCTGTGCAGCTGTCACAAAGACACCAGCTATACAACAGTCTGTTTCAAAAGTATGCACACAGTTGGGCCAACACTCAACTTTGAGCTGCCAGCCAGACAGCCAGCCAGCCAGCCAGCTGCGCCCGAAAGCGTATCCCCCCATCCACTATTGCCGCCTTGTGGGCTGACTAATGAAACACAACCCAATAATTTAGTAAGTTTTACCTACGCATGCGCAATTCAACTTACAGTCGATGCCTCAGCAATTGTCACAGACTATAAAAAAAAGTCAAGAAAATAAAACGACAAAGAATTTTGAGCCTTAACTAGACGAACACCAAATACTCTTAGGTTGTAAGTGAGGATGGCAGATGTATGTAAACTGGATAAGACGTTCAGGAGTCGAGCTGTGATCGGGAACTTATCTCAGTTCTAAGTTATCTACTCTATAGAGCAAATGGAACAAAGAGGATGAGAGTTAAATGAAATATTATTCATTGAGCTGGGGTTGGGAGCTAAGCTGAGGTCAAAGTCAGCTGCTCTGTAGATCAAACTGAATAACGAGTAACACAGCCCAAGTTGACGATAGTATTAGTATATAGTGTTCATACTTTTTCATATAGATTCCCTCCAGATTCAGAGAGCTGTGATTGAAGATTTAAGAGAACTACTCTTGATACATCAAGCTGCATATCGAAGAACTTCTGTTCTGCCTTATGGCAGTCTAATGACTCACATTTTCTAGTCAAATAGTAGTTGTAGTACTATTAGACAATATTATTTTACAACAAAAAGCTCTTATTATGTATAGAAAAGAAATCCTTATTGAATTCCCAGACAAGCTTAAGAATGCCTTAGCTGGTTATATCTAATCTCTCATAAACCCTGCGTCATTCTCATTCTACTTCCCGTTTAGATCTTTATTTGTTACATGCTTGCCAATAAAACGGTAGTACCCTACGCATAGAGTATCTAAAAAAGTAGTAAAAAATGTCACTGAACTCGCGCGCGACGCTTTTTCCAGCTTTTATTTTTTTTTTTTTTGGGTGTAGGCCAGGCTTGAGCTGGGAAGTAAACAAAGGCACGTTTGGAAAAAACGAAAAAAATCTTATTTCGTTTTTTTTTTTTAGCTAGTTACAATTGTAAGTAGCACACCACGACGACGACGACGACGTCGCAACGCTGCTGACGTCGACGGCTGCAGTTGAAGCAACTGCGCAGGCGCGCGCGTGTGCGTCATGAAATTAGTTTATTTGTTTGCATAAGTTGTTTGTATGTGTGTGTGTGTGTGTGTGTAGTTGTTGTGTTTGGTTTGTTGTAGCAATTTCTAATAAATTTGTTGTTGGCAGCGCCAGTGTCATGCACACCTGGAGCATAATTCGCCAGCCATGAGTCAATTTCCGTCAGCTGCGTCCAAATTATAACAAAAATTGTTCAACTTGTATGAATAAAAGGCAAAATGCATATGTTAAATTGAAACTCTATGTGTGTGTGTGCGAGTACTCAACCGAAGAGCCGAAAAGGGTGTGCGCTAAGAGGCGCAGGGAGAGCTAAGAAATGCCAGCTCCACTTAAGCCATCGGAATGAGCTCGGGGAATACTGCGACGTTAGAACAATAAACACTATACAAATCAATGCTCGATGCCACTTGAATTCATCCAGAGCACAGCAGTTCGAATCGAATCGCACCGAACGGAACGGAATGGATTGGAACGGAATGGAAGGGGTAGGTAGTTTGGATGTGGAATTGAAAATTATCGTAGGGGCATTGGGATTTTTGGGCACTTTCATGGGTTCGCCTTGCCTGCCCACTTGAACGTTCGATGACATTTCAGTTTTTATTTTAGTATTTCGACTCTGTGTAATTATAATAATACATAAATTTGTGCCGCGCCACGCATAAGCTGAAAAGAACAGAACGAGCTGTGTGTGTGTGTGTGTGCCGTTAAAAGATGCCCTGTAAAAAAAAAAGAGAACGAGAACAAGAACAATTCCAATTCATTTCAATAGAAATTCAAATTCTCAATTAAAGCCGAGTTTTGATTGCTTTGGGTTAGACGAGACGCTGTTTATAATTCCAGATCCTAAAGATGCTCAGATTAAAGAGAGCTAAGTGAGCTGATGATCGTGACTCTAAACTACCTCGCTCTCTGGCATTTCGAAAGACGTGGTATATTAAAAATGGAATCTGTAAAATCATTTCGAGTGCTACAAAGTTTAACGATTCCCAGTTACGTACTTATAATACCTAAATAAATACAAGAGTGTGTGTGTGTGTGTGAGTGTGCGTGTGTATGTGTGTGTATATATGCCCTCCAGGCAGTCAAGTACTCGTAGCTGTACTTATATGGACCCCATTAAAATGCGTTCCATTCGCACTTCAGCTGAAACTGTTAGCGAGTGTGAACTGTAACGTTGCTTTAGCTTCTTTGACGCAAATAGTTCACTGTACTAAGTAACATGCAATAACTTTGTTAATTTGTCATAATTATACTTGAACAACAAACAGAGTGAGAGAGGGAGAGAGAAAGAGAGAGAGACAGTTACTGTCTGATAGTTTTGGTTTGGCTTTTCGTAGTGGGCCTCACTACAATGCCGTGCTTTATTTAAAGGCACAAGGTTAAGACACATTTTGTCGCTGCTGTGTAGGTTTCACGCGCTCCGTGTAAAGCACTGGCGATAATTATTTTCGGTTTTAATATTAAAAGAAACGAGACAAATAATCAAACTCAAGCCATTTGCTGAGATTGTGTGTAAACCAGTTTCTAGTTGTTTAATTTCAATGCTTAATGCTCACAATTGATTGGAGTGATTATTTGTTGTATTATTATAAACGTTATTGTGTTATTGATGTCTGACCAAAGAGAGAGAGGGAGAGAGGGGGGGGGATAGCTAAAATCTAACTATATTATATGGCTCTCTCTCTCTCTCTCTTTAGTTAAAATTCATTTTAGCTTCCTGTTCGATTTGCGATCGTAGCATATTCCAGCTTTGTTTCTCAGCCACGCCCCTTTCTGAGCAGACGCTACGCATTTAAATGTGACAGCTCCTAACTCAAATTGAATAATTATCAATTGCTAATAAATACATTCATATGATGTGGCAATAAGGCAAACACAGCAATAATAACTAATAATCGTAATCATAAGCACAATTTTGAATGACTAAGTTCCTTCCATAACACATAATGTGTACATAGAAATATATATATGTGTGTGTGTGTGTGTGTGTGTGTACGCTCTCCGTCTATGCCCATTAAATACGAATACATATCCATTCAAACATATAGAAATGAGTACTCACAAATGCAAATTGTAAATCAGATACGGCATAAAAATATTGAACACATGGCGCAGCGTTAAGTGAACTGAAGTTTTCAGTGCGGGTGTATCAAAGGGGGCTACAGAGGCACGGCAGAGAAGGGGATAGGGGGGGCAGAGAGGCGCTGCGAGGAGCGGTAATCGGTTTGGATAAGGCGGGAAGAGTGCTGGTAAAAATCGAAATGAAATAAAGTTAAATAAAGCACAATAAAACGTACTTCAAAATTGACGATTTGTGGCAGCGCCACAGCGATTGCCGTGGTACCAGATCACTTCAAATTGGGTGAATAGATATGAATACATGAATATGTGAAAAAAAAATTGGGAAAACAAAAATTTCAAATACAAATAATAAATAAGAGTAAATACAGATAAATAAAAAAAAAAAAATTTTAAATAATAAAATGATAATAAATAATAAAAAAAATAATAAAAATAATAATAATACAAATAATAATAATAAAAATAATAATAATAATAATAATAAAAATAATAATAATAATAAAAATAATAATAATAATTAAAATAATAATAATAATAAAAATAATAATAATAATAATAAATAATAATAATAATAAATAATAATGATAAAACAAAAATAATAATAAGAATAGTATTAATACAAATAATAATATTAAATAATAATAACAAAAAATATTAATAATTGTTTTAATAAATTTAAATTATATTTAAATGACATAATGTTTATATTATATATTTTATATTATTATTTTATATCATTATATTTTTATATTACAAACAAAATTTACTCAACTATTTATTTTATTAGTAAATGTTAAAAATTAAATAAAATAAAAAATTAAAAATATGATTAAAACTTACAAACATGAAAGATTTAAAAAATAAACTAAAAAAAAAAATATAAATATATAATATATATATAAATATATTTTATCCATGGTATTCAAGTTGAACACATAAATATACATATATTTAAATTATTAAATTTCATTTAAATATATATTAATATTATTTTAATATTGGTTTTCTTGCAACATTATTTTTGGCCAATGTGCATAGCGCATAAGTTTTGGGTAGAAAAACAGAGACGACACAAATACACACACACACACACATACAACACATATTATTTATATACATATATCCAAAGTATGGTCATATTGGCTATATAAGTACAGCCGATTATGAAGAATTTCGCTGCAGTGGTATGTGTGTTTATCTGTGTGTGTGTAAGCAAACTTATTCGATCTTAATATAATTGGCTGTCAGTGCGACGTTTGATCGCCCCTGAAAGATATATACAAACACACACACACACACACACGCATACAGCTAAAAGCGTACAAAATGTCGGCAGCTGTTGCTTAAGAGAGTGTTATTATTGTGTGCGTGTGTGTGTGAGTGTGTGTGTGTATTGTTTCTTTGAATACAATTTATTTGATTCTCTTTATACAAATGCATTTGCAATCATTGTTATTCATAATATCTTGGCCCATTTCAAAATGGCCTGCAAGCATTTAAATTTCGTGTGAAGCCACCCGCCCGTCCGCGACCCTTGCCTTTGGCCCCTTGTCTAGCAACTGCCGTCTGTTGGCTAATTGAAAATCAATTAATGTGGCATCGCATATTGGCAGCATATCAGAATATCAGACGATGTCAGACGCGCTTGTCAGAAATCAGAGAGAACAAAAAAAAGAAATGAAAAGAGAATGAGAATGAGAACGAGACGAGCTCGAATCCTTCATTCTTTTGTTTTTGCTTTGCGCTCTTTAGTCTGTTTTATTTTTGGCTTTTGCTGACAATTGGAATTTGAGTCCGAAAACTTCAGGTTCAATGAATCTTCAAGTGCGTCTTAAAGCGTTTCACAAGTCTCAGCCGGCACAAGCTTTGCATGCCCAAGTAGCTCGATATGGGGGCTCTCGGTTTGAACTGGGATTGGTTTGGATTATAATGCGGATTTAATTAACGTGTAACTGGGAGAGATGCAAATTGCTAACGTGTCTATTTCTAATTGTTACAGGTGAACAAACAGTACACGGCCAACGATCTGGAGGCTTTTATGAAGATAGCCGCCAACTGGCAGAGCACCAACCACAATCTGCTGGAAGGTGTCGATCTGAAGACAGGTAGAGTACCCTCAGATTGAGATGCCCATTCGACATCCAATGCAATCTAACCTGTTCGATTTAATTGCAGAAATGACGCAATACATGAACAGTCCATCGATGAACATGTATAAGAAGCGGGAGCGCACACAGAACTGGAACCATCAGGAGAAGAAGTACTTGCTGGATCTGTGCCGCAAGGATATGCGCATCATTGAGAACAAGCGGCTCGATGCGGGGCTAACTGCTGTCAAGAACAAGGCCTGGAAGATCATACATCAAAAGTTCTCCAATCAATTTGGCACCGATCGCACCTGCAATCGCCTCAAGGAGCAATGGCGTCGCATGAAAGGTGAGCTTGAACTCGGATTAATTAAGACTTCAAGAGTCCTTAATCGATTGATGTCATTTACAGCCTGCACGCGTAATGAGATACTGGACTATAACAATCGCCTGGCCAGGTTTGGCGCCGAGGTGGCCGATCGCAAGAAGCCCTCGCCGTTCACCTTTGAGGTCTGGGACTTTATGCAGGAGGCGAAAAAGGCCTGCAAGTCGGAGGCGCTCGATGGCATTGACTACTCCAAAATACCGCTCGCTCTCGAGGAGGACTTTGAATATCGCGATGACTACAAATTCAATGCCGATGAGCACGACATGGATGAGTGAGTAGCCTTAAAAATCAGATCAGCTAAGAAATCATAAGCTAACTGTAAAATTTCTTCGTCTGCCAATTGCAGCAGTCGCACACCGCCGCAGGAGCTATGCGATGTGGACATCAAGGAGGAGGAGACCAACGAGACCTTCAATGAGACCTACAACAATCACAGCAGCGACATCCATGCCAATGGGGAGCGCCTGAGTGTGTCGCCCAATCACAGTCGCAACGGCCTGCGCGAGTCAGAGAGTCCGGCGGCCGCCGCGTTGGACACAAGCGCCGTTGGCGGCGCCTTCATGCCACCCACTGGGGGCGATATGTCCGGCTTTCAGCCTAGCTTCAACATGAACAACATATCCGCTACGCTGGAGGCGCTCAATGCGCTGCGCAGTGGCCAATTTCCGAATGCCGCGGCAGCTGCCGTTGCTCTACAGCAGCATCAGGCGCAGGCTGCGGCGCTGCAGCAGCAGCAGCAGCAACAGCAACAACAGCAGCAGCAGCAGCAACATCAGCACAACAATAACAACAACAATAACAATGAGGACGACGATGATCTGCTGAAGCCAATGGCCAAACGGCAGCGCACGAGCAGCAGCAGTCTGGCCAGCGAGGAGCAACAGACAACGCTGCCGCTGCCACTGCCGCTGGCCAGCGCAGTGTCCCACTCCTCAGACAGTCAGGCATTGGAGCGCAGCAGCAGCAGCGTCGTTGGCGCTGCCAGCAGCAGCAGCAGCAGCGCCGCCGCCGCCGCCGCCGCCGTGGCCGGCGCCCTTACCAGCAGCAGCAGCACAGCCAACTCGTTCGAGCTGCGCATGTTCATGGAGATGCAGAGCAAGGAGCATATGATGCGCATGAAAATACTGGAGGTCCAGCTGCAGGCGGCCAAGCACAGCCGCGATCTGGTCGAGATTAACAAAACGCTGGCGCTGCAGAAGCTGCAGGAGTTGGCCAGCAAGCGGTTGCCCAGTTAGAGCAGCGCTGGGCAGAACGTTAACTGCTTGATTATCATCGTTTTCATCGTTGTTATAGTTGTAGCTGTAACTTTGTAGCACGTAGCACTTAGCACGTAGGGCGTAGCTAAAGTTAAATTTTAGACTAAGAATCAATTTTGTATCCAGAGACAGACAGGCAAAGGCACAAATACACACACAGACACAGACACAGATACAGACACGGACAAGGACACATTGAGCTGCAATTCACAACATTCCTGGCATTGTTTGACCAGTATTTAAAAGCTAGAAGCACACGCACACACACATACACACATACAGGCAGAGACAGACGGCAGCTCATTTCACTTTGCAGCTGCAGTGGCGCACAAAAGTATGCCATATTATTTTATATAGTTAAAGGACTCTCGCCCCGAACGCAACCAGAAACAGCCCAAGCATACAGCCTACCTCACACACACACACACACACTCGCACACACACAGACACACAACACTTAGCAGCTAGCGTTTGGGGCGGGAGTCGAGAGGCGCGGCGTGTCTTGTGGCTCGGCACTTGACCAAGTCAAGTGATTTGTGAATACGCCCGAACGCATTCAAGTTTTTAGTTCTACTTAGTTTTAGTTTTAGTTGTAGTACTTGTAACAGCTCTCCATGTTGCTCAAAACCTACATACACACGCACACTGACACACACACTTTACTTACCACAAATGTATTTTAAAATGTACTTATAAAAAAAAAAATATATATATATAAATATATGGATATATATATATATATTTTCTTGACTTGAGTTCGACTAACGAAATGCACAACACAAAAACAAAATCTTTTTATCTTATTATAGAGCTTAAGTTATTCACTTTATTGTATTACGCGTATACCCTACCTATTATCATATATGATCAAAATTTTGAATGCTGATTTCATATTTATTCTCAATGTAACATGTGAACATGTTTTTGTTTTAAATGCCATATTTAATTAAATTGCAAACACGCACACACACACACACACTCTCTTTGAAATGCTGTCTGGCACTCTATGAACTATATATATCCCGATATATATATATATATACATACTTAAACACTTTATATATAAACAAAGAAAAACATTTGAAAGCAGCATTATTTTATTTTTCTGTTTTTATTTTTATTTTGTTTACCTCTGTTATGTAACGCTTCCTGTAAAGCAACTGTAAATGAGAAATACAAACTATTTTAAATAAAATGATGAGTACTTTTTAATGAAAATATGAAGATCACCGTGGCATATCCCATTTCAATGGCTAGCATATATATATCTGTCTACAGTGGAGTTCTTTTTCTGGTGACTTGTAAGTATTTTGCATGGGCGAGCAGCCGTTTGTTCGTTGTCAATCTAGAGCTCACATAGCGCTCCTGCAGCACAATATAATCCCGGATGAGGCACAGCATTTCACGTTTCTAAAGCGAATCTTTGGATATGGTAGACATCTTAAGTTCCTATACAGCGAGTGCTACGTACCCGCAATAAATTTTCAACTTGTTTGCTCCACATAGCCGAGATCTAGAGGGCAAAAGAGCAGAAATCGAATAAGCAATGACTACGATTGTCTCTTACCTTTGCTTTAGTAATTTTCGCCTTTTCTTCTTCGGTTATGCGGCTCTGTTGATATGTCCTCTGCAGCAACCTGATGATATTCCTTACCGCACCTCTGTGCTGAGCGCAGACCCACATGTTATCGAATGAAGAATTTTGAATTTTGTTCCAAAAAAAGAGAAATAGGTAGTTCAATGAAAAGATTAGCAGATATGCATCAGCCTACTGATCGATTTGGCGACTTGGCCCCGTTTCCACAATCATTTTACTAAGTGATCACAAAAACATCATTTCAATTGTCTGCTTGCTGGGTTATCACACTCTGAGTCTGATGCAAATTCCGGTTGCTCTCCGCCTTTTGGCTCGTTATTTGCACACTGGTTTCCACTTTGTGCTCCCTTAGGCCTCTCTCTCTAGCAATTTTGTTCCGCAGATTTCTGAGCTGCTCATTTTGCTGTGGTCACAAAAGGAGAATCGTTAGTAAAGATTGGGTTTATCTAGTTATATTTACGCACAATTTTCAAGAAATGCGCATTCTCTACGGCACGGGCTCTCTCATAAATCTCCTTTGTATAATGACGAGACATGATAAAAATCGAGCCCTGTGGAATTGCATCAAAGATCGGTTTGACAAACCGAACGGACTCAAGCGCCTTGCACACAGGCAGCATACTAATTTAAAAAAAAAAAGTCTAAAGAGATAGTGTTAACAGAAAAATTTTGAAATTTGAATTGAATTCTGTATGGCGCTAACTACATTTTGTCAAAATATTTTGGGGGACAGTTTGTCAAGACCTACCTAGTTAGGCTTGAGTCGAACTTCCATTCACTTGTCATCCTTCATTTTCTCAATTTCTGTCGAGATCTCCTCAATCTCTTCATATAACTTATCAATTTTCTCATTAATTTTCGCCTTTTGTTCCTCATTTATTTTCTTTAATTTTTGTAATTGATCGTATTGCTGAGAATGGAGATAGACATTGTTATTGATATTGTGAATATACGAATGCGTTAGGCGAATACAAACTCTTTTCCGAAAGTAAACGTTCTCTCTGGCCTTGCCCCTCTCATGGATATCTGTGACATGCTTCCTATGCAAGGATGCATTACTCATATTGCTCAGCATTGTATTTTCTGAGTTGGCATTAAAAGCGCCCATAAAAAGTCGATACGAAAATTTTATGAACAACATAATCCTGGTATAAATACAATTAAAAAATTTGGAAAGTTCAGTCAACTAATTACTTAAAAATGTACCTGAACTGAGCTATACAATGAGCAAATTTCTATGGCGCCTACTACGATGCAGACTAAGTATACGTTAGATCTACGAATGGATAAAAGTAAAGTGAAGTTCACTTCACCAATTTCTGGGCATTTAAATGCTAAAATGTTTTCAAGCGGAGAATTTATTGGTTAGCCATAATAGTATAAAAGCACATTTCTTTCCTAGTATCTTATCAAGTCCCTTATCTCATCAATTTTATCCTGCAGATCCAGGATTTTATAGTCCAGTTGCCTTCGTTCAGCCATCTTTTGGCGCCTCAAGTCCATAAGTGCATCGTATTGCTGATGGAAATGGAAAACACATGTACTACATACTATACAGAGAGTCAAGTACGCACCATTTTGAGTAACTTGGGGCTGCTATATTCCTTGGGTATTTTTTCGTAATACTTTGCAGACTTGGATCTATAAAAAATTATTGCTCGATTGTATTAAGTCTTCTGTGCATAGGTAGTAGGACTCACCTAACGCATTGGAAGGAAAAACAACGTTGGGGATTAAACAGGTTGAAAGCTGTTTTGAATCTGCAGCCGAATAAACCGTCCATAATGAAAATTATGCACAGCAATGCAATTTTGACTATTGAATTTGAATTTTGAACAAATTTTGGAATTTCCAGTTCATGCCAAAGTGACAAACAAAATAAGTGAACTGGAAAGTCTATTCAATAAATGAATTTTAAGTCCACGAGCTTTATGTTTGCTTGGAATTTCATAAAGGATTTACGAACCGAGTCGAGAAACTGAGGAGTGATGTCCTCAGAGTAGACAACTTATCTGATGGTTGATTCTATTAATGAAAGTAGTTTTTTTTTTATAAAACAGCATATAATTTTATTAAATTTACTGTTCAATAGTTTTTAGTTATGTATAATTGAATTCTTAATGTTTTCCATTCCTGCTGGCTCAACATTTATGATTATATTATTTCTTTGTCGCATCCTTTAAACGCAATTTGACGTATTCAATTTTTCTATCCAATTGTTCAATTTTATAGTCCAGCCTGAGGCGATCGTGCAGCTTTTTTTTCTTGATTAAGTTCAGTTGCAAATGGAGCTATAACAATTACAAATATAAACAATTATATAGATATGACAAGTTTTGGTAATACAAACTCTTTGCAAGGCGTTTTGATAGTCACGCGGATTCATATTATTCATCAATTTTCGACTGTAAGGTCTATAAAAAAAATGAACAAGACATATAGATATATATGATATATATGAGCTGAACACTCACTGAAACTTTGTGAAGTGGACTAATCTCAACGGCGTCAACAAATTTAATACTGCTTTAGTTTTGAGGCCAAAGAACAAGGCTGCCATATTCCAAATCTTAAAAGAAAAATTTAAAATTACACAAAAAAAAAAAAAAACAATTTAGGAAATTCAAGATGTTAAAATGAGTTATAAAAGTATTTTGAAAGTAATGAAGTTATTCGGAAGGCCTACGTATTCATAATTTTCTGGCGAATCAGGTTTTACTATTTTCACGCTCATCGTTTTTCCTTTTGATAGATTCAATCTGCTTGTCCAGCTGCTGGATACGGTCTTTGATCACCTCCTTTTCCTTAAGTATTTTCTGACGCAGCTCCTTCAGCTGTTCCCGTTGCTAACAGATAGAGGGAGGATGGTTAGTAAATAGCACAGTCTCGGATGCATTCCATCTCGTACCATTTTCAGGAAATGCACATTCTCCTTAGCCTTGCCCACCTCATAGATCTGATTGGAAAACCTACGGGCGATCGAACAGCAGCAGCAGAATTTCAGTTATCGACATCACATCATATCATATCATACTCACTTCAGCAACTGCTGCCATCGCACGACTGGCGACGACTGCAGCAGGCGCAGATTCTTGGCAACAAAGAAACTGAGAAACCGTTGAATGGGAGACATTTTGTTAATTTTGAGATGCTTAAAATTTTGAATGATAAATTTACAAATATAAAAGCATTGAAATTTACTAGCATATGAAGGGCAGTGGCATTTTCAAACTTCAACTTGAAGTCTAAGGTAAGGCTAAATTGAGCTGAGCATTTACTAAGAAGAAATGCCGACAAAGATTAAACATATATATTTATTTATAGCACAGATGTCGTCTCATCCCATCACTAGCAAAAACAATCACAGATCTTTAGTTGTTATAAAGCTGTTAATAATTTATTGAAGTTTGCAAAAAGATGTTTGATCGTTCTTAGGGCATGTCAGTGGCTTTTGTTTAGGCGTACATGGTCTGGGGCCGACCAGGTTGTCGTATGGGCGCATCGTAGATGAAGGGCCGTTGCTTTGGCCGGGAGCCCGAGGAGCCGCCCCTCCAGCTGTTGCCACCACTGTCACGGGATGGCTCTGCCACTGCGCCGGGCAGACTTCCGAGCGTCGCGATCAGAGCCAACAGCAGAAAGAAGCAGAGTGCGATGAATTTCATGATGTTCTCGGTGAAGCTTGCTCGGTGCGACTAATAGCTCAGCTCAGGCGAGGCGATTATATATGGAGACAGCAGTCGCTTGCGGGTTGCGGTGAAGCACCGAGTGGGATTTTTGCGATTTGCGTCTTCCAAGTGAGCCCCCTGATAAGCGACCGTAACAAAAAAAAAAAAAAAAAAAAGGAAAAAAAAGCCAAAACAAAATCACCGACTCTCTCTCTCTCTCTCATTCGCTCGCTCTCCCGCTCCCTTTTTCTCCCTATATCTTTTGCTCGCGTTTCGCTGGCGGCTCTTCATTTGTTGGGGTTTCCTGAGGTGCTATGGGTGCCGGCTTCTGCATCTGCATTAGATCAATGTCGAATTCCATTTGTTTAATGCTCCTCGTCAGATCGGTCAACATGGATTCGACGCATCGCTGTCTCTGCCAGAGCAGCTTCGAGCGGGCCTCAAGCTCAGCGCGCTCCTATAAATGTTAATCATATGTATTCTCTATAAATAAACCTGGCTGAACTTACCAAACGCAATTCCTCTAGCTCCAGGTCTGTGCTGTTTCGCATTACGTTAGCCAGATTAAAGTTGCTTTTGATCAAGTATTTCCTACATAGTACCGTCATTTATTAGTGGTAGCAACTATTTCTGATTTGCACTTACCATTGGGTGAAATCTTTGGTCTGCTTTAGAATTTTGCGTATTAAGTTTGCCATTTTTTTGGTGTTTTTTTTTTAATATTTGTCTGTATAACCGTCAGAAGCCAAGAATCTGTTTTATGAGACGAATGTTTGCTTCCATATACAAGGTATTGTTATGTTCTAACTGAAATATTTCACAATGTATACCAGTTTATAGATTTCGAATTCAGCTTGCTGGAGATTAAGCATAAAATGTTTGAGGGCATAAAATTTGGGTGTTTATCACTTGGGTACATTTATCCAAATGAGATCATTTCTGAACAATTTGAATATTTAAGGCAAGCTTAATAGTCGTATACTTTATTTTGGACGCTACTGTAGGAGCACTTTTGTATGAAATTATTATTGCCTACTTTTAGGCATGCACAGTAAATTTGATTTGCAAGTGCTTATCACACTGACCTAAAGCGATCTGAAGAGCTTAGTTCCGATTTAGTGTGTGTGAATATATATTAAAAATATAGGTATATAAATAAATATGCTTATTTATACCTAATATTAAAAGTGGGTGTACTTTTTGTGAATCAAGCGACACAAATTTCAGATTTTCGTCATCGGGAGCTTAAAATAACGGGTAAACGAAATAAAACAGGGCGTGTACCTTCTTTTGAATTCACAAACAAGAAATTTCCCTCCATAATTATCGCCGAAGCCTCCAAATATATACGATGAAATTCACTTTACTGAACCAGAAGTAATCTCAAAATTAATTTACGGATGAATGAAAAAAATGCTAATAAATACAAATTAATGAATGACTTTGTACTTTTTTTTTGTGTACAACAAACCCGTCTTAAATGCTGTTAATTGCATGAAATATAAATACTTGATTACAATGTATTTATTCATGAAGTTTGACCACTCCCGTTGCAAAGCAAATCGCAAACGTTGTCATCTCTTAGATGATTCAAATTAAAATTGTAATTAAATCATATTTATCAATGAAGGCGACCGAGGCGACCCGACCCGACTGACGGCGGCAGCAAAACAAATTTACTTAAAAGTTGTATATGCCAGAAGCAAAAATATCAAAAAACAGTTTTTATTTAAGCATTTAAACAGTTCGGTTTAAGCTTTAAGAACAATACAAACAAAATCTCTAAATGCATTTAAGTAAATGTCATATCATAGTTTCAGGTGATGTGAAAGCTGCGTTGTGTTGGTTGCTTTGTTGCTTGGTTCACTTGTTCAGGTTGTCGAGGAACTGCTTGTGACGCTGGATGGCCTCCTCGTGCTCCTTGATCTGCTGATGATGGAATTCGGCCTGATGGATCTGATCGTTCTTCAAGCGCTCCAGCTGCTCCCTTTGCTATAAGCAGAACAAAAATGGTCGTTAAAGAAAGTAATTAGCAAATTTAATCACGAGAGCACTCAAACGTTATTCTGTCTTAATTATAGCTTGACAATAACTGACAACATCTATTATCTTTCGCATTATTTACAGACAACAGCGACTACGCTTATAAAGCCGCTTAACAATGGGCCAAAGCCCCAGTGTCTGAGTGTCAACGCGAATATTAAGCAAAAACGATTTTTTAGCACACACTTGACAGAATACAAACAACTCTCCAGCCAACCCCGAAAAAAAAACCCAAAAAAAACAAAAAGCATGTCACTCTATGCAAATTAGCCAGCTACCATATTATTAGCTTACGAGCGAGAGAACATAAGAGCCAATAAAGAGAAAAAAGAGGTGGGGAAAAAACGGCCAGCATATAATCAGTGCTGCTGCGGCAGTAGCAGTAGCATCTGCCTGAGATCCACACGCTGACCAAAGTCAACCCTGAACCTGATTCTGTATCAGTTGTATTGGCTATAGGCTGGCTCTGCCGGCCAACCAGTTTTAGTTGTGCGTCGCCAGTTGAAGTGACAAAAGCGCGAGTAAAAGCAAAGACTCTGCCAAGAAAGTGAGCATTGCTACCAACACAACTGGCCGCGCAGAGGGTGTCCAGCCACAAAGCAAACACACATACAGCTAATTAAAAGTCAATTCTCATGAAAAAAAAGCTTAGCTTTAGCTAAATTATTGTATAAATATATAATACCTATCAGTTCCAAAAAAATAAACAAATACACGCACCCATCAAATTCTATATAAGCAGCTGATAAGCGCAGACCAGATCAATTCCATATAGCTCATTGACAACTTCGGAAATCATTCAAGATGAAACGTTTGCGCAACAGCATGTGGATTGTGCCGCTGCTGCTGGTCGTCGGAGCGAGCTTTGGCGTTTTGGCTGCCGGCTACACTGGTGGGGTGAGCAGCCATCTTGGAGGTGCGCGACCCGTGCGCTCTTTGGAGACGCTGAAGGAATGGCAGCAGTTGGAGTACGGCTTTGCCTCGGACCGGGATCGGCAGAAGGCGCAGTCGGATGGCAATTTGATGCCTGGCTATGGCACGCCCATTGATGTGCAGCCCCATTATCTGCCCAATGGACAGGTGCGCATCTTCACCACAGTGCCACGCTTCGTCACCGGCATACCCTATACCCTGGCCACAGTCTCCGAGCGGTCGGGCCGCAATGGACCCCAGTTGCAGCCGTATCCGGGCTACAATTGGCATAACAACAATGGCGACAACTGTGACCAGATTACGTCAGCATTCCGTGTGTCTGTGAGTAGTTCGAGCTGTTCGGGACATAGAATAGGAAATCTAAACTCTTTCTTCTGCTATTGATAGATCAACGAGTGCAATCAGATGTGGGTCATTGATTCGGGCAATGTGGGTGGTGTGCAACACTGTCCGCCACAGTTGCTGAAGTTTGACCTGAGCACCGATAGTCTGCTGCATCGCTTCCGTTTGCCCAACGATACCTATGTGGCTCACGCTTCGATACTCATCGCAACCAATCTGCTGACGCAGGACCCGCCGCCGCGTGGCAACTGTGCCCGCACCATGATCTATATACCGGACGTGAACTACCACGGACTCATCGTCTACGATCATCAGGCCGATGCCGCCTGGCGCATTCAGAATCGCTTCATGTACCCGGATCCCGACTATGGCCGCCACACCATTGCCGGCGAGAGCTTCACTCTGATGGACGGCATCTTTACCGTGAACAATGACAGGCAGAATCTCTACTTCCATGCACTGGCCAGCATCAGCGAGTACTCTGTGCCGCTCAGCTTGATCAACCGGCGACAGAACTGGGCAGAGGATTCGGGTGCCATGGAGGATCAATTCAAGCTGCTGGGCAGGCGTAAGAGCGAGTGTGCCGCCTCTGCTATGGACAGTCGCAACAATCTCTACTGTGTCACCCTCAATCCGATCAAGCTATTCGCCTGGAACACGAACACGCCCTACACCACACGCTACTTTGGCAATCTGCCAGCCAAATCCAGCGAGCTGCAGTTCGTTAGCGGCATGAAAGTCGTGCGCAATCCTGGCGGTCAGGAGGAGCTCTGGATGCTCTCCAATCGTTTTCAGGTTAGATATAGCTTCGACTAGCCTCTTGCGCTCGGTCTACTGAACTATGTTAATTTTTTTATTTGTTTTTCTATAGAAAATTTCGGCGGGCACATTGAACTCGAACGAGGTTAACTTCCGCATCATGCGTCGGCAGCTCGACGATATTCACAGCGGCATGTATTTCGCCAGCGACGATGACCTGACCAATCGTCTGATCTTTACTTAAGCTCCACAGTAAACAGTTATAGCTAAGCATCAGTTGAATATTTAAATACAATATACTTAAATATCTAAGGCTTTCACAAGGCGCAATAGCTAATTACCTATATAGTATAGTTAACACTCGTTAAAGTAAATATTCAAATATCCCAAAGCTCTGCTTCTATATTAATATAAAATATATATCCTATAATTTTATCAGACAATTAAAATACTTATGAATTATGATGATTGCAGTCATTATACAAGAATTTCGTATTCCTTACAATTTGAATACCTGCACTTGATCAAAAATGAAAACAAAAACAAAAAAAAAAAAAAAACAAATCTGACACGTTTTCAAAACACATTATACAGGGTGGTTTTGTTCGTGATACAATGCTACGCGTTGTTGTATTACTATCGCTTATATTTTTGTCATCAAGTTCATAAGTCGCCTTATCGCTAATGCTACGCATTGAAGATGAATTCGCGCCAACACATGGAGCGAGTGGAATTTGTTTTACGGCAACAAGTTAACAATATTTAAGCGGGATCCGGTTATAAATAAAAATGGCAAAAGGCTATAAAGAGGGCTTTCAAAACGACCAATTTATACTCTCTAATGACAGCTTATACTAACTAGAGTAGTCTAAGCAACTAACTGAGAAATAGCTCTTTATATTCTTTCTTTCTATTTAGCTGCTCACTAACCCAGTTTCAATACAAAAGAAATTTGAGCAGAGAAACTTGCAATAATATAATAATATAAATATATCTACCTAAAAACCTCGCCCTAAATGAAAATTTCATGGGAATTTTTTAGCCAAGGCACACAAAAACAAATATTATACCAAAGCAGCGCGAATTTCAGCTCAGCTTTGTTGATATTCACGAGCAAAAAAAGGGTGTCAACACGGGCTTAAGCAAACAGCGAAATCAGTTAACAAAAAGTCTTAACGACTTTCGTTAGAGTATATGTAATTTATTGTTACAACACATATATAGGGGGGGCAATGGACTCTACCTTGACGCCGTGTATTGCATCGAGTGGAAGCTGGAAGTAACTGGAAGTGGCTGGAAGGCAGGGGCATAATTAGTGCCCCGCATCGCACTGCTTTGCCAGATTTGTTTTCGGGCAGCAGTGGACTTTAACAAGATCGTTACAATGAGAATTTAATGCAAGCTTTCAATTGGCAATTAAACCAGTTTACCACAAAGCTGACCCAATTGATCAGGTCTGGTCGGTCGGCTGATAGCCGGATTAGAAAGACATGGGCCGTTCGCTGGCGACGCGAGCGCAGTAACTGTTTTGGCCTTACGTGGAGCACATCGTGCGAAAGTGAATGGATTACAGCAGCATGCATTGCCAGCATTGCATAAGGATAATTGCTCTAGTTAGCTGTTTGATTGCCATTGTGGCAGGACAGTATGCCACAGCACCAGGCATTGAATACCACTCCAAGGCCTTGGAAAGAGTCTTTGAGGCGCGCAACTTGGAGCTAGGCTTTCCGACGCCAAAGGAACGTGAGCGTGTCCTGCGCGCCGGCCTTTATGATCCTGACAGTGTTGTGCCCATCGATGTGGATGTCTACTATACACGTAAGTAAATGAGTTTGGATATTAATCAAATGCAAGGCAAAAAGCTTCAATGCTGACATCATTCGCCTTTGTTGTACATCGAGTTTAACTTAATGTGAACTTTCTCTCGCTTAGATGGTGACAAAACACCCTCGATCTTTGTGACAATACCTCGCTTCACTAAGGGCGTTCCCTACTCCCTGGCCTATGTCACCAACGAGGTGCGGGAGAACGGCACCGAGCTACGAGCCTATCCCAGCTACGATTGGCATCAATCTCATGGCGCTGACTGCAACGGGCTGACTTCCGTTTATCGCACACAGATTGACGAGTGCGGTCGCATGTGGATACTGGACAGTGGGGAGATTGACTTTGTGCAGCACTGCCCACCGCAGCTGTACGCCCTTGATCTGGCCAGTGGGGGCGTGGTGCATCACTACCGCTTGCCACAAGATGTGTACAAGACGGGCGTAAGTCGCTTTGTAACGCCCACTATTGAGATGGATGCGAAGAATTGCGATGTGGGGCATGTATACATGGCTGACTCCATTGGAGATGGCATTGTGGTCTATGATGTGGCTGCCCAGAAATCGTGGCGCATCGAGAACAAGTACACCTATCCGCATCCGGACTTTGGCACTTTCAAGATAGCCGGCGAGAGTTTCCAGCTGTGGGATGGCAGTGTGGCCATGTCACTGACGCCACACGGACTGGCGGGGCATTTGGAGCGCATGCTCTACTTCCACTCGCTGTCCAGCGACTGGCAAATGGCAATTCCCCTGAGTGTGGTTAATAATGGAAGCATCTGGAAGCGGAACGATGTCAGTGCAGGGCTCGATCAATTTATACTCCTAGGCAAACGAGGCAGCCAATGTGTGGCCGCCGCCATGAGCGAGACAGGCATGTTGCTCTGCGGCTTGGTGCAGCCGCCCAGTATACTGGCTTGGAATATACGTCAATCATATACCCCTGAGAATATGGCCCTGTTAATAGAGGACGAGCAACGGCTGCAGTTCGTCAGTGGACTGAAGATTGTCAGAAACCACGAGGGCAAGGAGGAGATTTGGGCGCTCTCTAATCGCTTGCAAAAGGCTTTTGGTACTGGGCTGAATTTCAAGGAAGTTAATTATCGTATACAGAAGTGCGGCATCTACGAGCTGCTGAATGGATTGCCCTGCCACTAGGCTCAATTATTCGATTATTCTATATTTATTAGCGGATTTTCAAGATTTCTCATGTAGCCTCTAATGCTATTTAAATAAATTGTAAATATTTTTATCCACTTAAAGTTCAAGTTGAACTGTAGTTCACTCACCTTTTTGTAGAAGTATTCCTCCTCACGTGCAGCCTCCAGTTTTCCGAAGGCGCCGCCAGCTTCACGAATGGAGCCGCCGCCACCACCGCCCTTGCCGGCGCCACTGCCCAAGTCGCCGACCTGGCTGCCGCTCATTTTCGCCAATCTGTAGGTGCAGCGCAATACATTGAAGCATTAGAATTTTTGCGCAGGTTATGTAATAGGAAGTCATAAGCCGAAACACAAACACACATATTTATATATATATACACACACACACACTCAAACAACTTGTGCCGGGTCAAGCGTAAAGAAATTTCGGGGCTCTATTTGTTTATCTTATCGGCACAATTTACAAAGTGTACATATAAATAGATATCTGTATGTAAGCGCATTAAGAAAATTTTAGTTTTTCAAGCCATTTTTTTGTGTAAAGGCGTTAGCCAATTAGCATTTAATTAGAGTAAATAACTTACTGCACTCCAGCTGGGTACAAACGGGCTGCGCTACGACGTACAACGAACATTTTTCTCAAAAAGTTATGCAAAAATTTGTGTTAAAATCTAAAAAGAGAAAAAAAACAGTTATTAAAACATACGATGATATGCGAGAAGTCGTTCAAGCTCAGTTGCATTCAACTCAAAAATTAACAAAGAAAAGTCTTTAGTATAAACATTGTATCTAGATATATATGTGTGTATATTTATTTTTCATACAAAGAAAAGCATTCAATAATATGTATGAACATTTATATATGTATATACCAGAAAGAACTTTTTGTGGCGCAAAAAAACGTACCTGACTCTTCTGCGTGTCAAACTTGTATGTAGAAGTGTGGCCGAAGCTTCTAGCCGGTTGTTCTTAGAGTTGCCAGTGTGTACGAGCTGTTGAGGCTGCCACCTATGGTTCCTTTTATTTGATGAGCATCGTAATCAAATTTGTGCAACTTATCATACAAGTTGTCAAGCATGTTGGATTTTAGCCATGGATTTCACATCGAGCATTAACACGTATTTATATTTAGTCTGAGGTGATACAATCTCTAGTTGACTATTTATGTCTATTTAAGATCGCAGGTCTGATACTTCATCATGCAACATTTTAATCGGGTGGCAACGCCATTTTGGTATTTTTAAGAGAGCGCCGCAACGTTCACACTTAAAGAGCTCTCAATAAAAATTTTGCCGACTGACGCTTGTTTATTTGTTTAATATAAATTTACTCAATTTATCGCGTAAGTGGGGCAATATCGCTAGCCAAAATGGCCGACGCCGACGATGGAGCTGAGTTATTGTTCTTCGACACTTTCTCACATGAAGAAGTTACCGTAAGTATAATCTGAATTTTCTTATATCAACATGCGTGTATTGAAAACATATCGCAACTGTTGCAGGATATCAACTTGGACTTGGTTCAGTTCCCGAAGCCCGTGTTTATAACACAAGTGCGTATTATACCATTGGGTGCGCGAGTTCAAGCGGACTTTCCCGGCGGCGTTCGTCTAGGTGCCACGAATCCGTCCAAGTTCGATCTAGAGTTCTTTGTCAATGATTTGGGTATGCCGGGTGCCTCAGCGTTTGAGAATCTTGGCTTGTTGCGCTATAACCAAAACGACTGCATACATCTGGACTGTTCGCAAGAGAAAATACCAACTGATGGTCTTGTGTTACGTGGCTGGTATAGCGCCATTACGTTAGCTGTATATGGCATACTAACCAACAATGTGACTGAGCCAATTGCTAGCCCAACTTTACCGTGCGAGCCAGCAATGACTGGACCCGAAATTTGCAATCTAAGCGGAGAGGTTCTCCTGCCCGATGAAGTGATCAAAGATGATTGGTCGGAGCCAATGCAGACTGAGCTGATGACTGCTTCTGCACACAAGGCTAGCGTCAGTGTCAGCGACTACGAGCACGATGATATCGAATATGGCATGTCGCGCGACCACTACCATCAGCATGCTGACGACGAGACGCGCGAATTGCGACGCATGCGACGGTCTACGCATTCTACTGATCACTCTCCACCGCCGCTACGCACGCACACGCACTCAGAGAGCAATGACAGGGAATACTTGCGCTGGTGAGTACTCTCATGGTTTTATCACTCCACTCTCAATTTCTCATGCTTCAAAATATCCATTAACAGCTCACGCGACAAGGCGCCGCGTGATTGGTCGCGCTCACCGGAGTACTCCAGTCACAGAGCGCGACGCAAGCGCTCAGAGCGCTCTCGCTCCGATGCAGATGAACACAAGTGGCCTCGTACGCCTCCCGTTTCAATCGACTCGCCAACACGTCCTCGCTCTCCAGATACCATGGACTATGACGACGACGATACACGCTCGCCTTATAAGCTGCAGAGCTCGCATGGCTATCGCCACTCTTCGGAGTCGTTACCACGAGAGCGTGAAGAAGAAGAGCGAGATCGTGAAAGAGAACGCTCTGAAACACCGCAAGAGCAGTTTGAGCCCATTCTAAGTGATGACGAAATCTTAGGGGACGATATAGAAGACGAAGACGATGGAGTGGATGCGGCTGCTGCAGCAGAGTATGAGCGTGAGCTGGAGGCAGCTGCAGCAGCCGCACCACCTGCCATAGACGCCTTCGAGCCATGGCAACGTCCGCTCCAGAAATACGATGGCGACTTGCTGACTCATTTCAGCAAAGAGCTCGATACACTGCGGCTACTCTTCAAGAAGCTATCTCTGCAGATCAGATGGGACAATGTGAGTGCCTTTAACGAAGAGCACGGCGGAGTCACTGTAGACGAGCGAGAGCAGTTCGTCTACCTGGGCGAGCAATTAAATATTCAACTGGGCTACTTAACGCAGCACTACAAGCGCCGCAATTTTGTGCTCCAGCAGTTTTTCAAGAACGATGAGTCGCATTTGCGTCAAGCAGCGAACATTTTACAGATTGCATTGAGCTTCCAGGCGGCCTGCATGCAACCACAACCAGCATTTAAAATACGACATATCAAGCTGGGCGCACGCATGGCTGAGTTGTTGTGCAACAACGAGCAGCTGTTCCGACATCTGCTGCAGCAGCACAACTTTGATCCGTTCGAAGCCGTCTTCAGTCTCTATCAGGAGCCCTACATGGCACTGTCTATAAAACTGCAGCTGCTTAAAGCTGTCTACGCCATGTTGGACACCCAATTGGGCATTAAGCATTTCCTGGGCGGCAACACCAATGGCTATCAGCTCATTATCGAGTCTATCAAGACGGCCAAGCTCACACGCACCAAATACGCCCTGCAGGCCATCATAAAAAAGCTGCACCTCTACGAAGCATTGGAGAGTGTGCGCAACAGCTGCAATCAGCTCTTTGTTCGCAAAGTGGAACGGCCGCCACAGCAGATCTGTCAGGAAATCGAGTATGCGTTTGAGATGATTATGGATGCTTTGGTAGCCAACCAGCTGAGCTTTCAGCAGCCGCGTCGATTTCTGCCCGTCTCCAAGAAGTTCGAAGTGGTCACCGATCCCAATGCACAGCGAAGCTTTGGCAATGCGCTGCAATCCTACTTCAAACAGCATGCGCTGGCCGAATCCCTGCTGCTGATTCTAAGCAATGCCAAGGAACTACCAGCCACCACATTCCTTTGCACGCTGGATCTGATGCATGCTCTGCTCAAATCGCACGTGGGCATAGACTACTTTGTGGACGATGCGTTCGAGGCGACACAACTTATTGTGGCCATACTTCTGGGTCTGGATGAAGTGCCCACCATGCCCAAGCCAGAAATAGAAAAGGAGGAGGAAGAGACTGGTAAGTGACTGGCATAGGTCTAGCTTTTATGCAATACCTATATATACCTATAAATATTGCAGTTAAGTCTGAGGAACCGGATAAGCCTTTGGACACATCAGACAGCTCCGATAAGGAAGCAGAGGTAAAAGCTGAGGGAGCAGCTGCTGCAACTGTGGCCATTGACGTTGCCGTACAAACGGAGCCCACGCCAGTCAAAGCACCTCAAAAGCTGGCGCCCGTCCTTCGGCCCGTGTTGCCACGCTTAGCCCGCCTGGGGATCGAGTTGGCCTACAAAGTGCAGACGCGCTATCACCTGGATGCGATTGTGTTCACGGCAGCACTGCCTGAGTACGATGCCATCACAGTGGCCACACATATGCACGCAATATACTCACAGACCTGCGACCCGGCAGGTCGTCAGCACACCATCGAGGTGCTGGGACTGAATAATAATCTAAAGATTTGCATGGACCTCATCAAAAAGGAACAGCGGCTGCAAGCGCAGCGACAGCTGAGCTCGCCAGGCACCAAATACAAGAGTCCAGTGCTCAGCTATGCGGTGGACATGGTGGATTGCTGTGTGCGCTATTGTGAACAGCTGGACTACCTGATCGAGCATGGCGCTGTCATATTGGAGCTGGCCAAGAACCACGAGACCTTTGAGCCATCTGTGTCGGCCGTGCTGCAGGAGATGTATGTGTATATGAAGCCATTGGAGGCCATTAATGTGTTTATCTACGATGACATCATGCCCCTAGTTGAGGTGATTGGGCGATCTCTTGACTATCTTACCACTTTCCCTGGGGATTTGATTATGGCCTTGAGAATACTGCGTTATCTGGTCACCACGAAGTCGACACCGCCACCCGGCGTCAAGCAGTCCAAACGGCCGGACACGGAGGAGTTGAAACATCGCTTTGTGGCCCTCCAGCTGTACGCTGCGGATGGCGTACAGCTAATGATTCAGATAATGGAACGTCTGTGCACTTACTTTGAGCAGCCCGGAATGCATGCACCCGCTTTAATGACCATTCAGGGCGTGCACTGCTGCCAGATTATGTTGCCCACGCTGCAAATTCTACGCGAACTGCTCTCCTATGCCATACTGTGCCGCGATGGCGCCTTCAAAGACCTGACTTCGATCGATCATCTGGTTAAGGTATACTTCCTGTTGTACTATTATCCCACGCGTTGTCAGGCGGGTGCTGAGGTGGAACAGTGCAAGCTGGAAGTGGTACAAACACTGTTGGCCTATACGCAGCCGCATGAGCAAGACGAGGAGTCGTTGCATAAGTCCCTCTGGACGCAAATGATACGCGAGGTGCTGAAGAACATTGACGGGCCGGCCAACTTTATACCGGGCCTGAAGCTACTGGCGGAATTGTTGCCACTGCCGTTGCCCATGCCACAGCCACTGAGCGATCAACTGAAGCAGCAGCACAAGCAGCGTTTGATCACTGAACGCAAGTTATGGTCTGCTCACTTGCATCCGCAGAGCGGACAAATTGCCAAGCTGGTGGAAGCGCTGGCGCCTTCAAGTTTCCCGCAGCTGTCCGAGCTGCTGCAGCGCGTCTGCATGCAGCTATCAGACCTGGCGCCCAACATGACGCTGCTCATTGCAAAGACCATTATGGAACTGCTGTGCAATGAATACCAAAGCTCCAATTGCATGCCGACCACGAATCTGGAGCGTCTGCTACGTTTCTCCACGCGGCTTTGTGCATTTGCGCCTCTTAAGAGCTCCATGTTGTCCATATTGTCGGGCAAGTTCTGGGAGCTGTTCCAGTCGCTGCTGTCGTTGAACGAGTTCAACGAGGTGGTCTCCAATTGCCAGGAGGCAGTGCATCGCATACTCGACAGTTTCCTAGACTCTGGCATCTCCTTAATTTCACATAAATCCACAGCGCATCCAGCGCTCAATTTGTCGGCTGCACTGCCGCCCAAAGAACTAATCCCACGCGTCATCGATGCTGTGTTCAGTAATCTGGCCAGCGTGGAGGTCACTCACGGAATTTCCATCTTGGCTGTGCGTAATCTGGTCATCCTGACAGAGCACGAGTAAGTGTCAAGCATAGATCTCTTAGTGAACCTGAACTAAGTTTGTTTTCTCTTTGTTTAGCTACACTTTCTATCATCTGGCGCAGTTGTTGAAGCAGAAGATTAGCGAGTTCCAGGCATGGATGGAACGTGTTATACTCCACAATGAGACGGTTGAGTATAATGCAAACATTGAGTCGTTAATTCTGTTGCTGCGCTCCCTGACTCAAATTGAGCCAGCTCCAGCAATGTCTGCCATGCCTAGCCGAACGCTTAAGCTGGGTCCATCTGAGCTCGCGCAGCTGCTTGAGTTTCAGGATGTGGAGCTGGACAAGCCGCCGGTCTTGCAGCGCATACTTAAAGTGCTCGAGAAGCACAAGGCCGTGGCCAATGAGGCGGCTCTGTGTGATTTGAAACAGCTTATCGCCCTGCAGGCATCCAAACAGGAGCAAGAGACGCAGCCAACAACGACTGCCTCAGTAGAGACACCAAATGAAGGCGATGCAAATGCAACAGGTGGAAGCAACGTCAGCACAGGACCACTCAACATTGAGCCATATCTGCCACAAGCTGAGGGCATTGTCACCCAGTACGAGGCACGCCCCATATTTACACGCTTCTGTGCGACGGCTGAGAATGCCCAGCTGACTGCGCGTTACTGGCTGGAGCCGCTGCCAATTGAGGTCATTGAGGATATGGACGAGCCGCTGTACGAGCGCATTGCCTGCGACTTGACTGATTTGGCCAATGTGTGCTTAAATCCCGATCTGAATCTCACGGGCGATTGCAAGCGTGTGCTGCATTTATCTGGCTCTCCGCAATCCAATCGCGAGATGACACCCACAGCGCCTTGTTTCCGTACGCGACGTGTCGAGGTGGAGCCCGCGACGGGCCGGCCTGAAAAGAAGATGTTCGTAAGTGCGGTGCGAGGACGCGGCTTTGCACGGGCTCCACCCTCCCGTGGGGACTTATTCCGCTCCAGACCGCCAAACACATCACGACCACCATCGCTACACGTGGATGATTTCCTGGCGCTGGAGACGTGCGGTGCACAGCCCACCGGGCCCACAGGCTACAACAAAATACCTTCAATGTTGCGCGGCTCGCGCGTAGGTCGTAATCGCGGCTCACGCATATCAGCGGCAGCTGCCTACAGGTAAAGAGCTCGACGTTTTGTAAAAATAGCATCTTTATCAGTTTTGTTTTCCTCTCTCGCTTGCAGGCAGAAGAAGCTCTTACGCATCGGGTCGCCCTCCAATTGGTCTGAGACGACGGGCACGGCGTATCGTTCGGGCGCTGCTGAAGGGCATTTCAGCAGCAGCGACTCGCACTACACTTCGCCCCACTACAGTGGACGACCACGTGGGCGTGGCCTGCGCTCCAGACCGCCCTATTTGCGCTAGGAACGGCGCCAGTACTTGCATATATCAAACGTGTTTTGTTTATATTTGATTTATACAATTTGTATGTAAAGTAATTAAACTTAAGCATTCTCTGTAATCACACAATTCAAGCGCACGTCGTGATCCTCCATGGGCAGCTCCTCGTTGCTGACGATCTGCTCATTGAGGGCCAGTGCCATAATGGTTGTCTTCTTGTGCGGATACTTTTCGGCGTGCTGCTTCAGATATTTGTCATAGTAGCCCATGCCGTGGCCCATGCGATCGCCGCTGCGCGTGAATGCGACGCCGGGCACGATAAACAGATCGATGCCATGTCCTGCAGGAGAGATTGAGTACGCTACGCATAGGGATATCATACGGTCATTGTTTACCATTTGTCATGGCATCCTCGCGGCTCTCCTTGAAGTCGGGCTGCTTGATATTCCATTTGGTCAGCGGCAATCCCTCGTACTCGTTCATATCGCGCAGACGCACCATTTTCATCTTTGTGCCCTGATAGGTGGGCACGAAGACCATCTTCTCCAGCCTAAACATCTCGCGGATTATCGCAGTGGTGTCCAGCTCATCGCTGGTACTCAGATAGATGCTAACGCGCTGAGCCTGACGAAATGCCTCATTTTTCAGCACCTGCCGAAAACAGATGTTCGTAAGTCTAATCGGCGATCTAGATCTGACCTAAGCAAACTGACTCTGTCGGTCACTGCCTCCGATTGCCTTGCTATCATCTCGGGCGTTAAGCAACTGAGGACCTCCTTCATGCGCTTCCTCAGAGCTACCTTAAGGCTATTTTGGATGGCTGCCATGGCGAAGCACAGTGCACACACTCTTTGGACCGGAGAACGACTGACTTCAGCTTGCACTCATGCAGCCACTATAGCTCCCCCTCTGTGGATTAGTCGCTTATCAGTAAAACTGCGCATTATCAGTTTTTACCGACCACATGCTCTTCCTCCACCGATTCGTAAACAAGCAACAGGTCGGTTTGCATACATTGGTGTGCAGTTAGTTATTTGTATAAATTAATTGATAAGGCAATCACAAAGCTTGAGATTCACAGTGTTTATATAATTATTAACTTACATATTTGTATATTTATATAACGGTTCGCCTTGTCGTGCATTCACTGTAGCCCGATTGGCGTGCGCCCCCTTTTAAAACCAGCGATTGACACCTGATATTTAGCACTAAAAATGCCAGCAGTTGCTGCTATCAGTGCTGTCAGCGAGCCCGGGCACTCGTCGAATTTGGCTTTTTTCTCAATAATTTAGCCGCCAAATTTCAAAAGAGATGACGGTGTGAATAATTAAACTAAATTTATTCGAAAGAGTGAGAAGATAAATTAAATATTTTTAATTGAATAATTATTTAATATATATTTTCTTAAGATGCTGGCCAAAGTTATTAAGGGATATGCACTGAAGGGAATTCTCTATGTAATAAATCGAATGACAAACATGCCAAGGTTACACAAATATATTTTATTATATCGTATTGTAGGTTATCAGTCGTTCTCTGATTGTTTATCAAGTAGTAAAAGGTTATTTTAACTATTCCATAGTTTACATCGGTGCATTCAGCTCGAATTGTATTATTCAACTCAACTAAAATAGTTTTGCTGTTGCCCTTATATATGTATGTATGTATGTACACAAATAGAGAGGGACAGAGAGAGAGATAGAGTGGTAGTGCGAGAGAGAGAAAGAGATAACATATCTCTTACTTTTATAAATTCCTGATTAAGATTTATACGTTAAGTTCAAACTGATTGCTAATATTACACATTACACTTTACGCTAATCGTTGTAGTTATTTGCGTTGAAGTAAGGAGCCATTTATTGATAGCAAACAAACATACATATAAATTTAATGTTCTTCATACATTACACATTTATCACATTAGCTTATAATCTATTCGAAGTGATTAATGGATGCGCTCACAACAGTTTCTCGATAGTTGCCTGCTCATTGTACTTGCTGTAAGTTGCGAAGTCATCCATGTTCAATTTGTAGTCCCTCAGGTTGCCATCGGACCAAAGATCAAACTCGCGTATCACGTCCGCTGTCATTTCATCCTTGTGGCTGCCCACCACGCCCCGCCGCACAAATCTGTGTGGAGCAACGCTTTTTAGCCTTATGTAAGCGGATCTAAGTAGAGATCAGTGAAAGATTGACTCACCTGAACTCCTCCACTTCGCGGCCAGCTGCTGCCTTCATGCTCTCAAATTCCTTGGCGTGGTTGCAGGCGGGATTGTCGCGCATGCTCTCGAAGGAGAGATGCTGCTTCATCTGCTGCACCTGCTCAACGCTAACTGGGCGCTGCAGGAATCGGGCCACTTCGTTGATTACCTGATCGAGTTGGGTCTTCATGCGCTCGTAGCTGGTGAAGAAGATGTACGGCTCGTGGCGCAACTGCCAGAAGTCGAGCACGTGCGGCCAGCAGGGCGTGAAGTTCACATAGCCATCGATGAAGGAGTGCATGAAATCGTCCTTGGTGCCCTGATAGCCGACCATGCCACGCCAGTGATGGAAGTACGAGACGGCTGCGTCCTTGGGATTCCGATAGACGTAGATGATCTTCGGCTTCTTGGTCCAGACCTGGCGTGGCAGCAGCCAGGCGGGCAGATGGGACTTGATGAGGCGTGGCGAGCTTAATGCGTTGGCTGCCTCGATGGTGTCATGGGGCACGTTGGGCACAACGCCATTGAATCTATATTGACCAGAGGCTTAACTAGCTTCTCATTAGTCGGGTGTGGACAACTTACTCCAAAAATGGGGAGCGAATGGTCAGGTCCACGGACTTGGCCGTCTCAAAGTCGCACTGATTGAGCACCAGCCAAGCCAGCTCCTGCATCCAGGTGGTGCCGCACTTGGGCAGCGTGACGATCCACACATCATCCTCGCGCACCTCGAAGTCGTGCACGCGATCCAGCACGGGCTGGAAGGTGTCGGCCAGACGGCAGAAGCGCTGCTCCCAGTTGCCCACCACGGGCACGTTCGGCTTCCGGGTGGCGTAGATCGAGGAGTAGCCGCCGCTGATGGCCAGCTTGTCGATCTGCTCGAAGGGCACGCTTCTCGCAAAGAAACTCGACTCGGGCATAACGGAACAACGGTTGACTGATAAATTACGAATTTTCCAAATTGCTTAAAGACGCGCCCAACCGATCGCCTTCACAGTTTCCGCTGCATTAAATGCGTCTGCCATCGCTTCGGGAATATCGAGGCAGAATTTCTCGCCCTACGCTGAGTGCCAGAGATGCGCTCGTGAAGTGATGTGAAGAGCAGCAATGAGTGATGTGACTTGATAACTCAGCTCTGTTCATGTAGATTTACTCTTTTGGTAATCACTTTGCTACGATCACAGTCACAGTCAGCACAAGGCCTGGCTAGCATCACTAGCATCATTAGAACTGTCTATATAATGGGCATAAATATAAATATACTCATAAAAGCCATAACATTAATCACATTACTCAATAATGAACGTGAAGCGCCCGCTCAGCCCTTGCCTGAGCCGCATCACTAATGGAGCCGCAATCATCTCATACATACGTCTATAAGCGTATGCGTGTTATATAACTTGCAACAGACTCTCGTTTTTTGTGATCTTCGGTTTGATTTTCGAAATACTTGAAATGATCGGGTGCTGTAAGACTTTCTTTATGGAGGGCTTATGTTATGGGACCATGAAGCTCTGCTCGAAACCAGTCGCAAAAGAAAGTTTTGGTGTATTTCGGCTACCAATTCATTTTGTCAACAGTTTGTTTTGTTTGCTTGTTTACCTTGTGTCTTAGCAGGTGAAATTATGCGCACGTCTTCGGCCCCAGCCATTTAGCCCAAAGAATCGAAAACAGGTCGTTTGAATGCGGATCAGAAGTAGTGATTGACGCAGCTGTGGGCCAATTTGAAGAAGTGAGAGTGATCTGATCGAAAAGTTGAGGACTGGGAGATACGCTGGACATGACACGAGTTCTTAGCAGGTCATAATTCATTACTGCTTTT
Source organism: Drosophila navojoa (assembly GCF_001654015.2). The sequence continues at coordinate 793,737 of NW_022045867.1, forward strand.
AGTAACTTAAATCTGATTCCATTGTAAGGCAGAATTGTCCAACATTTATATCAAATTTAAACTACATTAGCTACTAAATGTAGTAAATATATATATAAATATAAATATATATAATATATTTGAAGAGCTTAGCTTTAGATTTCAGCTTAAGTCTTTAATGTATTCCTACTCATAAAACAACATACGGACAGTCAATTGGGATAATATCAACTCAACTCATTATGATAATCAAAACAAAAACAATATATTCATTCCACTTTCATGAATGAGTATAAATATATACATATGTATACACGCTTACTTTCAACTGTTTCCTGCGGTTGCACAAGTCCATCATACCCCTCCAAACTATATTCACTGAGTTCCAGGCATAATAACAAATGACAGCTAATGTTATATATGAATATTATGAATATTCTCGCTTCTCTACATTGGCAAATTCAAACTAATTTGCATGCTCGACCTTGTCAAAGGCCCGAATGTAAATTTAACTTATTTTTAACTTCTATTTTTACCTCTTTTTATGTTTGCCATCATTTCAAAAGCGAAGGTCAGGTTTTTGTTCACTTTGAATTTGTATTTATGTATTTGCGTTTTTTATTCGCGTTTTGTTTTGTTTTTACAATAAATTTGACTAAATCTTAACATTTATAATCCTTAACCTGCAAGGAGCAAACAGATGTAGTAACAAATATATGTATGTCAGTATGTATGTAGTTGTATAAAGATTCTGCATGTTGTTGGGTTCAACAGACAGGATCGAAGAATTGTTTAATAATATGTAGAAATTTGCATGCATTTGTTTAAAGAGCTCGTATTTAAAAATAATTGTTTCTTTTTCGCTTTGATTTCTTTTTGTTGTTGTAAATACTTATTAAGAGGTGCGCGTGCCTGCTAACATCGACTAGCACGCACACGCCTGCACACATACACACACACACATATTAACAACAATAAATACATATGTATGCATGTAACTCGTATATATATTTTGTTTGTATTTGCATTCAATTAAAACGGAGTGCGTGGGTGTGTGCATGCATGTATTTTCATTTTTCTTATGAGTGTGTGCAATTCGGATTGGGCTTGGGAAACTGCAGATCGCTCGATCGATCCGGTTTCGGCGCTCGCTTGTCTGTATAAACTGTATCAAAAAATGTAATCGTGAAATAAATGTCTATAACAGATACAAATAACGGTGTGATTGGATGACATACACGCACACACACTCACGCACGCACTCGCATACACACATACATATATAATAATATATATAAATATATCCTTTGAATATGCTTATCCTTCGTAAAAGTTGTATAAATTGTATATATGTATATATATGTACGAATATATACTTATTATTTTGCATTTGCTTTGATTCATAGGTATGTAAACATCTATGTATGTATATATATAACATATGTATATGTATATATAATATTTTTGCTTCTTTTATTTTGTTTTTGGTTTGTAATTTTTTTGTTTTTGTTTTTCAATTTTGTTTTTTTGTTTTTTTTTTTTTTCAACAAGAACGTATTATCGATTCGTATTAATTTACTTGTTATATGTATATATATTTATGTATATATAATATGTAATTTGTTCAGTCAATTAGATAAAAAAGATTTCAAAAAGGATTTCACTTAAATATAAATTTCATTTGCAATTCGCTTAATTCTGCAACACATCAACAGTAATCAGTAATCATATATATAATATTAGGTATTAGATAGTAGTAGGTAGTTGTAGTAGTAGTAGTAGTAGTAGTTGTAGTAGTAATAGTAGTTGTAGAAAGGGCCCCATAGAGTTACGCACGTTACATATGTGGATTCGAATTGTTGTAGTTGTTGTTGTTGTTGTTTTTTTGTTGCTTGTGCTAATCAAACTAGTCGAGTTGTACATTAGTAGAAATAGTTATACGTTGTAATTCTAGCCAATAGTTCGTTTGCTCTGCTCATTATATAAATTGTCCCTGCTAATCCATCCACGCATACACATGCATACACACACACAATCACACTCAAACACACTCAATCACTCACACACTCACACTCAACGCGAATCCTTTGTCATCTAGCTATGGCCTTTGCAAAAATTTATCTTAATTTATAAGTAGTTGGACAGTTGTTGTATTTAACAGAGATTGTCTTCGTGTGTGAGGGCAGATGAAGGTGGGAGAGGAGTAACACAAACACGTACACGTACACGACTTATGTACTAGTATGTGTGCCATGTTGCTTATGCCGTGTGTGCGTGTGTGTCTTTCTTTATATTCATTTATTTTATTTTTATTTTTTATTTTTATTTTTATTTTTATACCATTTTAGGTACTGTAGAGCGCACGCCACATTGCTCGCACCACGACAATATGTGACTATGTTTAACTATTTCCTGTTGTATTAGTATTAGTATTTATTTGCATATACTTTGACACGCAGACATACACACACACACACACGCACGCTCACACACACTTAATAGGGCACACAGATATACACATATACATAAACAATTTTCTTTTTTTTTTTTTTTTTTTTTCATTTTCATTTTCTTTTTGTGATGTTACTTAAATATTAAATTTTGAGTCCAGCCCAATAATTTGTGTTTTTTTTTTGTTTTTAGTTAGTTTTTTGTTTTCTTTGTTTTGTTTAGTTTTGCTCTTCAAACATTTGCGACAGTTTTTGTGTGCGTGTGTGCATGTGTGTGTGTGTGTGTGTGTGTGAGTGGGTGGGTGGGTATGTGTGCGTCTTGTTGGCTCCAATGGCGCATGGAAACTCAGCTGTCACTGTGCATTAAGATTTTCGCCACACACACAAACACACCCACACCCACGCACACACACACACACACACACACACACACAGCCCATATAGAGCACAGTTTTTGGAAGCGTTATTTAGTCGAGATATGTATGCATAGCAGCGACAACAACAAGTAGAACGAGACCTATGCCGAGAGACAGCGACGCAAGCCACGGCCCTGGGCCCGGATGCGCCGGCACTAGAGCATATCCTCCATCTCGTTCTCGCCAATTGTGGATGTGGCAGGCGCCTGGGCCGGCAGCGGCTTCAGTAGACCCGAGAATAATCTCCGGAAGGCCGTATGCTATTTGGAGCTAGACGACTTGTTGCCCACCGGCGGCTGCTTGGCCATAATATCGGCGAGTGTATTGATGCCCTGCTCGTCATATTTCTTCCACTGTGAGTAGTTGATCTGCATGCACGTGATCAGCTCGGGCATATCAATAAAACCTGCAATCAAATCGAATTTCAATTATCACGATTCACAATTCGTCGCTTGAGTGAGTTCGTACCGTCCCAGGCGTGCATCATATCCTGTATAATGTATTCGATAAAACCAATCTGGCTCTTTGGTATGCTGCAGGTGGCCCGATCGAACATGGGCATCACGATGGGCAGGTGACGCTGCTTCTCCTCGTCCGTCTGCATAAAGTACTCCTCGGCAATGCGGCGCGCCCACTCGATGCAGTACTGCATGGGACGGGCCGGATTGCTCACATCGGCCACCTTGATGAGCATGCGGCGCATGAGTATGGATGTCTCCTCCTCGGACTGCACAAGCTGCATGGGATTAAATGTTGATCTAAGTGGATATTCAATACAGAGAGCCTGTATGATTCAGCGTACCTCGCGCGGCTCCACCTCGCTGCCAAAGACGCTCACAAACTTGGCCAAATGCTCAAAGTGACGCGTCATCTCCGTGGCCAGAATCATATCGATGATTGTGCTGCGCGCCGACTTGTACGTCTCCTTGTCCAGGTTCTTGAATATGTTGAACTTGTCATCACCTGCGGGAATACCAGACGTTAGCATAAGGATCTCAGCTGGATCTCGCTGCCTTCACTTACCCAGGGTCAGCTTGAAAGTGATGGCAGCATGGTGGGACTCCAGCACCGTCAGGTCATTATACAATATGGCCAGTGGGTTGTTCGAGTTGCACAGAAAGGCCGAGGAGCGTCCCGGATGATCGACGTCGTGAGCAGCGGCGGCAATCAGCGCCGTTGCCTCGTCCATGCGATCCATGACCATATCCTTGCTGGCCAGCTGTGTAATGAAGGCGCCCGTTGCCTACAAATTGGAAGAGAACGTGTTTTTATAGAACTACTGAGAGGAGGAGAGAGAGAGAAAGAGCACGCACCTGCATAACATCCGCTGCATGTGTGCTATTGTGATATGTGTTGCTCTTGTGGTAGTGCGCCTCGATGACGGCCAGCCAAGCCTTGCAGACGTTCTCATCGATGTTCAGCGTGGCGAAGACGTCGAAGCGCCGGAACATCTCCATGCCCAAGTACAGCAGCGGATGGTAGTCGGTGATCTCTTCCAATTTGAAAATATCAAAGTCCCATTTCAGAGATTCTTCAAGTAGTTCCATGATGATGGGATTGGCCTGCTTGCAAAGAGAGAGAAAGAGAGAGAGAGAGAGAGAGATTGTTAAATGTAATTCTAGGTAAAGCTTGACCTATATCGAGATCTCTACCTTCATCTTGGCGGGTACTATGGTGGCCGCGCGCGTCGAGTTGCCAGTGCGGATGATGGAGTCGTTGGAGCTGCGCCGCGACGAGTAGACACTGGGACCCTAAAGGGAGAAATAATATATTTAAGCTTCGATTCTTGAACGCTATACGATCTACTTACTGTCAGCAGGGCGCCAATGAGATCGGTGGCTATGGGATCGTCTGTGCGTAGCTCTTTCATTTGGGGACTGTAGAGTCCTTCGCGCTTGAGGAAGTCCAGGACTTTGTCTATGAGGCGTGCCTCGTCCGCTGAACAATTCTCCTGTACTTGTGATAGTAAATTGATTATCTAAAGTGCGTGTGCGTTGTTTTTGTTGTTGTTGTTGTTGTTGGTTTTGAACAGATTTGGTTGATCGATTTTTGTTTTGTTTTTTTTTTTGCATAATTTTTTTGATTTGATTTTTTTTTTTTTTTTTTTGATTGCAAGCGACGCGCAGCGAGCAGAAACGAACGAGCGAGCGAGCGAGCGAACGTGCGAGCGAATGGAACCAGTTCATATGTACAATAATGTTTATTGGATATTTTGTTTGTTTGTTTGTTCGAGTACACACAAAACATAAAAGTAAAAGAGAACATAACAAATATAAGAGATAAAAAGAGAATCAATGTAAAAACAATAGTTTTAGTTGTGCAATTTGGTTTGATATGTTTGTAGTCTGTTATTGATATTGAGAATTAGATTGAGATTGAGATTGAGATCGAGATCGAGATTGATATAGATTGGTTGACTCTGTATGGGATTAGTAGCGTTAAATTAAGTAATTATCGAATATGTGCCAAAAACCGAGCCATTAGATACGGATGAATAATTAAAGCCATATACAGAGATATGCGATGGCCAGATATCCCCAGCTGTTGGCTCCATTAGAGTTGTGCATCGCAGATCAACTATGTGACTCTAGAGCTATATAAGCTGTGCCTGAAGTGAATCTATCTGTTATAGAGCTGCTATAGAACTGGAATTGAATAAGCTGAACTATATTGCTGTTGTATATAGCTATTCTATATAGCTTTTAGTATTCTGCTATATATATAAAAATAGTCGCTAATTTCTCCGCATTATTTTAAAGGGCTTGAATCAACTTCCTACTTAGCGCTTTTATTTATGAATTAAAGCTTCATTAGCTAAAGGTTTGGTTTGATTTCTCTTATATATTTTTAATTTTATATCAAAAATACTTTAAGTAGTATACCAGGGCGTATACGCAATGTGTTGTAAGACTCAAGGAAACCTAATTATGTTCATTAAAGCTAGTTTAAGTATTTGTTGACTCTATCTGCATCAAGAAATTAATTAAAAGCAATCAAGTATAATCTTTCATTCAGCCTCGATTATTAATGGTAAGAATTCTAACTGGATCACCCTTAAAGTGGTTCCTAGAGGAGAGACTACTTAAACTGTAAATTTCTCTTCCTTAACCCCATTTAATTTTTGTTAAAAATAAATAATATATTTGATTACTCCCAACAATTCACGTAAGCAAAGAGACATTTATCCTCCATTACAATCTACATCTTTGATCTGTTCGGCACAACTCCAAAGCATTCAAATGGATCGTTCGTTGACTGTGTCAGTATCAGTGTGTGTGGCTGTGTGTGTGTGCTCTGTGGTGGATGCGGTGGCAGATGTTGTGGGGATTGGTAGTTGCTACTGATGCTACAGTGCTAGTACCTAACAATGGACACATGACACACACACGCACACGCACACACACACTGACACAGAAAGAGAGAGAGAGAGAGAAACCACACACCACGGACGCGGACACGGACAATAGTTGGGTTTAGTATCGGCAACATGGGCACAAAAAGCATTCGTATGTTGTCTGATGAGTTGGATTGGACTGGACTAGGCTGGGCTGGGCTGGATTGGATTGGCTTGGACGGGGTTGGGTTGGAGCTGTCAGCAGTTTAGTCAAAACCAATTGGGCGTACAAAATGGAGTCATACTTTGGTGATGGGCGCCTCCAGCGGCAGCGACGTCAGCTTGGCCAGGCTGGTGCGGCGCAGTCCGTCCGACGCAATCGAGCGCACGTCGAAGCTGCAGCGGCGCACCGAGTGCAGCGAGCCCCGCGGCGCCTCCTTTGGCTGCGGCAGCGTTGCAATGAAGTCCATACCGCCGCCGGGTATATCGAAGTTGAAAATCAGATGCGTCGGTGCACTGCCGATGTGCGCGTGCGGGAGGAATGTGGGGGAAAAAAGGGCGAAAATCAATTCAATGCCATTGCGAGTGGAGAGGCCTGAAGCCTTTGCACTTACCTGCCGATGCAGGCCACGGGCACGACACGCACGTGCATGGGAATGCTCTCCTGGTTCTTGCGGCGCACCATTAGAATGCCATCGAACTCCTTGATGCTCTTGCCCTGCTCGCTGATGGTGGACAGGTCCGAGACGAAGATGTCGCCTAATGGCTTGCTAATTATTTCATCCTGTTTGACATTCAAATACAAATCGCATTAGAGTCTCTCTCTCTGTATGTGTGTGTGCACCCTGGGCGCATTAGTGCATGATGCATGCATGAGTCACTCACCAGCCGCATGTTGAGCAGTCGCTCGGTGGCTCGGTTCGCATATTGTATGCGCAGCACGTCGTCCGTGATGAGCACCACCTCCTTCAGCCGGTGCAGGGCCGTATAGAGTGCCTGAGAAGAGAAGAGAGGGGGCGGCCTTCTGGTTAACATTCACAATTTGATTAGGGCCACAGCGACGAGCGACGAGCGACGAGCGCCGACGCCAGTTTAATTGAATTAATGCATTCCCCGGCAGGACATTAACTCGATTGCATTGCTGCATTGCGTATTCCGTGTGGCGCTTACCTGTTGAGTGGACATCACATTATGTGGCCGGATGATCGAGTGCAGTATCTGCTTCAGTTCGACGCTGCACAGGGTCAGGTTGGTCGTCTCGGCTATGCACTGCGAGAGCAATCAGAAAGTGGGGCTGGTTAATGGCAGGCATTCGATAAGTGAACTCAGAACTTACTCTATTAACGCCAGCGTCCAATAGAGCAATTAGCGCATCATCCTTCTCAAAGAAACTGAAAGAGACATTTGGCTAAATGACGGACTGACGGCCGATGGACTGAGTGTTCGCTACGTACCTCTTTTTGCAGACGGCAATTATTGTCGTTAAGTGATGTCCGTGTGTGTGACGTATTGTTCTTTAGAGAGAATGAAATATATGGAAGAAGTTCGCATCAGTTAAAGTGCAAAGTTTAGGCAAGAGTTTGCCATCACGTACACGCAACGTACGCCGCACTCACCTTGCAATGTGCTCGGCGTCGAGACCCTTTGTGGAGCGCGCATCAATTATAATTAGGTGATAGCACTGCGCCGTGGCATAGGACTTGTGGAGCGTTTCGAGCGCCTCCTCCTTGGACTTGACCAGCGTTACGTCCAGCTGGTGGCGCTGGCAGGCCAAGGTGACCACCTCGCAGATGCTATCCGATTTGTGAAAAACTAAAAGCGCCTGCGGAACGGGAACGGGAATTGACATTGCGATTGAGATTGGGCATTAGTCAGATTGGACAGAAGGGACTGGCGAACGGTGGCACGTGTCAGCTTACCTTAAGTTGAGGATTCGGTGGTAGCACGGTTGGATATTTCAAGTCCATGAGATTTCGCTGCAACAGAAGTTAAGGCAGGTGAGTAAGAGAGCAGGAGCAAGAGGTGAGCAGGTGAAGCAACGTGTAAAATTTAATAAAAATCTACAGCGCTGGCTTTGCCATCAAAATAAGAGGGCTTAACTCGGCTTCTGTCTGTGTCGTGTCAGTTTACCAGTCCGTGTGAGGGAGTGTGTATGTGTGTGTGTGTGTGTGTGTGTTGGTGCGTTCGTATCTCTCGCACAATATGCGAAGCGTGTATGTGTCGCTAAAATGATGATAAATTAAAATAAAATTGCTTGCGCCCGACGGAAATTGTTGGGGGCGCCATTTGCCGTATTGGTGACTTGGCCTGCAGATTTATTATGCTCGTATGAATAAATGCGATATGTGAAAATCGGGATTTCATGCACACACACGCACACACACACAAACACACGCACTGTACGTGCCTTTGCCTGTGTCAATTCAATAATGAAAACACAAGCTCACATCAAACGGAACCAAATTCAAAACTATTTATAACCGTCTTTGGGCACAAGACAACTGATAAACGTTGATTTCAAAATCGATATCCATAAACTGACTACGCGAAGACATGTTGAGCATGTTAGCTTACAGCCATATATAAATATGTTCCACAGCCTCAACTTGTCCAAAAATGAATTTACTTTACAGCACAGCAAGAAAAAAGTATTTTATTTTTGTTTTTTTTCCTTTTTATTTTTTGCAATTTACGTTCAAGATTAACTGCCAGCTCAGAGTGGCGCAACAGCATTATTGATTCACAAGCTTTACTTTCCTTAGCTCAATCCAATTTATTTTTGATAATTTGTTATTATTATTGATATTATTGGGAAGCAAGCAGGCAGCTAAGCCTGATGCGCTTTTGCTTAAGGCACACACTTTAAAGTGAAGAAGTGTTGAAGAAATTCTATCAAAAGATCTGTGGGGCTATTTATGTAAGGGTTTATACAGGCAAAGGTGTATTTATGGAGAAAGCTAGGTCTAGCAAATAAGGCTAGGATACACATAAGTAACTGAATTCCTTGCCTCCACTATGACAGTATATAAAGTGTATATAGTCTCATATATTGAACTAAGAAATGACCAAAAAATACCTTGATATATTATTATGATTATTATTATTATTTTTATTATTATTATTATTATTATTATTATTATTATTATTA
>NW_022045867.1:803073-840200 GCF_001654015.2 Drosophila navojoa
ATTATTATTATTATTATTATTATTATTATTATTATTATTATTATTATTATTATTATTAGTTTTTCACTCAAAGAACCTGGCCAGAGGTCTAGTTAGTTCTGTCAGCACCCTGAGAATCTAGTGAGCCTGATCGTGACTTTATATTCAAATATTTTTTTATACATAAATATTTAAATGCATATAAAAAATATTTTTGTATGCATACATGTCTACATCTAAATATTTTTGATTTATATAAAAATATATATAAATACTTAAATGTATCTAAAATATATTGATATGCATACATGTTTAAAAAATATGCAATAAATATTTATGTATAAATATATTCAAGTATAATATGTATGAATAAATATATTCAAAGTAGAATCCCCATAATTCGAAAATTTTCAATTTACACAGAAATTCAGACTACCAACAGTTATGCAGAACGATTTTCTATTTAGCGGGGTACGAATTATCGAGACTCGACTGTATTTATATATTTTGCAACGTTAGCAAATTCAGACCAAAGGTCAGCAGGACACTAATCTCTAAATGTTTAATCCGTTAGTTAAGCTGCTTTAAATATTTTCAACTCTTTCAGATTTACGCCAATTTTAAATGTGATTTTCCCTGAACTCTGCTTCAGACACATAGTTTACATAACAGCGTTTAAATATGTAAAGCAAATATAATAAAATGAGCACAGGCTATCTCATTCAACAAACACAATCAATATTTTGATCAATGTTGCAGTTGATGGATTGATAAACAGTTGCACAATGTTAAACGCGATTTCACTCACTCAACAAATGAATAAAATTTTAAAAGTAAATATACATACATATATGTATATTTATATATTCAGTAATTACTGTAATTCTGACGTATCACATTTTCATTCACACAATAACAATTCATATGAATTGTTTCTATCTAAATATTTACTTATGCATGAATCAAACGGGCTTTGTAATTTCGTCCAAGAGCTGAACAGCTGATGGCTTCCGGAAGGGGGGCAACATCAATCAATGACGCCTTAGCGTGAATTTGAATCATGGACAAACGTCAAAGCTGCACTGATAATTTCTGTCGATTGCCGAGTTATCTTGGCCTGGCCTATCAGCCAAGTAAATGGCTAGAAAAAGAGCTGATTTCTTTGTGGTCTATGGACATTGAAGTGGAGTGCGCCTGTCAGCCAATACCTGAAATGTTTTGAGCTCATCCTCCTCGGCTTGCGGCGACGGCTTTTTGCCGTTGCCCACCCACAGCCGCAGCTTGGGCCCCTTGTGCAGCCGTCGCTCGTAGAGGCTGTGCGTCTGGCGATCGAATGCGAACACCTTGGGTCGCACCACTGCCCCGTCATGGGTGGTTTCCTTTGCCTTCGTATCCTGCAGCTGTGTCAGCTTGACTCTGTCCTCCAGCGTGAGGTTGTTCAGCCGCAATGCCTGTGTGTCCAGATTGCGTATGGCCTCGACTATTTCCGGCTGCATAATGCGACCCACTCCAGCAGCGCTGCTGGCAGCAACGCCACCGCCGCCGCCGCCACCTGGACCAGCACTGCCACTGGCGAAGGCCGTGCTCAATGACCTTGTGCTGCGTATCAGTGGCGTCATTATGTCCCTGCCCTCGGCCGCCTCATTTGCGGCGTACTCCCGTTCCATTTCCTCGGGCGTTTTGCTGGAGTTGCTCGGCAACGAGGGCAGCGAGGCCAACGATGCTGGCGCTGGCAATGACAACGCAACGGGCACTGGCGCTGCCAATAAAATTTCACCGTCAGCCACCTTCATTTCCGAGGTCGGATTCGCGTCGAGCACTTGGCGGATGTTGCCATTTGTCGCTGTTTGGTTGCCGTTGCCGTTGCCATTGCCATTGCCATTGCTGCTGTTGCTCTGGCTCTGGCGGTGGCTCTGACTGTGGCGCTGGCTGTGCCTGATGTTGCTTGTCTCTAAATCCAAGCTATTTGAATTAGCTAGTCTATCAGCGCTTATCAGCCGGTTCTTATCGACGTCATCAGCAGACGACGTCGTTGCCGTCGTCGTCGTCGCTGTGGCTGGCGGCTGTTGCTGCTGTTGCTGCTGTCGTTGCCTTTGCTGTTGCTGTTGCTGTTGATGCAGCTTTTTATTGGCATTTTTATCGAGCGGCTGATCAGCGGCCCCAGTTAATTTAGCATTTGTTGGCGCCTTTGCAATGACATAGCGCTCCGCATCAGAGTCCGCATCCAATTCATTTGAATGGCCGGCCGCGACTCTGGTCGACGTCGACGTCGACGACGACAGCGACACCGACGACGATGATTTGGTGCGAAATATTTTTGGCAAACAATTGCGCATTCTGCTAATTATACAATAACACACTCACACTCACACTCGCACACTCACTCGCTCTGCCCAGCTACTTCACAATATCGATACGCACAACAAAAGCACTTGACACTCGACGCGACTCGACGCGACTCTCAAGCAATACTCCAAATGTCCTTCTATGCCTGCAGCAGCAGCAGCAGCAACAACAACCACGTTAACCTGGGCAGAGCACTTGCGTAAGCAGCAGAGCGGCACATATTATGGCCGAGAAATAAAGCAAAAAAAAAAAAACCGAAAAATTGAAATGTGCGTGTATCGAAATGCAAAGATTTCCACTTATCAAATTGAGATTTAATTAATCCAGTCGAACGAGTCTCGGCACTCCGTGTGGCTATGCAGGGGCACTGGGCCGTCGGTCGTGAGTTATGGTCGGTGTCTAGAAATTGAATATTTCACAGGTTTGTTTTGCGGTCGAAACGCGACTGACTGACGGACTGAGCGAGTGAGTGAGTGAATTGGCTCGACAGTGGGGCGACAGCTACGAGTAGCTAGCTGGCAATGCGGCGGGTTAATCTATTTCTTTACTTTTTGATTTCCCACCTTCAATGTTAATTGATTTGATTTCTCTGGCGGCACATTGTTTATGTGAGACTCAATGGCAAATAACCGCGCGCACACACACGCACAGGGGTTGAGTTGTTCTCTTTTCACACACACACACACATTCATACTCGCTTCTCAGCCAGTGTAAATGAGCGGCTATTTAAGGCAGCGCAGCTGAGCAAAATGTAAAGCAACTGCAGCAGGGAGGGCGTGAAAGGGAAGCAGAGAAAGAAAACGTACTTTGGCGAGAGCTTCCATCATATAACGAGCGATGATAAGATATCTTATCAAAGACGTAACACACATGTGCGTTGTCGACAAAAAAAGGCAAAAAAAAAAGCAAAAAAACAAAAACGATGGCCCAGGGCCAGCGAAACAAGAATGGCCAAAACAGCCATTTAATCAGCATCATCACAAGGCACACGACTATCTATACCAAGAGTACTTATATGTGTATGTATGGGTGGGTATATGTACATGTGCTTTATGGGCTCACCTGATACACGTCCATTGAGTCATCCTCGGGCGTCAGTGCCAGCGCCAGTGAGGATTTGCGATGGCCGGGACGACCGCCGCCGGAGGAGCTGGTGCCCGATGTGCCAGTGCCTGCAAAAGACAACAACAACAGAAAACAGAATGAAGAGAAAATCATATTACGATTGCATCAACAGCGCGCAGCGGAGCGCTGAAAAGCATGCTACATTATTTTGCGTGCGCGAGCAAAAGTGTTGCCTACTTTTAGGTTGACATTCGCAACCGACAGCGAGTGTGAGAGAGAGAGAGAGTGAGTGAGAGTGAGGGTGAGGATGAGAGGGTGACAGTGACAGTGAGAGTGAGAGTGAGAGTGAGTGGGTGAGTGAGCGAGCGAGATAGCCATTGAGAGATACTATCAAACGGCAGCTGAAGACTACCGCCGCCCATTCATATCTTCGTCTAGTCTAGTCGCACGTTTTATTTAATTATAAGCGCTGGCATTTCAACAAAACACTTTATAACAGGCACACGCACGTTTGGCGCCCCCAAACCAATAACCCGCCCTATCCTCCTTCTGCTCCTCCTCCTCCTCCTCCAGCAGCTACTGCTGCTGCTGAGGCTGCTTGTGTCAAGACAATCCGCTTACCCACTAGCAACTCGGACTCGGATGCCGGGCGTGTTAATGAAGCCCTACGTGTTGTTGTTGTTGTTGTTGTTGCTGTTGCTGCTGCTGCTGGTGTTGGCGGTGGCGGTGGTGGTGGCGTTGGTGGTTTTTCTGCCTCCATGCCATGCGTTTGCATTTGTCTGGCCGCCCTGCCCATCATTAGACCAACGCCTGCTCCCGTCGCCGTGTCCTCGCCTTCGCCCACGCCCACGCCCACGCCCACACAGCTGCAATCGCTCTCAACGCCTTCCTCGCTCATGTGGGCCGTTGATGTCCCGGAGAGGTTCGCTGGCTGGCTAGATATAATCATTGTTTGGCTTTTAGCCGTTGTGGTTGCTGCGCGGTGATTTTGTGGGTTTCTCGTTGTTGTTGTTGTTGTTTTATTGCTTTTATTTAATTTTTTTCTCTGCGTTTTCCGTTCTTTTTTTCGGTTTTTTTTTTTTATTCGCTGACTTTGCAAATTAACTACAAATATTCAACATAATTATCGCTTTTGATTATTTTCGTGGCACTATGTTAATTTGTCATTTATTTTGTTGTAGCTGCTGCTGCTGCTGCTCGACTATTTGGCTGCCCGGCTGCTCCGTCTGTTTATCTGGCTGCGCTGGCATTGATTTCAGACAATTAGTGCGTAATGATAACCTGCTCCACATGCATAACTATGTGTGCTCCATAATATCTATGAGTATTTATGAACAAAAATAGCCCTGAAACATAAACATGCGGGACGGAATACGGCCCCAGCTCATATCATTTTATATATATATATATAAATTTATATATATATGTGTGTGTGTGTGTGCGAGTATGTACTCGCACTTATGTATATAGAGAAAATATTTGCGTATATTCAAATAAATATATGCTGCCTGGCATGGCCTAGCTTGGCCTGGCACGGCCTGGCCTGGCCTGGCCTGTGTGTATCTTATCGTTGTTAGCGTCCGCTTGCCTCAGTTGCGCTGGCTAGCGGTACGCGTTGTAATCTAAACGAAAATCGATAAATTGTTTAGATAAAAGCCACAGCAGCAGCAGCAGCAACAGCAGCGGCAGCAGCAGCCGCTGACGTTGCCAGCAATAATAAGCAACAGGGTTTGGTTTTTGGCTTTGGTTTCGGTTTTGGTTTTGGCTTAAACTTTCGTTGTGGCCATGCTCAGATATTTGCTGGCCATATTTAATTTTCATTTGAATCTCAACTATTTGGAGAACACGCACACGCACACACATACCGACACACACACACAGGAATATACTTAAATCTAAAGTGTCTCTTGATGAGGTACGGCAGCGGAAATGGCGCCAATGGAACTGGAACTGGAACTGAAACTGAAACTGCCTGCAAATACTTACAACACTTGCTCACATTAAGGCTCATGTTACACACGGACACACACTGGCAACAGTTGCTGGCTCATTAGTGTGTAAAGTGTACACAAGTTGTGGCTGTGCGGCAACGGCAGCGCGCGGGGGCGTGGGGGAGGCGGTTTGGGTGGGTGCTGCTGAAGGTGCGCTTGATTTTGATCGATTAGCACTTGGCTTATTTACGAGTATGCAGCATGGCCACGACGCTGTGCAAACACTCCGGGCTATATTAAAATTTAACTGCTCGACAAACAGGAGCACAGTTACGGCTACGGCAACGGCTACGTATACGGATACGGAGGCGGATGCGGATGCGGATGCGAATACGATGGCGACTGGCGTTATTTGCGTACGGCAAAAGGAAAATAAACGAGAGCAACTTCAATGAAAAACTCAAATTGCAGTTAGTCAAAGTTAAATTAGGAATCCGTAGCAACAACACTGAGCACAGCAGAGCACAGTACGGTAGAGAGCGTAACGGGCCACTGGTTGGCACTGACTAGACCTGGCCAACGGTGAAACGTCCGCACTAATCCGTTATGAAAAACTGTTTGCCAGATGATAATTCTCGCACGGATTCTGAAACCCGGCAGCGACCGCACCGAGCGCTACACGCCAAACGCTCGGCCTTTTGGCCACAGTCAAGAAGTTTTTCTATTAACTGTGAATTGGGCTCAAAGCGTGACAGCTCGATTGCAATTGGAGAGCATCGAGAGTTCTATTAATAATTAAAATTAATTAAAAGTGAGATAAATATCAATGTAAAGCAAAGTTCCTGATTGGCATTGGCGAAAGTGAAGAGATCTTTGAATAATTGAATTCAATTTTAATTGAGAAATATAGCACTGAATATCTCTGAATGCGTATATAATGGGTTCTATTTAAACAGAAGTCGTTGAATGGAATTGGAGTAAATTAATTATTTATCATTATAAATAGAAGTTGGTTGTAAGCAAAAATAAAATAAATAAATAAAGAAAAAATATAAGAGCTGAATTAATAATTTAAAATAGATATAAACATATTTTTGATATATTCAATCTAAAAAGAAATTTTTGTTAAAAAAAAAATAAATAAAAAAGCAAATGAAATCAAAAATAATAAAATAAATAAACAAATTAAATAAAATTAAAAAAATAAATAAATAAATCAATTTCAGCTCCAATAATAATTTAATTCATATTTATGCAATTAATTTAGCTTCAACAAAAGTTGTTGAGCGCAATGAATTATTAATAATATAATAATAATATTAATAATAATATGAATAATAATATTAATAATAAATACTAATAATGAAGAGATCCATTAATGTCTTAAAATTGAAATATATGTATGTATATCTATATTATAAATTCAATTTATATATAACCTTTTCATTGAAATCAAAGAAAAACAATTAATTTAAATAGTTTAAATTGAATATAAATATATGTATATACATATACATATATATTTCATAAGAAATTTTAAACATCATTTCCTTTTGCTGCATTATAAAAAGGGTTAAAACATTGACGTTTTACCGCTGCTATTCTTCAAGCTGCTTTTGGCCTTGTCAAAATCAAAATTGAATATTTGGGCCCACAAATGACTCTTTCAGTGATTTTCGAGGAAATTGGCACTTCACTACACTCAAGTTTCCAGGTATTTCAATAATTTGCTTTACAGTTTCACAGAAATTAATGCCTTTTGATTTATATATATATGTACTTGTTCACTCTATATATATACATACATACATACATATATATGTGTATGTGCTTATGCTTGAGTGGAACTTGTATTGCTCGCACTTCAAACGGCACAATTATAAATCATATTAGACCACTTGATACCGAAACTCATTAGGAATTACGACTTCTTAAAAGGGGATTATAAAATTGTTATTAAAATGCTGACTTTTTTTACCTAATTATTTATATAGATATATTTGCTATGCAATTGGCTTTAGCTGCATTTGTAATTGGCCAAGACGTGATTTTCAAAGGCTTTAACATCCGCAGCGAATCGAGTAAATATTTTTGCGCGGTTCAAGGCACAAAAACAACATTTTTTTATTAACAATTTCCGTTTTGGTAGCCAAATGCGCACAACAACAAAAAAAACTGAATACAAAATAATTAAATAAATAAATAAAAAAATTCAACTAATCGAATGGAAATTTCAAGTTCGAGACATGAAAGTATTTGTTATTTGTTATTGCATTACATGAAATCGACATTCTTGGTCGGGGTAGGACAAAACTATTTAATAACAATTGCATTGCGTTGCAGTGCAGTGCAGCGCATTTGGCGTATGGCATTAGCCGGTCATTGGCCAAGAGAGTGTCTTTTGCGCCTTGGCCGTTGTCATGACAACCAATTAATTTTTGATAAGATAATATCAGGCAAGTTTGCTCATAGTATTCAGATGTTTAGGCCCCCGTACACACATTGAGATACGGTTGCTGAAACTGAAACACAGGCGTATAATGCGTTTTCACCAGCACACACACACATACACATGCATAGATAGAGGGAGATACACACGGACACAGTTACAAATAATCAAGTAGAAAACAAAAACGCGTGCACAATCTACATCTACCACATACGAGTTGATACATATATATATATGTGTGTGTGTGTGTGTGTGTGTGTGCTGGGGAATTGAACTAGTGCGGGCGCGAGAGTACTCTAGAGTACAGTTAGTTAGTTTGGCCTGCTTCTGGGCACGTTGCTCACAGCAATTCACCCAAAATGCGAAACCCAACAGCAACGAGGCTTTATCTAACTGACGGCGATCATCAGCGCTCAGCGCTCAGCGCTCAGCGTTCAGCGTTCAGCGTTCATAGTTGATAGTTGATAGCGGGCATGGGGCATGAGTCCAGTCAGTGTCATCGCACACACATACGCACACTGTCTTCTCTCTCTAATCTAATCTCTCTGGCAGAAGGTGCCAGGTCGCGACGCTGCGCTGCGCTGTGTGAGAAGCTTCACGTGGCCGCAGCCACAGAAGAGCAGCAGAAAGGCGACAGTTAGTGTTAGACCCAAAAGGTTTTCTAATCGCATCAATTCAAATTCAATTGATTTCAATTCTGATTGAGTAATTAAGGCGCAACATTGATAAACGCCACGCACAGTTGCCCAACGGCCATTGGCCATTGACACCTGCCTGGCTGGGTGTTGGCATTGGCAGCGCTGCTTCCGCTGCTGCTGCTGCAATTTCGCTTTTGTTTTGTATACATTTTCATGTTTGCTTTTGTTGTTGCTGTTGTTGTTGTAGCTGCTGTTGCTTATTTTGCTTTGATTGATGTTTTGGCGCCATTGCGTGGGCGCTCGTTCGATTGTTATTGTTTGCCGATCGTCGTCGATCGTTCGCATTTTATGCGGCACTCTGGCAACGCCAAGGCATTAGTGTGTGTGTGTGTGTGTTGAATCTGAAAGATCGTCATAGAGTCGCGTGTAACGCAAACCAGATTGTCATGTGAATCTTTTTTATCTCTGAGTGACAACAAAAAATAAAAAATAAAATATATATATATAAAAATTAATAATCAACTGAATGCGCTAGAAAATTCTGGTTGCATGTGTGTGTGTGTGTGTGTGTGTGTGTGTGTGTGCTCTCCTATTGTACACAATAGAAACACAACAATTTATATAAGCATGTTTTGTCAGTTTGTTGTTTTGTTCTCATTAGCTGCTATTTGCATTATTGGAGCGCTTTGGGTCGTTAGCCGTTGGCCATTGCCCGTTGGCCGTTAGCTGTGCTAACTGAGCAGTTAGCCTGACAGCCGCCACATGTTAATGAGCTAGTTTTGCAAAAAACACCTTCGGCAGGTGCAGGCACTGTGCAGCCAAATTGACGAATGAATGAAACACCCCACAGACGACGCACAGCCAGTTAGAGGCAGCTACAGCTACAGCTACAGCATTTTAGCCATATAAACAGATACAGATACACGGATACACGTATACACAGATACAGATACATACATATGGGTATATATGTAGCTGGGAGAATGTTAGACTCGCTATGAGCAACTAGCACAGTTACTGATTGTTGTTGTTGTTGTTGTTGTTGTTGTTATTGGCACACTTAGTTGTGAAGTTTATTTTGAATTTTAACACTTTTCGATACAGCGTATAAATTGTTGTTATATTTTTATTTGGCACTGTTGTTATTGTTGTTGCAGCTGCTGCTGCTGCCGCCGTTGCTGTTGTTGTTGCTATTGTTGTTGTTGTTGTCTTGCTGTATTCTTTTGCTTTTTGGCTCGCTTTGTGGCGCCGAGCTGTTTTTTTCCACACAACACAACACACATCAGTTGCTGCAATCTTTTAGCAACGTTTTTTTTTGTTTTTGTGTGTCACACAGTTGTTGTTGTTGTTGCAGTTGTTGTTGGTAGTGTCATAAGCTTTAATTGCATTCGATTTTGGTTCTCAACTGGTTGGCCCTGGCTAATACGCGCGTTGCAGTCACTTGCACGAATTTTTCTAGCCAAATTTGTGCCGTCACATTAGGCCGCATTGAACGTAGCTACTGCGGCTGCAACTGTTGCTGCTGCTGCTGCTGCTGCGATTGGCGACCAGTTGGCGATGTTATGGCCGACACGCCCGCGTTACACGCCCGCTGCATTGGCCGCAGACTCTCGAACTGAATTTGAATCTCGGTTTGAATGTAAATTTGAATTTGAACGCCTTCACCTTCTGCGTTCGCGATTTGCATAACGAGCGACCTGGGCAAAGCCAGAGGCAGTTGCTTCAAATATATAGGTAACGACGATTACGCTTCGTGTATTATCATATATTCATATAGATAGAGAGGGGCATATATATTTATTATATTATTATTATTATTATTTGTGAAGCCAATCCAATTGCGATTCACACACAGAGAGGCAGCAGCCGCAGTCCATTGGCGAGCTCAACGTCCCGTTACAAAAGCGTTTTACAACCGACACGGCGAACCAATTCAAAGCAACTGACTCCATAAATGGCGAGCAGCTGTTGCGAATGCCAGCTCCGGCGAGGCGAATTCACCCGGCCAGGGCAGCGCCTGAGCTGCGGTGGGGCGAGGGCGAGGGCGAGGCAGCCGATAAACGGCTCTCGCTCTCAGCAGATCGGCCTGAGCGCTGAGCGCGATCAAGTTTCAGTCAAAGCGCACTCACAGTTCACCGCACGCTCTCTCGGACTTGCTCTCCCTCTCGCTCTCTCTCTCTCTCTCACTTCTGACTACAATTGCTACCGTCTGCCGCACCATTGATATGCGAAGCTCAAGCTCTTCAGGCGAGCCGTTAATTGGAGTCTACACAAAACAGCTGCACCTGGATATAACAGAGACCCACACTAGCGCCAGCTGACTTGCCGCAGATCGTATTACTTCTAGCCGTGCGGCCGCCCTTAGCGCTTTTAATGAGGCTCCCCTCACACGTCAGCTGTGTGAGCTGCAGCGACAGCTGAATGCCCTACAGAGCAAGCTTTACATGTGGAGAGCGGAATAGAGACATCAGTGTGAAGCTTTACTGTTAACTTGAGTTTGTTTTAAGCTGTCAACTATATAATCTACATATATGTATATAGTGAGACTAGTTTATAGTATTACTGTAGAATGCGTTTGTAAAGACTCCGCTTATAGCCTCCTTACGGTTATTACGATGAAAATTCTGGTCCATAGACAAAGTTATATGAGCAAATTCATACGTTTAAAGCGTCTTTCGGGTATAACGATCGTATTCTATTGTATATACATTATATATATATACTATACGTATGTATGCAGGACTATATATAAATTAGCTGATCCAGTGTTAAACTAAAAGTATTTAGTTTACTTTCAAATACGTTTCTATACCACAAAGGCAATTATGATAAAGACAGTCAGCTTTATACAGATGCGAATCAGGTCTATATCGGTCTGTAAAATGAACTTAACTTTAGCTTGATTTATACCTAGTGAGAGTCTGGCATTTACATATATAAAATATATATGTAAGTACTAACCTATATTATATAACCTAACCTATATTATTATAAATATACGCCCATACTTTTAACTTTCATAGTTACACTCTATAACTCCTTCATATGCCAGAGCTAATATTTACTTAATTTACTTTTAACAGCAAAAAACTAATATAATAAAATAATGTAAACATTTCCTAAAATATGCATAAAAAAAATTTAAATAAAAAAATAAATTACAATAAAATTGCAATATTCGTTTATACTTTACTTAATTTAATATTCCCTTCCTCATATATTTACTTTAATAAAATGCTCTCTAAAAATTACTTGAAATTCACTTCAGCTGCAGTAATCCTTTTTTCATAGAATATATTTCGCTTGCAATTTGAATTGATTGAAAATCTCTCTGACATATTAATATGGAGCAATTTGAAAGCCATTTTTCATTTTGGTTTCATTTTTGTTATTTTTTTTTACACATTTTTTTTTTATACCCGCTTAGGGCAGAAATCTGTTTTTTTTGCTGTTTTGCGAGCATTTCATGTGTTTGCACTCAGCACACATTGCTCTGTCTAAGCTTGGGCATGGGGCATGGGGCATGGGGGGGATGGACGATGTGTGCTACAGATATAGTAGATTGGTTTTCTATTATAGGAGTACTTACTGCCCGTTCCAGTGGCGCGTCGCACGACGCTGTGCGTAAAGTTGCCGAGAGCTGCCACCGTCACAATGGAGTCCTTTTTGCCAGTGCTGAGCTGCAGGCGGGGATTACAGATAGGACAGATGCAGTTCAATTGGTCAGCTCTGTGTAAATCACAAGCTGTGGCTGTGGCCACGGCTGGCATACTCACCTTCTCGTAGTCGGACTCGTTTTTGGTTTGCAGCGGATTAAGGAGACCCTGGTTGCACATCATGTTGTCCCCGCAGGTGGCGCTGCCCGTGCTGCCGTCGCCGTTCTGATTCTGCAGCGTGACAGCGCCGCAGCTGCAGCGACGCATCCGACTGCGCCGCAGCTTGATGCAGAACAGCAAGCTGCCATCCTTCTCATTGGCATCCAGCGGGGGCAAGGGCGCATTCCCTCCATTGCCGGCTCCTGGCCCCGTCGCCGACGACGAGTTGGGCAATGTACTCGGCGAGCAGCCCATGGCGCTGTCCTGTTTCCTGTGCTGCTACTGCTGCTGCTGCTGCTACTCCTGCTACTTCTGCTACTCCTGCTGCTGCCCTTGTTGCTATGGCTATGCTAATTTGTTGTCGGTTTCGGTTTGGTTTTGGTCGCTGTTTGGTTTGCTTCTTGAGTTTCAATGTAGCTGCCGAGTGCTGTGTGCTGTTGCTGCTCCTCCTGCTGCTGCTTAAGCTGTGGCTTCTACTGCTGGAATTTGTGCTTCTATTTGGCTGTTGCTGTTGTTGTTGTTGCTGTTGTTGTTGTTGTTGTTGTTGTTGATGTTGTGGTTGTCTGCTTGTTGTGGGTAACATAATTGAAACATTTTTTTTGGGTGTGCGCGTCAAGCGGCGATCTATTGATGGGCTGATTGGCCGTCTCTCCGCTTACATCTCAAGCAGCTAGCTAGAAGTGCCACAAATATAAAGAAAATAAACAATATATTAGTGAGAGAGCGAGCCAGAGAGAGATAGTGAATATATAGATATACAATATATATATATATATATACATATATATATAGAGCAGTGTCTCATGCATAGTCAAGTTTTCTTGCGTTTTATTTATTTTTTGGCACTCAATTGTGAGTGCCCCGCCCGAGTTGTTTTGGGCTGATTTGCTATACAATTCGCTGCGGCTGTTTTAAAATAGTAATTCGTTGACCTCCACATTTGCTGGCCAAGTGGTTTTCGCTCCGCTCAGCTCTGTCTGTCTGCACTGAAGCGGCTAAATAGTTGGCCAATTCTGCAATCAGCTGGCACACTCGCTGGCCCGCTGGAGTTTAGACCCTAAAAACCAGTTGAGTGCCAAGCAGCCGGGCTAACAGCTCGACTAGCGCACAACAATTAAGATTAGCTACATGATCATCATAATCATCATCATCATAAATCATCGTCAATTGACTAAAGCAATTCATCAATGGATATTTGTTCGGCCCATATATATAAATACTATATATATGTAATACATACATACATATTTATATATCTTAATAAGCACAGCTATAATTCTGAAATTTAAGTAAGTAAGCTTTCTTGCTGCGCTGATTATCTAGATTGTTCCAGTTATTCTGGTTTGCTTTAAATTACTTTTAAATCAAATATGTTTTTGTTTTTATTTAAAGCAACTGCGAGCTGTAAAACAATTTAATGTTCTTTTATCTCATATTAAATTTCATTCTTAATCAGGTAAAATGCATAAGCCGTAAAATCTTTTAATTTCAGATTTTATGGCTTATGCATTTTTCCCGTAATTAATACAAAACAGTTTTAATACTCTGCCTCCAAAGAGGTAAAAGGTATATTGGCTTCGCTTTTCGTCTCACTTTCAATATAACTATATAATATTCACTGAAGGCCGAGCATGCTGCAGTTGAGGATTCTCCGACGAGAGAGAGAAAGAGTATAGGTAGACCTTGTCGGAGTGCAGAGCAACGGTTATCTTACTTTAGTCAGAATACTTTGTAAATATTTGTTGAATTTATGTTAATTACGCCAAACTGCCAAAGAATTTCAGTGAGCGAGTGAGAAATCGAGTTAACTAGCATAAAAATCAAGATAAACGAGAGAAAAAACTAATTAACAATTTATGTTGAAGGGAAAGTCAAAGTTCTAATTTAATCTTCATAAATAATAAATTGAGCAAGGGATTCAAAAATCAGAATAAAACTAAATTGATCAGCTATGTATAAGCGAAAAAATATATATTTTATATAAATAATTTATTGTACGAAAAATTATATAAATAATAATGAAAATGAATAAAAAAAAAGGAAAAAAAATATACACAACTAAAATGATCAGCTATGTATAAAGGAAAAATATTTTTTATATAAATAAATAATTATAAGAATTTATATAAATATTAATAAATAAACAAATAAATAAATAAATAATAAGTTAAAAAAAATATAATAATTAATTGGTGAATAAAAAAAAGGAAAAATATATACATATATGCATATTGTATTATAAATATTATCATTCTAAAATATCTGAAGAAAGTCTTTAGGATGATGTAAGTAAGTGAGTAAAGCTTGTGGAATCAGACTAATTAGATGAGCATTTAATCTCTCTAGGTTCTTTATATATTATTAATAATTCTTTTCAATATGTTAACAGCAGCTTCAATGTCAGTGTGAGCTATATATACTTGACTTAAATTGAAGTAGAACAAATTGTGATTCAATTTAGTAAGACATACTTCATGCTTGATTCAGCTTGTTAAGCACATTGCTTTAAATGTGCCCAAAGTATTGATAGCTTATCATATCAACCGCAAATTAAATCAAAATCTAAATGCAGTAAATTAACAGAAATTAAGTAATAAATTAAATCTCTAGCAAGGCATGCGATCTACAAAATTTTCCCAAAGAAACTAAATCTCTATGCATGCTTTGCACTACTAATTTGATTTAACAATTAATTAGCTAGAAAAATCTAAATCTAGGCCTAGTTCTAGTCCAATTTACACAATTTATTCAAAATTCTTGCCGAGGTGTTTGCAGGAAATTACGCACAGCAAAATAGATTATGTCGCTCTTGTGTGGCAGCCGATACATAAATAAACATGTCTAATCGATAATATCAATATATGTAGCATCAGATAGCTGCATTGTTATTAGATTAATGAGCAACGGCAGCTGAATGGGTTGAGCGATCGGCTTTCGATGTCTTTACGTTTCTTTTTCTTTTCCATTTCCATTTCGCTTTATTATTTCAATTTGTGCGTTTTTTTCGCCCCATTTGTTTGTTTTCTATTTTGATGAGCTACAACTGCCTTTATCTACGTAGACGAAATACAAGCGCTCGACTATTAACAAGTTAAAACCGAGAGCGCAGGTACAAGGTTCATTTAAATTTTGATTTTGATAGACATGGACAAGTTTCTGAATTGAGAAGAGTATATTCGTTGTTGAACTAAGGAAATTTTTAGATTTATAATACAGGAATATACTCTATCTACTGTAGAATAAGTAATATATATTAATGATCGACTAAGTCGACTGATTAATCATTATTCCCAATAACTATCTGGCGGCAGTTGAACGAAATCTTTAATTTAAATACCTTTACGGTGTTTACCACAATGGAAATTCCTATCGAAAAATGTGCAATACAGTGGAATTTTCGATCCGATTTTAGCTTGAGCCGTCTGTTTTAGTTTTAGCCGAAACAGCAGCAAATTTTCCTAATGTAAATAGTCCGCAATTGGTTTCAACTGTATTTAGATTATGATGTTTATTTTGCGTTGATTTAGTGTGCCCATATGGAAGGTATTAATCACTTTTTAGAGAATCTATTACACTTAAACAAAGGAAACCACACCGAATCAAAGGAAAATAAACAAGCTTGTAATCAGCAGCAATCGAGACATAGTTAAAGTGATTGAGTTAGCTAGAAATATATCAGTACTATATATATATATATATATAGAGAGAGAGAGAGAGAGAGAGAGAGACTTGAGACAGACTAGGGGAAGCTAAAAGTTCTTGAATAAATATCTTTTATATACAAGAATTCAAGCAAGGTTTCTTCAAATCAACTAAATCTTGAATCTGGTTGATCCATTATATGAAATGATATAACATCATTTTTATTTTCTTACTATTTCATTTCATATATAGTATTATTATAATAATAATTATATATAATATATATAGCACAACTTTCAATATTTGTTAGGGTATTCAAAGTTCGGCCTCGCTTTACCCTCTTCCCATTTATGACATGTATTGTATTTAGGAAAACAAGTCAATTGAACGTTGACGATATAAGATCCGTATGTTTACTCCCGTGCGCTATAAAATCGATCAGCCCAGTGTATCGAACGGTAGACAGGCTTTATTGTTATTGGCCGAGTATTGTGATACTGATAAGTATGTATAGTAAGTGGCTAGAGTTTCATTGACGGGCGTTCGTAAAAAATTATGTGGCCAGCGAGACAATTAAAAAATTGCCAAAGTTGTCAACGGTTATAAATTCATAAAAGCCCAATATTGGCAATGATTATTAAAGTCAAGGCAAGGACTGGCAGTGGGATTGGCAGTGCCGAGCGCCTTCACGGTACGTGATTGACCTGCACAAGCATATTAATACGTAATGCAACCAGAAGCCGAACAGATATATGGGAGGCTAATGCTCGCCCAAGGGTCGCAGCTCCAAAGCTTAATTTCATAACTGAAGTTTCAAGCCCGAAAAAAAAAGTTTGCACTAAACGGACGGCCACCGGACAGGACTGGGAAATATGAATAATATGAGAGAGGCGAGTGGGGAGTGGGAAGTGCCTCGATGACCCTTTTGGAGACACGTATGGACGTGTGAGCATGAATGCGAATGGAACAGTTGATGCGGCGACTGAGGGACTCGGCATGGACAGCTTTAGTTTATGTTGTTGTTGTTGCTGCTGTTGTTGTTTATGGTTTTGTTTAATGGCTTTGTGGGTCTTTGGCTCTGTGACGTCGCCAGAGCTGGCCGGAGCGGCTTTATCACTGGCGACACCGAAATAGAAATGGCATATGCCTCATCGACAGCGACAGCGACAGCGGCGAAACCAATTTTAAATATTTAGATAAAACTTGAACGAAAGCGAAAGAACCAAATCAACTGATATGGGCCCAAAAACACTTTAGATTAGCGAGGCGGCCCCAACGTCGACCTATTTCAAATTTTTTCGAAATATTCGGTACAGTGCCTCGTGTTGCTGTTCGCACTAAAGTTTGGAAACGTGTCGGCCTCGAGGAAATTCTCAGTGCTGCTGTGGGTGGGTGGGTTTTTGTATCTTTGAGTGGAAATGCGAGATGTTGTTGCCATGGCAGCAACTGCTGCTGCTGCTGCTGCTGCTGCTGCTGCTGCTGCTGTTGTTGCTTCATATCCTGCACTTGATTGGAAGCAGGCAATGCACGACATTGATTGACTCGCCAAAGGGATATAAACAGTCTATCTGTGCCATTTAAGGCCACTTGTTGACGTCGCCAGGCCGCACTCCAGCTCTGCCCTCTCACTGACTCTCTCTCTCTCTCTCTCTCTCTGTATCTCTTTCTAGCTGTCTGTTTGTGTTTGCCAGCTCGGATTGTTGGCCAAAAACAAAGGCGTCACAACAAGACACAAACTAGACAGCCAGCATCAACGCCAGCAACGCCAGCAGCAGGAGCAGCAGCAGCAGCAGCGCCAGTCTCAGGCACGTCGAGACAATGGCCAGTCAATTCCAATGCTACTAGATCGAGCAGCCACATATACTATATACATACATATATGCTATAAAATATGTGAATATATGTATGTATATGCTCTGCTCTTGTCCCAGTCTATTTGCTGCTTTAAACAAAATTATTTTTAGCAACGGCAAAACTATTAAAAGAAAATTAATGATTTTTGCTTTGCGCTTTCCAGCTGCATGGTGTGTGTGTGTGTGCCAATGTAACAGTGTATGTGTGTGTGTGTGTGCCTTCAAGTGGCAACAAGGACATGCGCCTGGCGCTATGCAACTTAAAACTAATCACATCAAGCAGCCTCAGCAGCAGCAGCTACAAAATTCTATTAACGCCAAAGTCTTCGCCTTCGCCTTCGCCTCTGCCCTGGCCAAACAGTAGGCGTGGCTGGCATGGTGGCTGCTGCAATGCCAAGCGTTAGCATCTTGACAGTCACGATGCCACCAAGGTGGGCCTGCGGAATGCTTTTTGCACGCCATTAGTATGCAGGTGGTAGTTGGTATTTGTATAATAGCATCATCAGGTGCGAGAGTGTGCGAGTGTGTGTGTGTGTGTGTGTGTGTGTGGCATGTGCGTGAGTGTGTGTACATCAGGTATGGCGAGCCGCAGCCAGGCATTGCCATGTAGAGCAACAGGGGGCCATATCCATAGCCATATTCGAGCCAACTTGGCAGCCGAGCGGCAAAGCTGACAAAGAAATAGCAAAAAGCAACAGCAGCAACAACAACAACAGCAACAACAACAGCAACAGCAACAACAGCAACAGCAACCGCATCAAAATCGAAATCAAAACGCACAATTTTGTATCTAATAGTTTTTGCAAACTGATGTTTTGCAGCTGCTGTTGCACTCGTCTTGTTTACATACACATGTATCTACAGATAGTTGACTAATGTGTGCGTGTGTGTGTGTGTGCAATTTTTTTTGAAAAGTATCTGTGTGCGCACACATTGTAGCAAAAATAAATATTTTAATCGCGCGATTTATATGCTCTCACCGAAATAGATAATTTCGATTTTAAGGTTTACGATTACGGTTACTTCTACGGCTACGGCTATGGCTACGGCTGGGTCTATATCTATATGTGATTTATTAATTACGGCTTTGGCAACGAGCTAAAAATACAGTATATACAATATTTATATATATATGAATATATGAATATATATGTAAATATTTCTATATATGCCTGTAAGCCAGCTTGTCTCTGGAGTTCAATGCATGTGTTTCATATAAATTTATACAAAAAAATATATATATATATACATACAATGTATATTGTACATAGTATATATACATATTATCGATATTTATATCTTGTGAGAAAAGTGCATTAAAACACACGATAATGAGCGTTTAATTCGATGCTTATCATTATTATTGAGCCCGGCCAATTGGATGGCATTATAATAAGCAGTCCGGCTAATCAACTTGTATTTGTAATAAATGAATTCTTGTGCTCAATAAATTTCAATTTAATATGAATAGAAAGTGAATCATATTTCCAATTTTGTGCATGTGTGCGTGTGTGTGTTTGTGTTCCTTTTATGCCT
Source organism: Drosophila navojoa (assembly GCF_001654015.2). Next base: position 822,328 of record NW_022045867.1, read on the forward strand.
GTGACGGCTAAAGCGCGATAAAATATTTGATTAATCAATCTTTGGCTTATAAACAAAATGATGTTTGTTTAGTTTAAATATATATATATATATTTTTTTTTTTTGTATTCTTCTGGTTGTTTATGTAGACTCCAATCGGATTACATAATTGTGTTTATAAATTCAACACTCTACATACTGTGAATTGCAAGTTTATAAATAGAAACTGTGAGCCGGGCAAAAGTTTTCAGTAACTCTATCTAAATTTAGAGCTATATAACTCCCACTCATTTGATATTCTTTTGGCTCGGGTTAAATGTGAATTTTACATCGTTTTGCAGCTTTGATATCAGCGGCGTTTGCATTAGACTTCACCTGACGTGTGACAAGCAATAAAACGGAATTTGTGCCATAAAAAGAAACATCATATGATTCCGCTAAAGTTGAGTAAAAAAAGCCAAAAAAAAAAAATAATAAAAACAATGCCCAATTGCTGTATCTATGTATATCTATCTATACATAAACTTGCCTATTGGTTTATCAAATTTGAATTAATTGTAGCGTAAAGCTCTTGATTTGCCTGCCAAGAGTCTGGCAAATTGATCTTCAGATGCGTGTAATTACAAATACTAAGTGAATTTTAATTAATATGGTTATTTTTGGGTTAATTGCTGCGTGGGCTGTGCGGCCACAGTGTACGGCCTTCAGAGCCCATCGAGAATATCGTACATTCACTCATTCATTCATTCATGCATTCATTCACTCATTCATTCACTCGTTCTTCGCTCGTGCGTCACAGCAAACATATTTACATCGCCCTTGGGCTGAGACAAATGGTGGAGCCCCAAAAAACTAATCGCTGACAAGCGAAATGCTGCCCCATTTGATAATGGGGCTGTAAGTAGATAGATTTATATATATATATGTATATGTATATATGTTCATAATTGTGTGCCATATATTGGCTGAAAGAGTTTTCGAGCGCGAGCGAGACAGAGACTAGAGTGAGCTAGTCTGGAATTTGCATTTCAACTAAACCGATCTAAACAGCTTGATAAAGGCGAAAAAGTGTCGTCCATTGAGCGCAAACATCTCGAAAGTGGCTTACAATACGAGCACAATAAATCGCGATTCGTGAATGCCCTGCACTTAGGCCAGGCCATGTGCATGCCTATAATAATAAAGCTGACTTCCCCTACATTATATAGATGTACACATATATATATATATATATATATATATATATATATATATATGTATATATGCTGTATATAGCAGAGACAAGTAGGTACTATGCCTATTACTATATCTAGCTCTGCTCAATGGGCGGCCTGCTTAGCATGCACACGGCAACGCCAATGATCATCATGATAGTGATGACGATGATGATGATGAGGGGTCGCTTGCATAACTGTGATTACAAAATGCCCGTTCGCAATATGCAGTGCCCACTGTAACTGGCTGAAAGGCGAAATCAGTATGCAATGGCACGGCTCAGTTTTATTTGCTGTAAACAATAACTACGCCATGCCAATTTCAATTTTAATAAACAGTTAAAATTGAGAATCAATTAAGTAAAACTCTCAAAACAAATAACAAAAGAAACAAAAACAGGCAAATAAATAACACACAAAAATAAAAAAAAATAAAAATTAAATAAGTATATATAGCGGGAGCCGTTAGGTGCCTGGCGCTGATTGCGGACTGCGCGTATCGCTTAGATAGTAAAAATCAAACGAGCTGAAGGCAAAATAAGACAAAAAAATCAAAAAACCAAAAAACAACAACTAAAATAAAATAGACATTAGATAATCACTGAAATGGGTCAGTACGACGATATTTGTATATAGAGAGAGTTACGTTCAGGAATAAATTTGTTTAAAATACAAAAACCCAAGCGAAACGCAGCGCAACGCAACGCAACGCAAATTGCAAGCTGATTGTGGCTTGTTTATAAGTACAGAGCAGAGTCGATATTTTTGCATTGTTTATGACAAGTATGGCTATGGCTATATAGGTCTATAGATATAGACAGCTGTATGCGAGTGTGAGTGTGCGTGTGTGTGTATATCTATGGGTGCAAATAGCTAACTGGCTGAGAGACAAGAGACAGCTTTAAGCGTCTTTTAATGGGCTGCTGCTGCTGCTGCGACTCAGACCAAGCCGTTGCGGCAGTTGACAGATAAATATATATATACCTATATATACATATATACTTCTATATATACATATAATGTTGGAAATGTGCGCGACGCCCGTCGCATGAAAATCGTCTACACCCACCGAATATGCTTTTGATTTTAATTTTAATGTTTATTTCGTTTTCGTTGTCATTTAATTTATTTTATTTTTTTTTTTTTTAATATTTTGCATGTTGTTTTTGCTCGCTCTTTAATATTTTTTGCCTTATTTTTTTGGAGGGCATTTTTCGTATATTGAGCGACAATGAGACAGCGACAAATTCAAGGCAAGTTGTATGTACTAGTTATATATATACACACACACGTATGTGTGCGTGCGTGTAAATGCCACAGCATATTTATGAAGATACAAAATAAAAACAATAAACTAAAGTATAGTATGTACATATACAATCATACATTATCTGTTGACGTACCAAAAATTAGTCGTTAAAGTTGTTGCTGCTTGCTGCCCGCGGCTCGGTATATATTTTTATTATTATTATTTTCTTTTTTTTTTATTATTTTAATATTTATATCAGACTCTAGATATAAATTAAACAAATACACATGAACAATGGGCACACACATAGAGAACACGGCGCACATGCATGCATGCGTATGCGTAGATACAGATTTATGTATGCATGTGTGTATGCGTGTGTGTGTGAGCGTATGTGTGTGTGTGCGTGCGTGTATGTATGCATAGCTACTCGAATACTTCTTCGCGGAATATCATCACAACAATAACAAAACATTTTGCTGCTGCTGCTGCTGCTGCTGCCTCTTTCTTCACAAATTAGAATTTATTTTAATACACGGAGGTCACGTTCATAGCACGGAGGCAGCGGCGCCAGCAGCGCTGCTTGTTGTTTCTGTTTCTATTGTTGTTGTTGTTGTTGTTGTTGACGCACAAGTATTGAAATTGTGTTGTGTGTTTGTGAGTGTGTGTGCTTGTGCTGTGCACAAAGCTGCATAACTAAATTAAGTGCATTAAGAATAATAACAGCATCAGGCGAAGTAACAAATAACAACAACAACAACTGGAATAACAACAAATAAAAACACAAATAAGAGCAGCAGCAGCAGCAGCGGCTACTGAAGTGCAAGCACAACTTGCGCTGTGACGTCACAAAATGCGCCCAACGATAACACACACACACTCACAAACCATGTATTTCTGAGGTATACAATTGGCTCACATTATGGTTGCCTAATTTACAAACGCACGCACTCACACACACTCAAACAGATTTTAAAATACACACACACACACGCATAATAATAATAAATGCATACTCGTATTTTTGGTTACAACTGCGTTAGTTTTCTTTTATTCTCTTCTCGCATTTGAATGGAAAGAATATTTACTCTTGCGCTGCGGCGACGGCTACCGGCGAGTTGTGACTGCGAGTTGGAGATCTCGATCCACAGCCACACGGACCGACGCTACGCGACAACCACGACGACTACGACGACGACGACAGCGACGGCAACTGCGACGGTAACGGCAACGGCAACGGCAACGACGACGACGATTGCCTGTCAAAGCAAAACGTCAAACTGATTTCGCTCAGAGCTGCAAAGCGCGGCGCACCGCGTTACGATATGAGAACAACACAAAACAATACGAAAATAATAAAAGAAAAGAAAAATACTGAAACAATCTGCGGGATACAAATGCGAGGCGAACGCACAGCCCGAGAAGTACGAGTACGAGTGCGAGTGCGAGTAAGAGTATTAGTATTAGTATTAGTATTTGTGTATGACTGTGAGTATGACAACGAGCGCGAGCATTAACATGAGCATGAGTGTGAGAATATCGGTATATGTATATGAACTTGGCAACGCCAATCGTCAGCGCCAGCTGAGAGCGAGAGAAGTAAAGAAATCAAAGCAATGCTCAAGAAACTCATAGAACAAAGCGAGAGAGCGCACAAAAAGTGGGAGAGTAGACACACAGATGTACAGACATACATATGTATGAATGGGAGCGCAAGGTGAACTGTTGTAGCTGGCGTTGAGCGCGTGAGTAACATTTAAAGGTGATCGTGCGTGAGAGGCAGATGTGACGTGACATGACCGCGCTCAGCATTAACAAAGAGAGAGAGAACGAGAGAGAGAGTGAGCGTAGCGAGAGCAAAGCTCGGTCAAGCACGTGACACGTGATTCGCCTTTGAGCTGTTAAGAAACGATCGCAGCGACAGTGGCACAAGCGAAATTGAAATTGAATTCGATATGGAACTGGAAATGGAAATGAAATGTGTTTCGCTTAAGCTCCGGTCTTGCCTCTGCTTTGGCAGCTTAGCCGCGTCTGCCCTGCCTGTGCAGCGCTTAACGAGCTTTTGTTCTTTGGCAACTGTAATTGCGTTTGCTTTCGCTTTGGGCACGAGCGAACGCTTTATCAGCTGGACGGACGGCCGGGCAGCAGCCTTCCATAGGTATCAATTAATTAGTTAGCTAGTTATTTAGTCTGGGGCTGCATGCAAACAAATCACGGCACCGCCTCTCATCCGGCTCCAAAGACCCACTTTCAGCCCCCAATGCACATACTTATGGCTATTGTATTTGAATTTATGGCACGCCATGCACTAAAATATGTATTATTATTACCTGCTGATGCTGCTGTTGCTGCTGTTGCTGTTGCTGCTGCTGCTGTTGCTGTTGTTGCTGCTGTCGTTGCTGTTGCTGAATTTCCACAGAACTATTGCGATTGCAATTTCGTAGCTAATTAAATGATGCACTCACTCACAGAAACTGTTGCAGCTGCAGCTGCGGCCAGTGTGCGCTGCACTTTGGTTCGTGGCGTTGAATAAATCACGAGAATTCGGCGATAAAATAAATAGAAATCAACGCGTGCTCAATTTGAATAGCCAAATGTTTTCCAATTAGATGCGAGCTAGCGATTCAGTAACTAATTCCGGGCAGATAGCCACGATATGGGCCAGGCCAAGCCAGTGATTCGGTCACGAAGTGAGTCAAATGGACACTAGCAATGGAATGAATTTCGTTTTTACATTAACTTTTTAATCATTTTTGTTATTTTACTTCACTTTTTTTTTGTTGTATTTGTATTTGTATTTGTGTGTGTGTGTGCGTTTGTTTGTGTGTTCCAACAAAGCGTTGCGTTTCTGTATCTGTATCTACATATATATCTACAACGGACGCGTGATTGCGCTGCGCGCTCTGTGCTTCGTGTATCTATCAATTCTGCCAAAACTGAACTAAAACTCTCAAGTGTGCAAAAATCCTACATAAGTGAAGTATCGGCGGCCGTGGCACCCGAACGCGGGGCTATGTTGAGCAGCTGAAGCTGTAGCTGTAGCTGTAGCTATAGCCGTAGCTGAGCAAATGTTGGTATTGACGACTGCGGCCACGAGTGCCGCCACGAGCGCTCTGGCACACACACACACTCAGATTGAGATACACACACGCACAAATACAAACAACAACAAGCAAACATTTGGCTTGTTGCATGCCTGCGAGCTTCACAATGTTGCGATACAAAAAGCTTTCAAGCTTCGCCAGCTAAGGGTTGGTTTAACAGCAGCGACAGCGCAGACTGAAACTGCAAGTGGAAATCGAGTTTGTTATTTTCAGCGCACACACACACACACACAGACACAGGCATACCATATGTGTGTATGTACTAGCGGTACTTGCGCCAGCTGCCTGCCATGCAGCCGCCATAAGTGTGCTACAGTTTAGACGGGCGCAAGCGCCGCACAAAATGTTGACAAGGAAATGTTGCCGACGCCAGCAGCAGCAACAAGTTGCCGATAATGCTGAGATATCAATTAATTAGCCATTAGTTGTTATAAATGTTTACGACATTATAATTTAAAAGCAACAAATAGTTCTTTTAGGTAGACAAATTTAATAAAAGCTAAATATTAATTTAGTTGATTTTAGTCCAATTCTTACTTTAATTAAACGCTGTGACAGTAAATAAATTTGTTAAACATAATTAATTAAAAATGGTTTTCAGCTATCCTTTATGTATGAGATGAATCTTTTAAAAGGATGATGAATTACGAACAGTATTTATCATGCGACATTTCCCTAATTTAAATAGTTTTCCTTTGATATTCTTATTATTATTATTATTTTCTATTCTCTTGTTATTATAGAAATAATTTGTTTTTTATTATTTAAATATTATTCTTTTAATAATTATAATATTATTATTTTTAATATTAAAAAATTATTACTATTTTTATTTGTACTATATTATACAATTATGTTATCTTAAATATCTTTTAATTTAATGATATGCATCAACATTTACATAAATCTATTTCACACAATGCTGCTAAGCGATGTTGCTAAGCAATGTTGCCAAGCGTTGTTGCTAAGCAATGTTGCCATACAGGTGCGATTTGCAGAAAAACGAAAGAACTTCTATGCTGTTGCCATTGACAACTGTTGCGTGTGGCCCGAACAGCCGAACGCTCAACGACGTATGTTGAGTGGCTCGGCAGCCCACATACTCACGCACACACACACGCGCACACACACTGATGCAGGCATCGACGGCCGAAGGCTGGCAACATAATTACGCGCTGCTCGCAGCCGCACTCGCTGTGTACTAAAAAGCCACACAATTGTTGTATTAAACACATTAAATGTGTGTGCGCGCTGTACACATGTTCGCAACGGTAGCTTTCACTGCACACACACACACACACGCACACAGAGAGAGAAAAAGACAGAGAGAGCGAGGACACAGACACATTTCGACTAATATACATTGCTTTTTAAAGTTTGGCTTGTATTGGTAAATAATAGCAAACGGCTCTGGCACAAAAAGGGCAAACAGCTATTGTACTTTATGTAGGCATCACATCAAGTGTTTAAATGTAGCCAAACACACACACACACACACACACACACACACACTGATATTTATGCATATATATATGTGTGTGTATGTATCTAGCGCCAGGCACATTATATAAAATTTATAAATACTTCTAAGCGCTACCTCCAAAGGTGCCCTGCGTGTGCCACTCTCTCTGTGTGTGTGTGTGTGTGTCTGCCTGTCTGTGTGTGAGTGTGTGTGTGTGTGTGTGTATTACCATGGACTGCTGTTAGACGGCCGACTGGCGACTTTATTGCTGTATTATTGGCCTTTAATTTGACCATCAATATTTTCGCAGGCATCAGCGTGAATTTCCTGCGTTTTCCGTTTGGCTAATTTGTGTTATGTTTTCTTTTGAATTTCAATTGTTTTGTTTTCGCTGTTTGTTGTTTGTTGTTGTTGGCTTTTGTTGCTGGTATTGTTATCTTTTCGTGGCTCTTATTTAACTTGACTTTACAAGCTGTGCAATTAAATTGATTTATAGCGGGCATATTTCGAGTCGGCCAGCTACTATTGAGCGAGCATTTGCTTAGCATAGCGCCGGCTAGTACTATAAATAAACCGTTTAATGGTGAATTCTCCTAATTAATGTTCTCATGTTTTATAAATAAATCTTGTATCGAGGGCTCAAGTCAATGTTTTATAAATAAATACAGGTAAATATTGTTGCAGTAATTTAATACAGTTATTGATAGATTTGTGAGAGTTTCGTTTGATGGAGCGTGGAGCCTTTAATTGCCAAAGGTTTTTGGTTTCACTGTGATTTCATAGAGATTCAATAGCAGCAGAGCGAGCTGAGGGGAATAGGAAAAGAGACACTTGATGAGCCTAATCCCGGGTAATTCCACTTGTACATCAGTAAGATTTATGTACTGAGCAGCCAAGGCTACTCAAGAGCAGCTCCAAGAAGTATTTATGAATATAAAATTAAATCAATTTTCCATTGCCTACTTTTAGGCGAGCTCAAAATTCGGCCATTTTAATTAGCCGCACAATACACTTGGCCAAGTGTTGCACTCGACACTCAGCTGCAAGTGCAATTATGTGAGTGCAGCAGCAGCAGCAGGTGGCAATGAATTGCCACACTAAAGGTGCATAATTCAAGCCGCCCTGAGGCCTGGGCCCCGACTCAGAACCGAACCCAAACCCGGCGCCATGAACTGCCCGTAAAATGCTCTTTGCGCTGGCCACGCCGCGCGGCTGGAGGCAAAACTTGAGCTGTTTATAGCCAGGGTCTTGAGCGCACTTACCACTTGCCACTTGCCACTTGCCACTTACGTGGTCCCTTCAAGGGGCAATAACAAAAGGCGCCGCAAAATGTTGCGCTGCGCCTGCTCATTATGTGCGTGCAGGAGGCGGGGCAGCATCCCTCAAGTTTACCTTAATGTAGTTAGCACTTGATTTCGCCTCACCTGTGCCACCTCCACCATCCCCCGCTGGGCGAGGCGCCAGCGTTAGTCGACAATTTCACGCATCCATTGCTTGCAACAACATTTGTTTTTCATCACTTTTGCGGTCCGGGACGAAAGGTCCCGGAATCATAATCTACGGCCACTTCTGCCTGTTTACGGCCTGCGAGCCAAAAAACCAAAAAAGGGCACCCAGAAGCCAAATATTTTCGCGCAACATAACAAAAGAAAAACAATGTGCAACATCTGAGTAACAACGTGCAACAGTGCCAAAAGTTTTCTTATTTCATTTCTTTTTTTTTTGTTTTTTTGTTTTTAATGCTGTTTGCTCAGCCACTTAGCGAGGGAGACAGACAGGCCTCCACTCAGCGCCTCACTAACTCCCCCTCTCTCTCTCTCACACACTCGCACTGTCTTATGTCATCCCGTTGCGATCTGTTAATTAACAGCAATCATTGCTGTTATTATTGTTTTATTACAGAGTGAGAGCAAAATTCGAATTGAGCTAAAATTAAATAGATTTATTATTCAATAAATTGAACGCTTACGCTTACAACATATTTGTGGCTAATTTAGTTTAATTTAGTGTTGGCTTTGGAGTAGTAATTGTTGGTAACGGGCTGTGGGGGAGTTAAGGGGGGGTTGATGGAGCGGTACATCTTATTTAGAGAGTGCCAATGCGCAAACAGTTTTGTATATTTTATTACTTTATGTCATAATATAATTACTTTAAATATATATATAATTATGTGTGTGTGTATGCGTGTGTGTGTGTGTGTGTTTAGGCTCTCATAATTGTATTTATGTCTATATACTATGCTTTATGGTTTATATGGTCAAAATGCAAATGTGTGAGTGCTGTGTGTGTGTGTGTGTGAATGTTCGCTTAGAACTATATAAAGATAGAGTATACATATATATATTATGTATATATGGAGAGATATCTACTACTACATAGCAATTATTGATATGTACACAAGCTTTTGCAGCCTAACACAATTTCAAATACATATTTAAAAAAAATAAACATTAAAAGAGCAAAGTTTAAATATATTAGATTATTTTCTTTTTTCTTTTTTAGTAAAACTAAATTTGCTCACTGAAGCCGGGGGCGGAGCCGGGGGGGCGAAACACCCCTAAACAACTAAATAAAATGTATTATTAAGTTTTTATCTGCGCTTCTGTTGCTTCTGCCTCTTCTACCTCTTCTTCTTCACCTTGTTGTTGCTGTTGTTGTTGTAACTGCTTATAACTAGGGCCTATAAATAAATACAATGCTCGCAAGCTTGTCTTTTATGCAAAGTGTGTGTGGAAAATGAACATATATACTAATCGATATATCGTGTATATAGATATATATATGTATATGCATATATAACTATATATATATATATACGTGTGTGTGTGTGTGTTTGTGGTTTCATAATGGGCGCGTGCTTGTAACTGCTATGTGGATGCACTTTTTGTCTTAGCCAGGCTAACGAGTTTGCACGCACACACACACACACACATCATTCACTTCTGCTCGCTGCTATGTGTATTTACATGTGTGCGTGTGTGTGTGTGTGTGTCTGCTTCATTTTTTATTTTTCTGAAAAATATGACTTTGGTATTCCTATTTCTTTCGCCTTCGCCTTGACCACTCGCACTCTACGAGCTGGCAACAGCATCTTTTAGCAGCGACCCCACAGCCACGCCCACGCCCATGCCGACACCCATGCCTACACCTAAACCTACGCCCGCGCCCCCATTGACAATGTCTTCAGCCGGCTGCGCCTCCTCCTCCTCATCGTTTGCCTCGTTCTGGCCAACCTCCTGGCCGCCACTTTCGTTGGCCTCCTCCGGCGCTGGCTCCTCGCCGGCGGCGCCGCCTCCTTCCGCGAGTGCAGCGGGCGCCGCAACTGCAGCGTTGTCTGGCTCGGGGTCGGAGTCGTCGCCGTCGCCGTTGTCGTCATCGCCGTTGCCGTCGTCATCGTCGTCGTTGTTGCTGTTGTTGTGACGCTCGCGTCCGCCTGGATTGGCCACCAGCATGCCCGAGTACTTAATGCCATTCAGCTCCAGATTGACAATCAACTGCTGCTCGCCATTCGCGCCGGTGCCTGTGCACAGAAGCGGATGAATGATTAGATTGGGAACGAACGCTCCTAATTGGATTGCTTACCATTGCGTGCCACTTGAAACTGCATGCCCGACAGCAGGCTGAGTGTCTCGAGGGGATTTAGCTTGACGCCGCCTCCACTTCCGCCTCCGGCTTCGCCCACGCCGTTGCCTGCGCCGCTGCTGCCGCTACTGCCCACAGCTGTGCAGTTGTCCTTGGAACTGGACTGTGCCTTGCCGGTGGCGCTCTTCTTCTTGGTGGAGACCGGCGAACTGTGACGATGGCCGCCCGACGCTGATGCCGTGGTGGAAGTGCTGGGTGAGTTCTCAATGGCCGAGTCATCCGACTTGTCCAGATGATTCTGATGATGGTGATGATGATGATGGTGGTGATGGTCGAGCTCATGATGACCGTTCAGCGGCTGGGGCTCGCTGTCGTCGTGCATGGACGAGGAATTGCCGGTGGTATTGTGCTCAGCATTGCCATAGTCATCCTCTGGCTCGCCATCGGACGCGGCGTCCTGTTGCTGCTGCTGCTGGAGCAGCTGCTGCTGTTGCTGCTGATGCAAATGATGATGGCTGTTGCTGTTCGCCTGGTGATGGAAGCCGGCGGCGGCTGCCACAGCGGCCATGTTGTGTGGATTCAAATAGAAGTTAGCGGGAAAACCGGGTGGCATCAGGCCGCTGCCTACACGTTTCGCTGGCGGCGGCTGGTGGGGTGCATCATCCTGATCTGCGGGCTCTGGCGTCGGATCGCGTTCGCGTTCTCGTTTTATGTGGTTCAGATTCAGAGTTGGCGGTGAATCGGATAGGTTCAGGGCTTCGCTAAAGGTGGGCGAAATGGCAAACAAAAAGCTTTACGGTTAGTGTCTGAGCTAAGCGCCTACTGTCTGGTGCGTGCCTAGGCTAAGCACTTCGTATAACACTTACCGCTGCTGTGGCGACGTGTGCGCCGAGCCGTTTGGACTGCTATTGTGATACATGTGCCACAGCGCCACCTGTGCACTCAGCGCATCGCGCGTGCTCAGCTCTGGACTCTGGGAGCGCTGTCGCTGCTGTTGGTGATGATGCAGCGACTGTTGCTGCTGCTGCTGTTGTTGTTGCTGCTGTTGCTGCTGTTGTTGGTGCTGCTGCTGCTGCTGCTGTTGGTGATTGTGTGTGGCAGCCAGTACAGGATTAGCATTTTGCTCCTTCTTGGCCTGTATGAGCTGCAGATATTCCATCATGCGATTCTCGATCTCCTGCGTCATCAGATTCGGCATCTGGCCAAACGCCGGCCCGCCCATCAGTCGGCGGTGCGCTGCGGCGGCTGCTGCCGCTGCCTGCGCCTGCTGATTGTTGGCCGCCGCGGCGTGTGTGACCAGAGCCAAGGGCGACATTTGTTGCATGCCACCGGGCAACGGAGCTCGCGAAATGGGTGTCTGCAAGAGCGTAGAGGTTTAGCAAAGAGAAAGATAGAGAGAGAGACGGAGAGAGAGAGAGAGAGGGAGAGAGGTTGCTTACCAGCGGCATCTGATTGTGCATCGCCTCGTATTGGCCGTAGCTGGAGCGACGTCCTTCGCGCCGATTGCCATCGATGGCCGCCTGCAGCTCGGCCGGTGTGCTAAGGTTCTTCTTCTCGCACTCGTACGGGTACAAATACTTCATGTATCTGAAAGATGCATAAAATTATTAATAAGCGCAGCAAACATGCATCGAGTGCAAGGAAAACACAACGCAGCGCTCTGCTGTCCTGTCGCCTAGACGTTTATATTGAATTATCGTGTAAATATGAAACGTGACGAACTCAAGTGCAAACAAAGGAGCAGCAGCACAGGGCAACAGAGCCGCATGCAACATGCCACATGCAGCATGCAACTGCAGTCGATCGATCGTCGCTCGATCGGTTTGCCGATGTTTGATTGTTTCGTCTCGTTTTATTTGCTCGCCAAGCGGAGCCAAACTCTATTTGATCAACGCATAGTTCTCGAGCAGGTGTCATATACGAACCGCAAATACTCTACGATTTGCACTCTACTTACTGTGTGCGCAGCGTGAATGCGGCACTGGTGATGCTCGATGGCAGATGCAGTCCCTTGATAATCTCCTGCCAGAGCTTCTTATTGATGACATCGACGAGGCCGCCGCGCGCTATCACCAGATTATATAGTTCATACAGATCCAGCACCGATTTGGCCATGATTGGCAGCCGATTGATGGGTGTGCCTGTGTTTGGAATAAAGAGAGATAAAATGCAGATATAAAATAGAGATAAAAACAACTTCGATATACATATATGCAACTGGAGAAATTAGCAATGCGTTTTGTTTGCGCCATAAAGCTTCCACTTGTGGCATGTAAATGTTTTCTAATGCGCTTGTTAAATGCACCAGCAAGCACAACACGATTAAACGATGCCATAAAACAGATTTATCGCATTGCATCCTATCTGCCCACGCCACGCCTCTCTTGCACGTTTCGGGCCCCGGGGGCAATTAACACTCGTTGCTAACAGCAACTCCCAAGTGCAGACCTCTCTCTGTGTCCAGCCGTCCGTCCGTCCGTCTGTCTGTGCACCGATAAAAACATAAATAAATCCAAATCGAAATCCAAAATGTTGCCGGCATACACATGTTTGTACATGTGTCTATATGTGTTTATGGCGGCTAATCATCATCATCATCATCATCATCTGTGGCTCATCAGCTCAGTTCTATTTCTCATTCGAATCGTATTCGTATTCGTATTGTATTATTCGTTTTTCACTTGCCACGCCTAACACCCATTTGCCTGCCTGCCCATTTCATTTTGTTTGGATGCGTTTAAAAGAGTAAAAAAGCAAATAGCAGCAGCAGCAGCAGCAGCGATTGCAGGCCTAGACGAAGCTCAAATGCCCTGCAATCCTGGCTGGGTTTATGGGATTTGCATTGCTCATGGGAATTGCATTGAAAGGGGATGTATAGAACAGCGCATAGAAGTCAATTTTACATTTTAGCCGAGGCATGCTCATAAGTATAACAGTTTTAATAGTACAGTGAAAATCTATAAAGTCTATAATTGATCTTCATAGTATGATATGATCTCTCTATCAAGTTTAGCATCTATTCCGAGCGAATTTTGCGCAATAGAGCAGAACATAAAAGTAAGTTTTTGACTTTATCAATGCACATCCCTGTATAACAGTTTAAATAGTACAGTAAATATCTATAACTTCTATATTTGATCCTTACATAATTATATTAAATCTCTATCTAGTTTTGTATCTATTTTCACAACTTTAACAGCTGCAGAGAAGCGCATAGAAGAGCGTTAGGTAAAAATGAAGACCGAAAACCTTGCTTAAGTATAACAGTTCATATAAAGCTTAAACATCTCAGTTAAAGACTTTTTAACGTATTAATAATCATAATTATTTTTCATTAATTTTAGTTTCTACTAGTTCCCTAATCTAGTCTCTGCTCTTCACACTCTATTGCCATCTCTCTCTTCGTAGCGATGTGCCCCACTCGTGTAGCGCAGTGGCGCATATAAAAATCAAATCAACTTGCATAATTGCTGTACGTGAGTAACTTGATTTTGTACACTGCGAGCAGCTCTCCACCTCCACCACCACCGCCACCACCCCCTGCTTCTGCCCCTGCTCCTGCTCCTCTTTCATCTCAAACGATACAAATACAATTTTGTTGAATATCATTTAATGCTGCACGGACGGTGCTGCTGCTGCCTGTAGCCTCTCGACTTTTTATGAGCCCGAAGGAATCAATCAAACTCGTTGATGGACGTGTTGATTGAATGAAAATACGTTTTTGTTTTTTATGCATATAAACAAATGCGAGGCGAGGCGGGGCACGGTGCGGTGCACGGGGCGGGGGCAACGATGATTGCATATCACAAATAAAAACACAAAAAAGCCAAAGGGAATAAAAACGAGTAAATCGAACAATTTATTTTGTGGTCCATGGCTAAGGACAAGGCCAGCGGAGCGGGGGGTGTTTTCGATTGCGATGGATGATGCGATCATTTGGATCACTGCACGAGCCACAAACCCCAACAAAAAATCACAATCAATGCAAGCAATTTAATGATTAACTTTGCTCCAGTCTCCAGTCGGCGATCATTAAACCCATACAGAAATGCTCAAACAAATCGCCAACTTTGCCTCTGGCTGCCAACTTCCAGCCTGTTGTCGATCGAATTGGCCAACTTCTCGGAGTGGCAGCAACACGCACATGTTGCACATGATGCCAGCAAACTTTTGATTTTTGATTTAGTAGTTTTTGAATAATCATTATTATTATTGTGCAACTGGTAAAGCTTATCTATCGCATAAAACTCAGGTTGAGGAGCATTAACTGGAATGTGAGTCTTTCTAATGAAATTTATAGAATATAACTGGAATGTGCGTCTTTCTAATGATATTTATAGAATATAGGATTTACTATATTATTATATTACTAACTATGGTTAAGAAACGCTCTTTCCAAGTTAGGGAGTTCTTAAGTCTTTTGCCCAGAAATCCTTAAACAATTTTATTACTTTAAGTTTAGTTGATCCCAAGTTGTCCTACAACGCCTCTATTTAAACTATTTGATTACTCTAATCCTACTAGATCCCAAGTTCTTCTGCAATGCATCTCTAGCTTCTTATCTACCACTGCACTGTGGCTTTACCTCCAGTATTTCTTCATTTCATCTTCATCTTCAACAACAAAATTTGACTTTGATATGATCCTGAATAACATTCAGAAAACAATACAATAATTTTCTATAAACAATACTGAAATATGACCTAGTAAAACATAAATTTGACTTAACATAACTCGAGCTGATCTGATCCTGAATAACATTCCGATTGAGTAGAACAAAAATCTCAAGGCAAGTATAACGCTAAGAGTAGTCTCTTTAAAGTCCTTTTTCTTAAATTCCATATATACCATATTATATTGAGATAAATTCCAATTACTTTGCAATGGGCAAATTCCTACAGTGCCAGACAATCGTAAACAAGTTAAAATTTAGAGAGCTGAAAGAATTTGTAGTTGAGCAAGCATTGATGACAAGCGGCGATCGCTATAAACGGTATTTATTTATTTGTATGCATTGTTTTCCTCGATGTCATGGCATTTTAATGGAATTTAGAGAAATTTGATAGAGTCTGAAATCATAGCGCACCTACTACATGCAGTCCCCTACCTACCCCCCGCGCGCCAGCCTGACAGCTGATTTAGTTTGTTTTTGTTTTTGTGATTTTTTGGTTGGCGCTCGCGCTCGGACTGGATCTCGGTGGGAAGGGTCTGTCAGGCGAGCACTGAGAAATATCTACAGAAATAGCGCGCCCGGTTGATAAGTGATTGACGTCTTTTAATTAAGAATTGCGCCGCTCTTCGCTGCACAAACACACAGAGACAGAGACAGAGACAGAGATAGAGACAAAGACAGAGCAGCTATAGGGAAATATATTTAGTTTATATATTTTGTTCAGCATAATTTCCGTTATACGTTATACGTTATAGTTGTATAATTGTATAATATCGGAGAGCAGATATAAATATAGTTATAGAGATACAGATACAGCTGTGTGTGTGTGTGTGTGTGTGTGTGTGTGTGTGCAGCGCATTTTCGGGCGACACTTTAGACAGTCAGTCACAGACAGAGTCACAGTGACTGTCACAGTCGCAGTCACAGTGAGCGCGCTCTGCCTGCACATACATGTACACATGTCAAAACTTGAACGCATGTGACAGATTAAAATCCATTAAGTTGTCAAGCATTGAGAGATATGTGTAGCTAAGCAAATACATATATATAAATATATGTGTATATGTGTATATGTGTGTCTGTGTGAATTAGATAAAATAAATAGAAGCAAACGAAATACAAATGCAAATTTCATTGCTCTATGGCCGCATGTTGCAAGTCGAGCTTAAACATTAGCATGTTTATAAGGCAATACATGCACATGCACACACACACACACCTAGCCACACATGTGTATATATTTAGTGCTTGTAATTTAGCTCTTTGGCTTTTTCTTTGCACAATCTTTTTGCTTCGCATGTCGCAAATGCAAATATCAACAAATTTAATGCACTGCGGCAATGCGCAAATACTTCAACGTGGCTAACGTGGCGACTCTGTGACTGGCCAACAACCACAACAGCAACAGCAACAGCGAGGAGTCACAGGAAGTGGCATTTGTTGTGGGCCACAAAGCTCACGGCCGTTGCATGCCACATGCTCGCGCCCATATTCCCAACTGGGCAATTGTTAATGTCATTAAAAACGAAATTTTGCCATTTAAAAATAGTCGTCATTTGTTCACTGTAGCATTCTGTAAGTACCCATAGAGCATAGAGAGCGAGAGAGAGGGAGAGGGTGAGAGGGAGAGAGGGAGCGGGAGCCATGCGTTGCTCGTGTGTAATTTGGAGTGACAATACGACAAAAGTGCGGCATCATTTTGATGATTTCTCTGGCATTCGCTTGAAATATTTCTGCATATTTTAATGCGCTCGCACAGTGGAGCCGAGCCGACAAATAAAACGGCAAAGTGCCGAGAAATTTATTCAATTAACATAATTTGAGTCCGTCCGTAAGGCAAACACTTCAAACTCGCCTAGCTGAGTCAGCAGTTGCACATGCAAATGCAAATGCAACAAACAGCCAAACAGCCGATCAGCCGAGAGCGTCAAGTGTTGTTCAAGTACGTGTGCCCCACTGTCTCCACTGTCTCCACAGTACCCACTGTACCCATGCTGGTAGAGCTGCTGGTAGATGAACTTACCGCGCTTTTGCATAAACGAAAACAAATCATCGAGAAACTCCTTGCGCTTGGGATCGTCATTGATTTCGTAGAGCTGCGAAATAGAACACGTAAAATGCATTATTATAATTGTTGGCATTATTATTATTATTATGAGTGCATATATTAACATTGGTAAGAGCATATTTTCATTTGACTAATTATCATTTATTAACATTTGTGTAAATATATTCCTGATATCTATTTTATTTGTTGTCAATATAATTATATTATATTATATATATATATATATCCCCGGTTTTATTAAATTTAATTTAATTATCATTGGCATTAATTAATATTAATATTTTTGTCATGAATGGGATTATCTCTATTTATTTATTTTTGTAATTTTTAAATAATTATTTTAATTGTAAAATAATCAAAATCATACTCATTATCATTGTTATTATTCATGGTTCATTATCGTTTTTTCAAGAATTATTTTGTAATAATAATTATAATATTGATAATAATAATAATATAAATAATAATATTAAAATTAATAATATTATTAATAAAAATAATAATAATAATAATAATAATAATAATAATAATAATAATAATAAT
>NW_022045867.1:840210-872808 GCF_001654015.2 Drosophila navojoa
AATAATAATAATAATAATAATAATAATAATAATAATAATAATAATAATAATAATAATAGTAATAATAATAATAATAATATTGATAAAAAATAAATAATAATCATGATCATATATTCACAATCAATAATGATATTTCATGCAATTATTATTTTTGATATATTAAACCTATTAAATTGAGAGTTATAAATTTAATTTCGGTATATTTATTATAATCAGCACTAGCATTATTATAGCCATTAATGTATTCATAATCATGATCATATGCATAGCCATTATAAGTATATGTACTTGTATAATCATGTAATTATAACTATATTTTAATATTTCTATATATATATATTTCTATTCATTAGAATAATCCCTAGCAATACCATGATACTACACATTCATCATCATTGGCACACTAATTATCATTAGTATTATAATTATTATGCAAATTATTGCTTTCATTGTTCAGCACAGTTTAGAACATTCCATTATTATGATTATTTTCCATATATACAAACATACAAACATACATATGTATATTATTGCGCTAACAATCAATGAACAATAATAGGGGCTCAAATACTTGACTTGTGGGCCAATGGATTGGCACAAAATGGTTGCCACACGCTATTCTATTGTGTTGCGCAGTGTTGTTTACTTGTGTTTCTCTTCTGTTTTTTGTTGTTGTTGTTCGCTTCGGTGTTGGTTAACAGACAATAGACGCCGTGACATGGCTCGACCCTAGGTCTGGCGACAACAGGGGCGCGTGTTTCTCTAAGCGTTACTCTCTATCTCTCTCACTCTCTCTCTCTCACTCAGTCACTCATTCACTCACTCACTCACTGGGGGTTGCAAGCGCTTACGCATACCAATGCAAAACGTGTGAAACACCCCAATGAACATTAAAAAGGGCAAGGCTTGAGCTGAGCTGAGCGTGTGAGCGAGTGGCCTAACACAATTCATAATTAGGTGATAAAGATGAGAATCTTTGTATGTAGCAGTTATGTATTTAGGTCTCTATGTACAGCGAAATATGCGCAGCTTGAGTGTGAAGGGCCAAGGGAAATGCGATAAACTCTTTGCATAAAGAGAAGAGCACTAAATGAATTTTAGATCAATTGGAAGCAATGGATATAAAGGAAACAGAGGCAAATGTGTTTGTCTATGGATCAGCTAAATATATTAGAATATTATTCAAATTCAACTAAAGCAAATCGAATAAATATATAAATGGGTTTTTGTTTTGTTTTAAATAATTAATAAGTTTCAATTTACTTTACCCTCAATCAATTCAAATATTATAAACTCCAACTACTACTACAATTTTCATGAAAAATACTGCTTCTACTACTATTTTTTCTGAGCATTACAGCTACTATTATTTTCGTTTCTCTTTGTTCCTCGACTAGCTAAATGTATTATTTTATTTGATTATTTAAATTTGGTTAGCTGAAAGAATGGTAGAAATTGAAGCTACTACAGCTGCTACTATTTTCATGAACTGTTGCTTCTACTACTACTGTATCCATGTGCTGCCGCTACTACTACTATTATTTTCATGAGGTACTACTACCATTTTCATGAGCTACTACTACTACTACTACTGTTTTCATGAGCTACAATTACTACCTACTACTATTTTCTTGAGCTACTACTATTTTCTTGAGCTACCACTATTACTCCTATCATTTTCATAAGCAATTACTGTTACTACTATAATATTCTTTAGCTACTACTACTATTACTACTACTGTTTTCTTGAGCTAGTATTATTACTACTACTATTTTCATGAGCTAATACTATTACTATTACTTTTTTCTTGAGCTAGTACTATTACTACTGTTATTTGTTTGATCTACTACTATTACTACTACTATTTTCTAGTACTGCTATTATTACTACTACTACTACTATTACAACTACTACTTCTATTTTACTACTACTATTTTTACTACTACTAATAATTCCATGAACTTAACTGCATACCCTATAAACTACTATTAAAACTACTACTTCTATTTTACTACTACTATTTCTACAAATACTAACAACTCCATGAACCCAACTGCATACCTTATAAACCTTTCTCTGCACTAATCAGGCTTCGAGTTTACAAACTAGATTCTCAGTCAGTCACATGCCATTCCATCAATATATATATTTATGTAGTATTCTAAGTATTCACTAGTTTTCGTACATATTCGTGATTATTCATTTCTCTTTTATTTTTTGTTTTTTTCTCTCCCTCTCCCTCTCTTCCTCTACTTCATGGCTCCTCAGGCGCACACTCTGACCTTTAACCCATTTGCCAGCAGAGTTCCTTTGGCCTTATGTGTTTTGTTTCTTAGTTAAATTATAGGAGCCTAGCTAAAGCCTTATGCTATACACACACGCACACATACATACAAGTGTGTGCATCTCTCTGTGTATAAAATTAATGACAACATCTGAGTGAACTCATCAAATTTGGAATTCATCATACTTTCCGCCTACTAAGCTAAGGCAGAGGCACAGGCACAAGCCTTGGCTCTGGCTTGGAGTTGCCGTTGCTGTTGCTGCCTCTGTCTTTGGCTTTGGGTGCACATTCTAAGTCAATGCGAATGATGATGAACTGCCTCGCATCCCCACTCGCATAAATGATTTAAAACGGCGACTGTAGCCCAGCAACACAACGTGCAGATGCTTCAGCTGACTCTCCGTCTGAGTTGGACTGAGACTGAGCCTGTGTCTCTGACTCAGAGTCCGCGTCGTTTCATTGCCATTGCCCCCAACTTGAGAGACGGAGCTCCGAATTCAGCGAATGCAACTGCAACACACAACTCGCCGCAACTTCGACTGGCTGGCTCGGCTCGCTGGCTGCTTGTTTTTTATGATGCACGACGCCCACAAGAGTTATAGTGTGTGTAGCAATACATACAAATATATATGTACATATATATGTATGTTTGCTTGTATGTGTATCAGCATATGCGTATTTCGTATAGCTCGCTTTATGCCGGCTGCAGAAATTGATTGAAGCTCAACTTGAAGCGCTTTTACGTTTAATGCTTTTTGACGGACTTTTGGCCAAAAACAAAAAAGAAATAAATTTGTTATTTATTTAGTTTTGTTTTGCGCATGTTTTTTTTTTGGCATTTTTAATTAAACTTTTTGAGTTGAGTTCGTATGCCTATGAATTGGCAATATTTATGATCATATTTGTTGCTGTTGCTGTTGTTGTTGTTGTTGTTGCTTTTGTGTACCTCCTGTATTTGATCCTCGGAGATGAGCATGTTGGCAATTGATTGATTAAGACACACACACGCGCACACAATCAAACACTTTTCACTTTGCTTTGTTTTTTTTTTCACTTTTTTTTTTCTTCGTTTAATTGCAAACTTGTTGCGCTGTTGAACGGTTTTTCAATTTCCTTTTTCTGTTGGTGTTTTTTTTTTTCGATCAACTTGAATATCTTTCACGCAGGTTGCAGCCACATCGATTGATCAACGCGACGATGCAACGCCATCAAAGGTCGTTTATCAACTAAAAATATGTGAATGTGCCGTCGAGTGCAGCAATCGACGCTGACGTCGCTGTGTGTGTGTGTGCGTGCGTGTGCGTGTGTATCTATGTGCGCCTTGGGCGACACGTCTGCCTGCCTTAGCTGTGCGTGTGTGTGTGTGTGTGCATTAATAATATGTACCTAATAAAAATGAAGTTCGCTTTGGGTTAGCCTGCCCAGGCCAACCCTTGTCCAAATCCGTATGGCCCGAGTCCTGGAAATTGGTTGCGGACTTGCATCACAGCAGCAGGAGCAGCAGCAGGAGCAGCCGCAAGCGCAGGTCAAGCTCACAAATCCGCCTAGTCTTCGGCAATAAAACAATAAAATACCCTAACAGAAGTTCTAGACCAATCATAATCGTTTTTATAACGACACACACACACACACAGAGCAGCTTCTTGAGGACACATGTCACACACACACATACATACACATATATAGATACACACTCGGGGTTCGGTTATAAAAATAATCTCACTTATTTGTCGCTAGGCATTGCGGACTAGTACCTAAAAATGTGTGTGCTTGAAATTTGAATCCTTGATTCTGGGAATTCTCAAATGCGTTTTGCCAGATCAAAGTGTGTGTGTGCGTGTCTCTCTCTCTCTCTCTGTGTGTGTGTGTGTATAATTTATAACTATCAGCATGGAAAGTGCAAGGTTTCCAAATGGAAATGCTACTAAAAATTATATGACAAGATCCCGTTGCATGTTGCTCTTCGAGTTCGACTCGTTCGATCGCCTCATAATTTGTCCAGTCTCATTTACACATGCTCATTACACACACACACATGCAGAGGCACACATGTAGTATGTGTGTGTGTGTGTATCTTGTGCACATATTTATTTAAGAATTTCACACTCGTTATTGAAAATCTGTTGACCAGATTTTTTGTTTTGTTCACTTTAATTAACTGAAATTCGTTGAGGTCTCGTCGTTGCCTTCTTTATTTTTCTTCCTCTTTCATTATTATTTTTTTTGTTTTTTGTACTTTTATTGCCTTTGTTGATTTAAGCACTTCTTTAAGTACAGTGCTTACTGATTAAAAACA
This sequence comes from Drosophila navojoa, assembly GCF_001654015.2. The sequence goes on from NW_022045867.1 coordinate 844,792, forward strand.
GCTCAAAGGCGTAAAATATAAATGACACACAAATCAAATTCATCTCGATTGCAGCAGCAATTTATTGAATAAATAAGCATTTTGAGAGAATTTCTTGAGATTTGCACAATAGGGAATGAGGTAAGAATTATTGCTGTCGGATCTCAGTGATTATAAAATACCCGTTTAATGTATAATAATTGTTAAAAATTGAAATCTGCGGCAATTTGCAAATCTTTTTGGTTTTCACATTCTACCGGAGGAATATATCTTAGATATATAGATATAATATATATACTGTACTACTATATATTTTTAAAATATCTTACATCTCTATTAGATCTAGTATAACCCCAATTGAGATTTGAACAGAGAATCTGAAGGATCTTGAGCTGAGAATGCCAAAGAGCATCTATTTAAAATTTCAGATCTCTATTTAAGGTATTTTTCTTATACCAAATATAGTATGCCCTGGTTTGCCACGCCTTTAATGAATATATAAGGCATCAATATCTATCTATCTATCTGTTCTCATCAAGAGTAGGCCATACCAACCGCCAATGTCTTCTTTTCATATTCCGAATCTCACTTTCTCACTTTCCGACATTACACCAAACCAATATACTCTCTTCAATTGGTAGGTGAGCGTGTATAGAAAACAAAACAAACCCAAAAGCCAATTTCGCTACAATAAAAATACTAAAAACTTAAAGCGAAAACTTTTGCCGTATTGCCAAAAAGGCCGAAATGAAAACGAATTACATTTACTTATGGGCTGGGTCTGGTCTTGAGCGGGCCGAAATGAATCGATTTTCGAAATGGACCAATAAAATGTAAGTTATTAAACAAAAGTGAACTAATTTGCAAGAGTTGCCAAAGGCGATAATTAATTTTTTTTTTGTGTTAATTATTTGAGAACGTTCGCTGGCCATAATTAAAATGGAAATTCATTGCCTTTTCCAACAAATCGGCAATAGAATAAATAATGATTAACACGAAATAATGGGCAAAAGTGCGCCAAAACAGTTTCATAATCTAGAAAGTGCAATTGGGTAGAAGTATATGAATATACATATATATGTATATATGTATATGTATGTACTATATATGTATGTACAAAGGAAATGCTCGTATGATAAAATAAAATAATATTGGAAAATGCTTTGGGGTCTGTCTATAATTAAACATAATTATTCAGTATGTACAGATAATTGACATTGATTAATGAGAGCAAGCCAACTACATATATATATATATAAATATATGTGAGTATATATATGCATATATACACACATATATAAAGCAAAACTAAATCATATAGAAACGAGGAAAAATATACCAAAAATAATATTTCGTCTTCGTCTGCAGAGATGAAGAGCTGAATAGATGGATGGATAGATGGATGGATGGATGGGTGGATAGTTGCTTTGGATGTCTGATGACGATGACGATGAAGGCGAGTGGCGAGTGGCGTTGGGGCGGCACTCACAGTCGCAGTCGCAGTCGCAGTTGCCCCACACCCGTGTAGAATGATTTTCTTTTTTGGCATCTCGTCGGCAGGCGTCGGCAGACAAATTCAAAATGGCTTTTCATATGCGGCAGCTACTCACTCAATTAACATAATTATCGTTTTGAGCAGCGCTGGCCACATTTTACACAAATTAATGAAAGCCGCCATTTTGTGGCTGCTTGAAAGGGATTAGGGGTCCAAGGGAACCTGCCAGAAGCCAGAGAGCAACTGAGCAGACCCGACCAGAGCTGAGCAGACCCGAGCTGAGAGGCTCGCAGCTGGTTGGTAGGCGTTGGCTGGTTCACTAAGCCGGTTTGCAGCCTCGACGGAAGGTGTTATAAGCGTGAAGCGCAGCTACACAGCTACATTTGTATCTCTCTTGATGTGTAAGGGTCAAAGTTTTTATAGTGCATAGAGAATGCGGGCTGTTTGATGAATTGCCAAAGAGACTCGGACACAGTGGTGGGAGAGTCGAAGGGGGTGTACACGCCGATGCGCCGGGCCATTCGGGCCGAGCGAACGTTAATCGAAGTTTAGTTTTTATGGCCAGCGGCAAAAGCTGTTGCGGTTCACACGGCGCAACAATTTGGCAACGCCGTACAAAGCCCTAGAGTAGACCCAAACTATTTTAATTACTCGAGATTGTGCACTTCGGCTACAAATTTCATGCTGTCTCTGCAGCGATGCGTGTAGAAATTCAGGCCCAAAAGTCCCAACACTTCTGGGCACTTGTGGACCGCCCAGCATCTCGTAAGCAGGGCCAAAAACGATGAATAAACTGCCTATTTTCTCACCAAATTAGTGCGAGAGTGTGTGCATGTGTGTGTGTGTGTGTGCTCAAGATGTGAGCATTAATTGCTCAATTGCAGCAAACCGGAACTCTTTATTGCATGTGAACAGCTTCGGGCCGAAGCGTCAAAACGAGATCAAAACTTGGCGCATCCCCCGGCTGCACTCGTAACTGAGACAGAGAGAGAGAGAGAGAGAGAGGGAGGGAGGTAGGTAGGTAGACAGAGACACAAAACTCGACTCATCTTAACGGAAAGGCAACTGGTTCAAGATCTTGGCTATTAGCCGTTAATTGATAGTTTGCCTAAACGGCTGGACCCGACCAGCCTCTGCGCCGCATCGCCGCATCATCTCCCCTAGAGTCTGGCTTGGCTTAGCTTCGCTTGGCTCGGCTTGTTTGCAAAGAGATTAAATTGACTAACACTAACCTGTCTGACTTGTTTGTACTGCTCTTCAAAGCTCCAGCCATTATTCTGCTGCGATGAATTGGATGCCTCGCTGGACGTCGATGAATTTGATGCGGAATTAGCTGCAAAATGACGCGCTGAGTTCAACAGTTTAAGCACCGGCTAATCCCCAGCCCCATACCAACCTTCTTTGGCGCTTGGCGCTGTCGGCGATGCAAACGAAAAGGGATGACCATTGCCGGCATTGTTGTTGCTGTTGTTGCTGTTGCTGTTGTTGTTACTGTTGCTGTTATTGTTGCTATTGTTATTGTTGTTGCTGCTGTTGTTGCCAGTTGCATTGGTGGTGCCGCCACCTGGACCACCTGCATTATTGCTGCCAGCTGCCACAGCTCCTCCTGCTCCACTGGCTGCAGCGGCGCCTCCTCCTCCTCCTCCTCCATTGTAGCTGGCGCCATTGCTGGCCGCCGCATTGGCCGCATGGCCAAAGGATGCAGCTGCCGCAGCGGCTGCCACCGAATTGTGGGCCAGCGGAAAGGCCGAGCTGATCGTCGTGGGCAGCATATTCGCCCCGAATGCCGCTGCATGTGCCGCTGCCGCATAGTCCTGTTCCTGCAAGCCAAACGAAATGGAATTTAGGCCAACTGGCAAAACGGAATCAAACATTTTTACCTCCATGCGAACTTTCTATCAAAAGTAAATATTATTTACGAATTCTACGATTTAAATTCCAAATCACACAATTTGATATAAAAATGTGTATTTAATTGAAATTTATTTTATATAAAATTCAATGACAATTTATAATATATCCAAAAATTGTTCCAAGGTGTTTCTGTTTTATGATTTTGAAATATTTATTTTATATTTATTATTGCTCTACATAAAAATGAAATGTGAATTTCAATTAAAAAAAAAAAAAACAGAATCTGAAGTGCTTTTGTGGAATGTTAATTAACAATTGTTATTGTTTCAGTATTTTTATTAAAGTCTCTAAAAATTCTTGAGTAATGAATTAAATATATATATACATATATATTTTGTGTTGCATTTAAATAGTGGAGCGAAGTAAAAAATATTAGTCTAACTTTATAAATAATAGTTTGCATATACTATATATTTTATTTATATATATTTTATATATAGAGTTCTGATTATTAAAGATATTTATTTATTTCATTCATATTATTATATTTTTCTTATTTGTATTTATTTATTTTATTTTATTTTTTATTTTATTTTATTTTTTATTTTATTTAATTTCTTTATTTGATTTATTTTTTCATTTTACTTATTTTTTATTTTACTTATTTTTGTTTTGTTTTTTTTTTTTTTTAATTTTATTTATTTTTTTATTTTATTGATATTTATATTTTATTTTTTATTAAATATATATTATATATTATATTATTATATGTTTTTATCATTATTGTTATTATTTGCATTTTTTATAAATTTGTTCATTTATTAATGAACATTATTTTATTTTTTTTCTTTTGTTTTAGTGCTATATTGCTTTTTTTTTTTTTTTTTAAACTATTTCTCTTTGTTTATTTTTGCTGGGCTTTTTAATTTTTTTTTTTTCCTGTTTTACTTTTATATACATATACTTCAATTTTGTATTGTTCTTTTTTATTTATTTTATTTTTAATTTGTGTTTTAGTTTTATATTATTAGTGCAATTTATTTATTTTTTATTATTATTTTTTTTTCCAAATTTGTATAATAGTTTATTTTATATTTGCATATTTTTTTTAAGTTTGCACTGTTTATCATTTTTTTTAAACACATTTATTTATAATTTAATTTCTTTTTTTATTATTTATTTATTATTTGCTATGCTTTGTATTTTATGTATTTTCTTTTAAATCTAACAGTTTTATTAGAATATATTATTATTGTTAGAATAAATGAAAACACTTTAGATTACTTTGCTCTCCAAACTCTCTCCAACTTATGTCTAACCTTTAAGTTTCCCAATACCCCCCACCGGCCCTTCTCTCTTACACATTTAGCTTTCCTAGATTTACTAGATCAGTTCTAATTGCTTTGACACTCACCATGAGGCCCACTTTCATGTCGCGCACTTGCATCTTGAGCTTCTCGAGCACGTCGCTGTGCTGGAGATTTGGAATGCTGTGTAGTCCGCCGATGCCCATGAAGCTGCCCAGAGCGTTGAGCGGATGATTCGGCGGCAGTTGATGATGATGGCTGTCCCAAGCAGAAGAATGACAATTGAAATAGATGGATAATACAGGCGATATATGTAGATGATCGTGGCTAGGGCAAACTCACCTGAGTGGCAGATCTGTTTGCTGCTCTGGACTGGCAAAGTTGAGGCCAGCGCCGCCGGCCACTGTGTGACTGAGTCGAGCTGCGATAGCCGCCTTGGCGCTCAGCTGATGATGTTCACCGTCTACGGAGTCGCAGTCGCGCATCTCGTCATCCGTTCGATCGCCGTGGGACTGCAACACAGAGAGAGAGAGAGAGAGAGAGGGAGAGTAAAGAGAATTAGTGCAACAGACATTGGAATTGATGGTGGCGCTTATGTCAAAACATGCCGCATCGATTGCGCTCAATGAATCTTGCCCAGGTCCATTGAACGCCCGCTGTGCTGGCCAAATGTTGAGCACTTTGTCAACTTGCGGCGGCTTTGGCAGCGTGCAACGTGCAGCGTGCAGCGTGCAACGTGCTGCGACTGCGTGGGCAGCACTTAGCAAATGTTCATTGTTCTGGCCAAGTCCAAGGCAGGACAACATTAACACTTAAACAAAGAGAGACAGAGAGAGAGAGGGGGAAAGAGAGCTCCAGCAATTTCAATTGTATTGCCAGCGAGGCGACAACAAAGGTAACCACTTAATAAATTAACAATGGCAAGCCGGTAATGGCAATCAAGCAGAGCCACAACCAGACTCAGAGTCAGAGTCCGAGTCAGAGCCAGACTTTGAGCCGCAGTCAGAGCCAGAACAGCCGCAGGTCCATTCAGGCCATTAAAGGCGAGTGTAGCCGCCAGGTCGTTGCGAGTTACATCCATGGCGTATCCGTGGCCACAGACGTTTCAAGCGTACTATTGCCAGCCGTGACTCTGGCTAGAAGTCCGCTACGCTTGGCCGGCTCTTGTTGTTGTTGCTGCTGCTGCTGCTGTGGCTGCTGCTGCTGCTGCATGTCCGCGGTCCGGTCTTTGCTTTTTATGCATTTGGAGAGGTGCAAATTAAGCGCATCTGTGACTGTGTGCAAATCGGGAATTTTCAATTTAAACACATTCAAGCGGCAGCCAAGCGATAGCAGCACAAACACAATGTAACCTGCCCCGCACAATGTAAGCCAAGCTGAGGCAGGCACAGGTTACACTGAGGCTAGCTAGTCCATCAACAACAACAACAACAACATCATCATCATCATCATCATCATCATCATGAGCAGCAGCAGCAGTTTGCAACTATTTTCATATGTGTATACAACATTTATCGCCGGTATCGTTATTGTTGTTGTTGTTGTTGTTGTTGTCGACGTCTTGGTTGTCGCATTGCTGTAATCATAAATGCAACCAAAACCAAAGCACACATAGACAAACTGAGCTCTGATGGACTGTGCGCGCTCTATGGCATTCGCAGCAGCCGCCGTTTAGCTCGAAAGTTCCAAGAATTCTTTGAAGTTTGGCGCAAGACACAAAAGAGCTTTAGTTAGTACGCATAGCTCTACACTGTGACAAATTGTTGGGCATATTCGAGTGATGTATGAATTAGATGAGAAATCAATACTGAACTAGGATAGATACGGCTTGAATTAAAGGTCCTTTGGGTCTAAAATAACAGAAATCTGTCTGGCAATCAAGCTTAATGGAGTAATGAATGAGCTTAAAATGTATTATAGTTCCAGTTAGTTCTTTGATGAAGTCCATTAAATATGAAAGCTATTCAAAGTTGACGAAAGTATATATATATAAAAAAAAATAAAATAAAAATAAATAAAATCCTGATATACTTAATTAACGGACATATTAAAACAACTCTGTGAATTTTAAGTACAAATTCTTACTTATGCAAGCTGTGAACTGCTTATTAGCTGCGGCAATTTGAAGACTTGACTTTATAAATCTGCCCTTAATTTGGCCAACAAAATATTTTTAATAAATTGTTTAGAAATACTTATGTATAGAAAACTTGTATAAAAAAGATAACTAAGAAAAATACATAAGCTATACTTTAATTTAATTTAATTTCTGTAAAGCAAAAAAAAAAAATAATAATAATAATAAAAATAATATTCATATAAATTATATATATTTTTATAAAATCCCAATATTATAATATAAAATGGTTTATAAATGCCAATAATAAATCTTATCTCTTTATGATTAATCAAAATTCAATTTTAATGCAATTCAATAAGTAGGCTTTGCTTTGGCATTTCTCTCAGTGTATTGGCCAATTGCGTATGTGGCTAAATGTATTGGCAACACCATTTGGTTAACCCCAAGCAAACTGTTATTCCAAACTGGCTCGCTCAACGATGCAAATGCGAACGCGGACGCGCATAATGAAATGGTAACGTCTCGCTCTTGCCGCTGTTTAGTGGCAACAGCCTCCCGCTCAACAGAGTCTCTCTCTCTCCCACTCTCTCTCTGTCTCTCTCTCTCATATTGATCGCTGCTCGCATTGGATGCTTTGCGCTGCATTGGGTTGGTTAGTTAGTTGGCAATTCGCGGTTACCACATGCATCCAGCCATATTTGCATACACACACACACACATGCATAACAATGCATACATGTGTGTGTGTGTGTGTGTACATCAAATTAATGTAAGTTATCGAATCCATGCGAAATATGTGCACTCAGAGGCCGATGGACGCTTCGCTGGCAACATTTTAGTTGCGGTTTGCCGTTGCCTTATATTCGCCTCTCATTTTGTTGCCATTGCTGTTGACCAGGCCCAAACAATAATTGTGGTATTGGGCCTGGTCTGCGGCTGTCCCAGCCCCGGCCGCAGCCCCAGCCCCGGCCACTGCTAAAGGCGTGTAGTTTACGCCGTGTTGCACCTATAAAATGTCTAATTAATGCACAACGAATTTGCACCGCTTTAATGTTGTTTGTGCCTCTCAGTTGCGTGTTGCACACAACAACAACAACAACAACAACAACAGCAACAAAATGAAGTACATTTTCTTACTTTGCCTGATGCACTTCATTAGCCGATCGATAACCAGGCGAGTTCAAGATATGAAATATATATGAAAATTTTATTGCATATACAGAAAATTGTTTATGAAAATTTCATAAAAAAAAAATAAAAATTAATATATGAAATATATCTCAAATTTAAGTGTAAGAAAATTTGTAAGCATAGTAGATCAAAACTGGCTGAATATATATTATTTGAAGTAATTAATTATAATTTTATAGAAAATGTGAAGCTCCATAAAACTGGCTAAATGTGTTAAATGATATATGTATTATATTATAATTATATAATATATCATATATATATACATATATGTTTATAATATTAAACACTATAAAAGGGGCTCAATATACTAAATAATATATGTATTACATTTATATTCGTTTTCGTTCACCAAATATATAAAAGAAAATACGAGGTGTTACGAACATTGTTTAAAAACCAAATCGGATCGAGTATTCATTACTTAAAGTATACCTCAATAAAAATTTAATTATATTTTCTCTTCAGATGTTAAAAGAAAAACTTATGTAAATCCATGACATTATTAGTCACTTCTATAAAAGGGGGAAAGACTAGAAAAAGTACCATCAGGTCAAGTTAGAAGTAAACTTGTATAGTTTGTAATTAAAGCGGTGTAGGTGGGACATTGCTTTCCCGATATGCCACGCCCCAGTCGACATGTTTATATAATTTTTAGCTAAGCTTTAGCAGGATTCTAGAGTTGTTTTCGGTATGTATATCCCCCCAAATTTAATATAAGTTTATAGCCTTAGATGATACCAGGAATCTAGGCAATCTAGGCATTCCCAATTTCAAGTCTCCAGCTTCAATAATAACGAATGAGCTCTACGAATCAGACATACAAAGCGACCAATCCAGATATGTGTATATAGAGACATACGAATAGACAGACTGACAGACGGTCGGTCGGGCGTTGCACAAAGCCAATATGCCCAATCAGTTCGTAAATCATCATAAACCAAGGCTGACAAACAATTCGAAATTGCATTCCTATTCGATTTGCATGGAAGAAACTAATGCAGTTTCTCAATTACCGCCCAGCTCCAGCCATTGTCATTGCATATCTGTGTCTGGGGCTCTTTTATGTGCGACGATAATTTAATATCTCTATGCAATTATGTGCAAGTGTCGCATAAATCATGAACTGACGATAAGCTGTGCCACTTTTCCACTATTTGAGGCAAAAGCCGCTAATGATCTTATTATATATACGAGGTTGGAACCAAAACCGAAAAACTATGTATGTCGCCAGCTCAGATAGATTTCCATTGAGTTATTTGTCTAGTTGTAGATAGTATTTAGTAGCACAAGCTAGCTCCATTAATTTGGCCTCAGCCAGCGCATTGATAGAGTCTCGTTCGGTATTATCGCGCTCCTTTGCTTCGTCTCTTTTGTGAGTTTCATAGGAAAAAGGCCGAAAAGACATTAAATCGCAATTAGACCTGCTGCAGAAGTCCCCGCGAAAACCCAATGAGTGCACCCACAATACAGATACGAGCCGATACATGTGTACTACTCACATTAGAGATACGACAATTGCGGGCAGGTATGACCGGCAACGGCAACGGCACCGTCACCGGGTCCGGGTTCGGGTCTGGGTATGGGTATGGGCATGAGTTTTGGGTCCCGCTCATTGCAATTTACTTTAATAGCTTTCAATGCACCGCAAATGACGACGACGACGGCGACATTTGTGACAATATGGGGGCACAAAGAGCCGACTGGGGCTAATGTGGATACTATCTAACGGCGAATTGCATTCGTATGGGTAGAATATTCAATTTATTTGCCGTTGACAGTTTTTATCACTAATTAGTTTACATTAATTTCGATAGAAGCGTTTGAAAATAATTTATCTTAATTTATTATCATTGCATTTGACCACAAATGCATTTTAGTTAATTTCTGTCTGCTGTTGATGTTCTTGTTGTTGTTGATATGAACAACAATTGCTATTGTTGCACTGACAAATTGTCGGAAGCACTCAGGGTCGTCAGAGAATTGACGCTGCCGTCGGCATTGGCATCCCTAGCATCGCTCATCATACGGATTGCGGCCTGCACGGCGGGCAACACGGACAGCATGGACAGCACGGACAGCCGGACAGCGCTACGCCGCATGTGCAACATGCCGTGCTAATTTAAAACAAAAGGACGACAAATCCATAATGCGTCGAGTGCCGCAGTGCCAAGCTGTGAAGGGCGCAGCATGCAAACAGGATCAGCTAGCTACCAGAGGCGGAGGCAGGCAACCGTTTATTGTGTGAAGGATTAAGATTATATTGCAGGCATATGTCTATCTATACACGACCTCTCTCTCTCTCTCAGCTACCTCTCTCTCCGCTTCATTCAAATCTTGCTATGCATGTGTGTGTGTGTGTGTGTTTTTTTAGACCGAACTGTAAACTAGATGTCCTAATGCTCCTACGATTCAAGTGCTCTGCTCTTTGGGCGTGCTGGCGTCTTAAGTTTATTAACGTTTTCTTTTTATAGTCAAATTTTGTAGAATTATCTATTATATATATTTTTTCCGTTGTATTCCTGGAAAGCAGCTTAGTAATATTATCTTGAAAAGACAAGGAATACTAATTTTGATAGACTGCGGAAAAACTGAGATGTTTGGAAAATCTTTGAGGTTTTTCTTTTGCATAACATTTCAAGGATAACAATTTTATTATATTTTTCAGAAATTAAAAGAGAACTCAGCTTTGTTTTTCATATTAAACATTTAATTTGAAACTAAAAACATAAATACATTTTTAGATTATGATAAGTTTGAATTAAATTCAAGAATTTTAGAGCTTTGTTAAAGCTCAAATGCAATATTTTTAAAGCAAATAGATTTTCTATATGTATATGGTATATGTATGTACAAATTATATATTATTAATCAAATCAACATGGAATATTTATTTAATTTACTTTAATATAATAAAATGAATAACTTCATATTTTATTTTTTATTTATGTATATAAAAAAAAAAAGCATACTAATAATTAGATATTATATACAAAATGATATTCGAATTAAAGCAAAATCCTAATTCAATTTTAGCTTGAGCTGTATTTTAAAACTGTGTAAAATCTTTCTCATATATGTAAAAAAATTAGTTTTTTATGCACACCCACATGTGTAGGCACTTAAGAATAGTTGTACATACATACATCTGCACATACATATGTATGTATGCATGCACATGCATATGTAATAAATGGCGGCTTTTTCTTATATGTGAATATCTGAATAAAAATGCGAGCAAACTCACATAAATAAAAATTGCTCATTTACGCATCTACCCCGTGGCGAATTATTTCAACGCGCTGCGACGATGACGACGACAACAACAACAACAGCAAGCAGAAAGAGCTGGCGGCTAAAAAAGTACACAAGAAATACATGTACATACATAAATGCATATACATATACATATATATACACACACATACATACATATATATTAAGGGCAGGACCAAAACATGTGCAACGTGGTCGATACGGAAACGCCGCTGCAGGCCGAAGAGCATGAAAATAAAATTAAAATGCAAAACGTATCTCTGAGATACATGCCCACATACACACACACACGCACAGGCAGCATATACACAGATGAATGTAATATGAGCATGAGTGCGAGTGCAAGAGCAAATGCTAATGCTGTGTGTGTGTGTGTGTGTGTGTGAATGCGCGCGCGTAAATGTGTTTGTGTGCGTCGCGCATTTCATTCGCTCGCAACGCGACGAAGCGGAAAAAATAAAGCGAATAAAATATAAAAATGGAAACAACAAAACAGAAACTGAAACCGAAACGGGCAGCAAAACATAATGGCGCATTCGCTGTGCCGGTTGCCCGCTGGCTGGACGATCCAACAGAGCGAACCAGCGAACGAGCCCACTGACCGACCCCCACACCCCACAGACACGATTAACAACAACAACAACCACCTACCCACTATTATATGGGCGCTACACGCACGCCCATGTTGGGTAAGCAATTGCGTGTGTGCCTATGTACATATGTATGTATGTGTGTCTGTGAAGATGAAAATTTCGCGTAAACAATAAAATAATGTAAAAAAGCAACAACAACAAAATGAAACCGGTTAAAAACCTATGAATAAAAGGGCCAAAAAGACGCTTTCTGCTAGTGGTAACTCTTTGCCTTGCCTTCTTCTAGTTCCGATTGCAGGCGGCAATAATGAAGAAGAAGAAACCGCATTGTTTTTATTGCAGACGGCGAAAATAAACCTTGCCTTGCTGCGCCTGCCGGTCTGTAGATCGCGTCGAAAGCTTTTTGGTCGCTTCTCTTTATGCACTTGCAGAGAATATTCGACATTTGGCATTTCTATTTACTATATTCTATATCAAATATTAGCCTTCAGTCTAAACCAATGCACAGATCCCTGATTCACAAATCTCACTCTTTTATCTTGGCAAGAAAATAATACCTATTTTATTTTATTTAAATCGACATTTGGTATTTTTTAGCTCATTTCATTACGTGGAAGAGCATTGCATTTTCGTCGTCTTAAATTCGCCTGTTCTTTTGCCATTTCTCATTTGTTTGTTCGTTCATTTAATTTCGCCGCATTTACACGGGCCAGCGAGAGCTTTCGGTCAGGCGTCCGTTTTTGCGCGAGCGCTTGCAAAGTCAATGAAACAAACAAGAACAAAAAATAACTAAAGCCACGCCCTTTCACAAGGCGTCGCGAGGCGAGACGTTGTATTTATTAGTGCTTTGATAATAAGCTTTTATATGTGCCGGTGCATGTGTGCGTGTATTCGTGTATTCGCACTATATGTATATGTGTATGTGCGTATGTTTCGTTTATTACACTTTATCGCAGCTCGTAAGCAGCTGCAGCTGCTGAGCGGCCGCCAGTGCTGGAAAAATCCAATTAACAATTTTATTAGCTATGGTTGAAAAATAATTCATAAATTCATTCTAAACAAAACTGTAATAATCATAATTTTTATGAGTTTTTTTTTTTTTTTGCTTTGCAATTGGTTGTGTGACTGTGTGTGTGTGTGTGCGTGTGAGAGAGGCTTTGGCATTTGTCGCCATTGCTGTTTATTGCTATTTATTCTATTGCTTTGACATTTGCGTTCTTTTTATTTGTTGTGTTTTTAATTAAATTAACTATACGTGAATACAAAACGATGACGCGACCTGAATGCAACAAATGCATTTTCAAGATGGCGCCAACTCCCTATCCCTGCCAGTTCCATTCCCCAATAAATAAATTTCATCTGCCATTGATTTTGAAAGCTTGCCCCAAAGGCGACATTTCGCTCGCTCGCCTCGAAGACGCTTGCATACTTAATCAAATATCTTTACACACACACACACTCTTCCTCCCGCTCCCTCTTTCTCTCATGTGCCTCTCAACTGCCTCGAGAGCCCAACAAAGAATTTAATACAAATCGTTGCCTGTCAGCGTACAAGAAGCCAAACAAATTATAACAGGTGCCGTTGCCGTTGCCGTCGCTGAGTGCATTAAGAGTCGCACACAGACACACACACAGATACAGAAATGCCCCCCAGTTATGGAATTGAGTCCGGCATGGAACATATATTGTTTGATTTTTGGTGGGGGGGACATTGGGGTAGCCCAAAACGTCAGCTAATTTTCCATCGGATAAGAGGCAATCGCAGGCAAGTGCTAAACTGGGAATCTGTAAACCAAAACAGCAGTTAACGTCACTGAGATTCACACACACACAGAGACAGAGCGCAGTCAAAGCAGCCAACAGCTCCCACAGTCAATGATTTAATGTGGGAACAGCAAATGGCGCTGATGTTAAACACGTGCGCGTTGCCGGACAGCTGCCCCCCACTCTCACCCTCTCTCACTCCCTCACTCTCACTCTCCCACTCCCACTCTCTTTCTCCTTTTGAAGTGTCACACACACACATTGCTTGATTTAATTTAAAAACGATTCAAAAATCAAGCCAACTTCAATGAATTTTAAACTGTGCGTTTAACCCAAGTAATTAAAGCTGTGCCTCAAATGACGAACGCAGAGATGATGTTGAGGCTGCAACAGCGCTGGGGCACGACTTCAACTTCAACTCCGACTCCGACTCGGACTCGGACTCGCTTCATTTGAGAATTTATGACTTTTTGACAGCCCACATTATTCGTTAATCGTGACTTTTGGTCCAAAATCTCCGAGTCTCGTTTCAGTTTAACAGTTTTTCAATATGCCCTAGGATTTGATATTAAAAATCGGACGCGCGAATGACACCAGCATTATGCGTGTGTGTATGTGTGTGTGTGTGTGTCCGTCCGACATCCGATTGAGCCTGTTTCAAGTTAATTTAATTGACAAACACTCACCCACATATATCAGTGGCAACCCTCGCTATAATCGAAGTGTTCAATTAACTGTTGAATTTTATACAATATTTTATGCAAAGAAAACGAAAAAGAGGAAGAAAGTGCGAGAAGAAGCAGAGTTGGATGACTGGGAACAATGTTTGCACAAGGCTATCAAAAGGGGCAATTCGGAGGAGCCCAAAAAAATTCCGAAGCTATTAAAAATTATGTAAATAGCCAAGTATCTGACTCAGTACATACATATATGTATATGTCTGTATGTGTATATTTATGTATAAAGTCTGGCTCATTGTTGATCAACGCGGCACACTGTCTATCAACAATGAAATAAAAATGAAAGAAAAACAAAAGAGGCCTAACAAGAGTTTTATTGAAGAAAAGAGCATACCTGTGCCTATGCACACACACACACACACACACACACACACGCATGCATAGATACTCACTTACTCTCACACACAGCGGCAATAAAACCCATTTAATATTCATTTAAGGTACTAACAAATAATGCAAATATTTAAACATTTTATTTACATATGAACGCCATCAAAGAGTTGAATTGAAAGAGATCTTTCAATTGATGAAAGGTGAACGAGATATACCCACTGGAGGGCCCCAGCCAATACACCTACCTCTCTAGGTCTAGGCAAAAGCCACTAGGCACTGGGCACTTGCACAGGCCTGGTCCAAAGCAGAAACAGATGAATCTATTTGTATTTATGAGCCTGTGTGTGTATGCACTTAGTGTGTGTGTGTGTGTGAGTGTCTCCCTCTCTCTGCATGTGTGTGTGTGTGTATAATAAATGCGTTGTATGACCATTTAGCATGTCACCTTTTAACGGCTTCATAGCAAACAAAACGAACGGGTTACAAAAAAAGAAAGAGACAGAGAGGGCACAAAAACTGTGGACTCCGCTGCTGCGTCGTCTCTGCTTAATTTTGAATCAACAATTTAACATTATAATTACGTTTCGAATCATCTGCAAACAGACGCGCGACTCGAAGAATTGCATCAATACAAAGCTTTTAGTCATTCGTACAGAGCTTTAACATAATATATGAGAGCGAGAGAGAGAGCCTACATCTGTAGTAATGCCGACGGCAAAGCAGCAAGGAAGCTTTTAATAAATCATGTCAACTCTAAGGCGTATTAAATATATAATAATATTATATATTTCATTTAATATTTATATTTATTTATTATTTTCATATATTTAATATCTGTATATATCTATAAAGTCCCCTACACTTGACTCACGAATTCTTAGAAACCATTTAGTTACACTTACATACACTTAGTCCACTCAAATAAACAACTTTATCTATTTCACCTAAATACAAAGACTAATTGGTATTACGTCGACTCTTGACGTGCCCCAAGTTTTTTCAATTTTCCAGCTATTTGTCAAGCGTAAGAATGGATTAGTCAACAGTAATATAATCAAAGCTTTTTATAGTCGATTGGATTTTTTATTTTTAAAGATTATTTTTAAAAATGTTTTTAAACTTTTCATATTATAATTAGTGGAAGTCTTCCTTCTGCGTTTTAAGCTGAATGATTCGATGTGATTAAAACACAAAATATATAGCCTATTATAATTATTAAAAAAATAATAATATAGTTCTATTTCAAATATTATTTAAAGCTAATAAGTGTTTATTATTTGAGAGAAACTAAATTATAGTTCAAAAAGAAAACAAATTACTGGAATATGCATTTCTACATAAAATTTCAACTCGATTTTAATTGTTATTAGCCCAATATCACGAACTCTGTTCCACACTAAAACTGTTATACAATACAAATAGGAAATTGACTTCATATCGTTTAATTTAGATAAAACTATTTGCTATGGCATTAAAATAACTGCTTAAGCTACATATGTACACATACACACATACAAGTACACGCGCACATGCCATATGCCATTCTACTCATATTTGTTTCGTCATTTGTCTCATTCTCCGTCTTTTGTTTTCATTCGTTTTGCTTACCAAATCGTCACCCAAATCGGAATCGCGTTCAATAGTGTTATTTGAACGGCCGCTGCAATCCATAGTCGGATGCACTCGGAGTTGCATTAGTGCGAAGTTTCTTATTTAGTGCGGGCTTCGAGTGAAATTTGATTTTGATTTCGAATTGGATATGGAATTTTGATAATTATAATTGCAAAGCGCAGATGGCAAATTGTTTCGATTTATAGCGGAATCAATGCGCGAGCTTTCAACTTTCTACGTAATTTGCACAGCACACTTTGTTGTTATTATTATTGTTTCTTTTTTTCTTGCTTGCTTGCTCTCTTTCTATCTCTCTCGTTCACACTCTTTTTCGCTTCGCTGTTTGTTAGCCTGCTTTTCATTTACTTTTGCTCCTGCGTTTATTTCATCGATTTACCGTTATTAAATATTCGAATTGTCACCTCGCTTAGCGCTCTTCGTATTCTTGTTGTTGTAGTTGTTGTTGCTGCTGCTGCTGTTGATTTCGGTTGATGCCGCTGAAGTTGTGCCAAAAGGGAATAGCTCGAGAAGCACCGTTAATCGAACTCGCGTTATTTTTTGTGGTTTCGCTTGTTTTTAATTTTTGTATTTTTTGCAATTTCAGCACAGGCCCATATTAGCTTGAATTGCGATTGAAGGCAATTAAAATTAACACTAATATAAATAATTAAAATGTTATCGTTCTCCTTGTTGTCAGCTCCTTTTCGAGCGCTCACATTAAACACACACACACGCAACACCAAAACACATTTAGATTACATTGGAATAGTCGGCGAAACGTTGCTGTTGTTACTGTTACCTGATGGTGCCTGATCGGTATGATGATCGGCTCCTGTTGCTTATTAATTAACAATTTGTTCATTTATTTCACGTTTGATATCGCGCACTGTCCGCCGCTTTCGCCCGACGCACACGGAACTCCAATTGGGAATAAAAATGATTCTCTCCGCACATCAAAAACGACGCGACGAAAAGACAACGCGCGGCACAACTGCCTCTCTGTCGCTCGTTCTCTCTCCTGGCAATGCCATTCCCTCTCTGGTGCTGTCGTTCGCATTGGAACGACTGACAAGTGGAACGTGTGTGCGCGGTGGCTGTGCTTGTGTGTTTGTGCCATTCCCATTTGTTTTCATTTGTGATGCCGCTCGGTCTCTCTCTCTCTCTCGCCAGCTGGTCTGGCTGGCTGGCCAATCGGATTGTCGTTTCAGCTGTGCTCAGGTGGCATTCAATTAAATTTGTAATCGTAATCTATTCAATACGAAACTCGTGTATGTGTACAATGCGCTCGCCGCTCATTCGCTCGCTGCTCACACACACACACGCGACTTATTTGTAGATAACTGAGTGTGTACATGTTTGTATTTGTGTATAAGCTCTTAGTGGGGCTACACTATTGAGCATGTTTTTGATGCTTGAGTCGAGTGTTGTTTGTCTACTCCGTAATGGACCCATTTTGCAAAACGCAAATCAATGCAAACATGCTGAACAGTGCTTTCGTGTGAGTGTATGTGCCAGTGTGTTGTCCATTTGTATAGTTTGTGTATCTTTCAATCATAAATTTGCCGCTTTTTTATACGCGATTTAATTTAAAATACGCCCTTTTCATACGGAGAGCCGTAGTTTCGTGGGGCGTCAACATTTGTGTGGCTTGCCTATGCCAAATGCCGTTTGATATAGAGGGAAAACAGTCGAGCAAATTACACACTTTCCACCAGCGTCGGGAAAATACCAAATACAAGCACACGAACTTGATTAATGATTTGCGAGATAAATTACACTTGTAATGGCCCACAAACAAAACAAAAAAAAAGTAGGTTTGTTAGATAGGTAGGTAGGTGGGTATAGGTGGGAATGAATGTTTGGCTATATAGATAATATGGAATACCATTTACCGTTACATTTGCCAGCAGCCCACGCAAATAATTGCAGTTGCTCTTCGATTTTCACTAATTTGAGATTGATGAAAGCAGAGCTGGAGCAGCGCGCCAGCAGAGAGTATATCAATTTTCTCTCGACGGCCTGTCTGTGGAAGCTTAGTATATATGGAGTGTATGTATGTATGTATTTGCACGCTTTGGCATTTTGTAGGGAGCGCAGGCGCTCATCAAACACCACCAGGAAAGGCACAGAGCCAGCCGTAGCCGCAGCCGCAGCCACTGTGCAGGATAGAGTGGGGAGCGGCGGTTGTGGCAGTGGGGTGTTAGCCACCCCCCAAGCGCCAATGACGAGGCGGCAGCGACCCACAGACTTGACTGATGATGAAGTGAGAAAGTAATTAAATACAATTTTAAATGTGACTAATGAGACGACGTCAAATTCGTGGCGCAAATGAGTTGAGCCACGGGGGCAGGGCGGTAGGTGTGTGTCGGGCGGAGAGGGGCTGGAGGCGCTTGCTCTAACCATCGTCTGTGAGCGCAGCGCATTTATCAATATTCAATAAATAGAACGGCATTTTCGCACGCACACAACGACAGATCCGCAGATCCGTTGTGCGTGTGAAACAAAATGTAGCCATAAGATACACACAGCATAAGTGCACATAAGTGTGTGTGTGTATGTGTGTGTGTGTGCCTTGGCAAGTATAACAATTACCGTTTGTTGTTGCCGTTGTTAACTTTCATTTGGGGCCAAAGCTATTTGATTTTCAAAGTACGTCCCGTCCGCATTTCAAATGCTAAGAAAAAAATCAACGAAACAAAAAACGACACGAAAAAAAACAGAAAAAAATCCAAAACAACTAAAAAGCACAGGTGAAATTTGTTGTGAGCTGTTTTAGTGTTTAATTCATAGATACATACATTGGTAAATATATGTACGAGTATGAACATCGTTTATTTGTCAACACGTCCATTTCCTGCATTTTGTGTTTTAGCCGAAAAATGAAAAATGTGCCCGAAACAATTCGAAAATAAATAAATACGAATAGAGAAACGACAACAGATACAGATACAAATACATATATATATAGTATACGTATATATTTGTATCTATTTACATGTATTTCATGCTTTTTGTCGGCTTTTAGAGGCCTCATTAGTTGATGACTCTTACGAGTTTCAGATTTGGAAATTACACTTATCCATTGGCGTCTCTTTTCCCTTTTTCTGTTTCTTTTCTTCTTCTTTTTTTGGTGTGACTTCATAGGAAATTTAACATAAGAGTTCTTTAGGAATTTGATATTCCATGCACGATTGGGGGAATTCTCGCTGCTGACGCAAATTTACATTATTTCACCCTTAAAGTGAACTAAAGTTGAATTACCTTTCAGGAGCCCGAAGCCCCGAAAACTCATTTATCATTTTTAACGAAATTCGTGGACAAACATAAATTTCAGCTAAGAATAACTAGATTATAAGAAATAAATAATAATTAGAATTATTAGAATATTATTTAATATGTGATATATATGTACCTAAAAATATAATAGTATATTTTTCTTAAATATTTTTATTATATTTATTTTTATATTTTCTACTTTTTTCATAAAATATAAATATCATTTTTATATGAGTCTTTTTAAAATATATTTTATATATTTTAAATATATTTGTAATATATTAAATAAATTAAAATAAATATAGATATATGACTGGATAAAAAACAATATAAGGTCACTGATTCTAAAAGAGCCTAAGAACTTTTTTAAATTGTTAAAATTATTTTAAAATAATTATTAAACAACCTTAGGGCTTTCCCAGAAAAATATTTCTTATTTCATTTATTTATTTTCTTATTATTTATTTATTATATGACTAATTATTATTATTTTTATTCATATTCAATCACATTTCTTTGTTTTCTCTATTTTCCAACGCAAATTGATTTCATTATGCGGAGCACACGCCCCTCTGCAATTATCATAAGAAAAATCCCCAACTATGAACTTGAGATTAAAAGGCCATTAAAGTGCCCGCCCTCCGAGCCATCATCCTTTACCACCTTTTTGGCTGTTAACAAACGTGTAAATGGATAATAGATTGATATGGAATTGTTGTTGGTTCGTCCGATAAAAAATGCGAATTTAATTACATATAATTGAATAGACATTTCGAAACTTCAACGCGCAGAGGGTCCAGAGGTTCAATTAATTAAACACCATTTAGGCAATCATTAATAAATGAAATGCAATTTGTCAATCCACTGCGAGCGGGACAGACTATCAAAGAGTTGTGTGGCAAACGTGTGAGAAAGCGATTTAGTTCTCGAATGCCATCGCAGTCGTTCTCGATCGATCGGCCAGAGAGCTAACCAGCCTGCCTGACTGCCTGCCCAGGGCCAGAGCCAAATTGATTGACCAGATCAACGTCGTGAACGTCGTCGTATGAATGAACCCGAAAGCCACATCGATAATTGATGATATTTAACCAACTCATGCCTACGTCTATCTGTATCCAGCCACATGCAAATGCCCAGCGGATCATTTCCAGATCGAAATCGTTTCACACACTCACCCAAAAATAAAAAAAAAAAAATAAAACAAAAACAACGGAATTGGCTTGCGGCCCCAAAACAGCATCGGAAAAAGCTTCAGCCGAGCATTTCATTAATAATTTCCGAATAGCTCTAGCTTTAGACACACATATAACAAGCTTTTCAATACATCTCCCAATTAGTTGTAAGAAAGACAGTTAGAAGCAATCGACGATTTCATTCACAAAAAAAAACAAAGCAATAAAAAAAGTGAGGAATTTGTAGCAGAGCTTAAGCGACTGTAGCGATGCCCGCTCAAGGTGCGCATTTATGTATATATTAGAAGTTATTCATGTACACCCATGGGGAGAGACATATATATATATATAGCTGGATTTTGAAGACAATCTATGGAGTCTTTGTTCCTGATCTGGCTAGAGCATATCATAGACCTATTTCGATTGAATCTATTATAGTTAGAGTGGGTGAATATTAACCTTCTGATAACATTTTCTGACTGTAGCAGTTTCAGATATTCCACAGCACTGAAAATTTAACTATGGCATCTCAGATCTATTCGGCTAGAAAGTTAATTACATGCAGTTCCCCAAAAGATTCAGTCCTTTTAGTTTGTCACGCCCCAAAAAAGTCTAACGATTCTGTCTTCACGATTTGCCACGCCCCCCAGTTGACGTAAGTATAGAAGCACAATAAACATTGTATACGCTCGAGGTATACTATATAAAAGTTTTAAGTATTTAAACAATGGATCGATTTGTTGAAGAGATCCACAGCAAAACCCTCACAAAATTGGTTTCTGGTTCTCGCTGCAAAAACTATCAGCAAACCAAGATATCGTAGATATTCAACAATTGGGATCTTTAACTGGAAGAATATATATATTGGGGAAATAAAAAACAAAATTATTTTATAATAATTTTAATATCATAATTTTAAATCATCATTATAAATCATAGATTATTTTTTATTAGTATTATTAGTAGATTATTAGTACACAGAAATTGTCTACTTCAAGTCTTAACTATTCATTAGTCTAGGCTACAGTCCAGTCTAAGGTTCATGCCGTGCTGACAGGGATAGACTTTATAGAGATTGAAGACGGGACCGCTGCACAAATTACACCAAAAGCTAATATACTCCCTTGTCAAAATGAACGAGCTTATAAAAAGACTTTGCAGATAGTCCAGTTAGGCATCTATATCTAAGATCATTAGCACTCAAGCTTCATTCACAACAACTTATTCTCGCCCTTTCGCTCTCACCCTCTCTTTCACTCTTTCTCTCTTTCTCCATCCGTCTAGTTTATTAAAATAAAAATTTAGCCTTTTTTGTTTGTGGAAATAATTTTAATGAATTCGAGCAAACGCTGCCAAAAATAGAATATCAATTTGGGCAAAAAGCATAACGGATGCGCCTGTCAATATTTTGACAGTTTGGCTGCTCTCATCAAGAGGCCCACAACGCTGCGGCAAGAGACTGGAGAATCTGGAGACTGGCTGACGTCGCTGCTGGCATATGGAGTCAGTCGACATCTGCAGTTCCCACTGCAGCGCCCTCTGCAGCTCCATCTCCATGTAATGCACTCATTCCGGGAATATTACGCAGCGCACAGGGCTTTAATTGAATTTCTCCTCCACTGGCAACTGGCAACTGGAAGTGAAACTGGAACTGGAGCTGGAATTTATTTTGAATCAACTAAATAAATGGATTTTTTCGTATAAAACATCAGAAATGATTAATATGCGCTAATGTTTTATAACTTTGCCCTTAATATGCGCGCGCCTATCAAGCTCGCTTCAAGTCCTGCTCGTAGCCGTCCCGGGCTGCCGCAGTCAAAACAATAAAACTGACTCCAGAGACCCGGGCAGAGTGAGGCCCAGTCAGTAAAAAATGCCAAAAGCGATAAAAGAATGAACTGTATCGCCTTTGTCTGGCCAAACAGTATAAATATGATATATATAAAGATATATACATATATATGTATGTACATATATGATTGTGTCTCACCCGCTCACTCTCTGTCTCGCTCTCTCTTTCCCTCTCTCTCTGTCGCAGCGTTCCACACATCAACTGTTTGACTGATCTCGATCTTAACTGCTAATGACTTTAATCGTTAATCTCTGACATAAAAGTTCTCCGATTGAAGCGCAATCTGAACACAAATGCAATAAATTACAAATGCGCATCGAGCTACCTCTGCCTCTGCTTCTTCTTGCTCTTCCTTGAAGTTCTCATTTTGAGTATGGGTGGTATAGGCAGAGCTGAGATACGGTTTTTTTTTATCGTTTTGCATTAATTCCTGGTATCGATTAGTCTAATCGAATCACGTTTGACAGCGCGAAAGTATGTACAAAAAATATACATATATTAATTTATTTTTTTATTTTTTTTATAATATATATAAAAGTCTAATTGAAATTACATAAGCAAATGCTGACTAATTGTTAGTTATAATTTACAATTAATAAATAAAATAATATACATATATTAATTTTTTTTTTTATTTTTTTTTTTATAATATATATAAAAGTCTATTTCAAATTATGTAAGCAAATGCTGAACAATTGTTAGTTATAATTTACAATTAATTTAACACAATGTAAAATTGCATTTGGCAAATTTATATATTTGCTTAATTAATAAATACTCAATAATATTTATTGAATATTTAACAATAGCAAATTTAATGACTGAAAATATGGTAAAATGTAGTTAGATTTATATACTATAAACATCTATCCAAATATTTTTATATTGAGCAATAATTATAAACAATTATATATGCATAAATATTTTATATATTTTTATGATTTTCGTAAAAAATGACAATAAATAATTGTAAAATATTTTCGCATGTGTTGAGTTCTTAATAATGAGATGCTAGCAGCCTCCCTTTCATTACTCATTATTCATTGTTGCAGGCTGCCAAATTTAGTCATGCATTAATAAACGATTAAGTATAAGAATATATATATATATGGAATATCTATATATATTTCATTGTATTCATTCTTTGTATTAATTTGTATTCCAAGTACAACAATTGAGCCATTTATATATATTTAAAGTATTTTTCCGTTAGTTTATGTGCAGTTTATAATACCATATAATGTCAGCAGTGAAATGTGTGCACTAAATTGTGATAATTTCATTATGTTCGCATTGTCAAATACAACAACAACAACAACAACAAACACATATCTGCTCACACCTCCTAGCACACTCTGTGGATGGCGATTATAAAACCATAAAAATACAAATACAATGCGAATGACATCAATAATGACATTGAATTGGTAGCATTGTTGTTGTTGTTGTTGTTGTTGTTGCTGTTATTCATGTGTTGTTTGACACAGCCTTGAAGAGGGTATTGTGATTTGTAGACAGGTTTTGTAACAGGGTTCTGTGAGGGTTGATTGCTGGAAAGTGAATAGATGCCAGATAGAAAAGGGCTGAAAGAATGGGATTCTAGATGTATTTTTAATTGTTAAAATATTTTATTAAATAGTACTTTTTTTGAAAATAATTAAAAGTATTTTTGTTATATTTTTATACAAAAAAAAAATATATATAAAAAAATATATATGTCTAATTTTTTTGTTTTTATATATACAAATAAATTTGTATACATTTTGTTTATATTTCAAGGGAAATATATATAGTTAATATAAATGTAGGTGCTTGGTAAATTTAATTTAAATATTAATATAATATTTGTATATTTATTTAATTGTATTTATTAATTAATTATTTTATTTATTATTAATTAATTTTATTTATTAATATAATATTTAAATATTTATTTAAATATTAATATACATTTTAATATATTTATTTAAGGTCAAAGTCACTTGCAAAGCTGTCGATAAAAAAAACTAAATATTTAAAACAATTCAACGAATCATACAAAGCACAAGATATATTGTCATAAATTTAGATAAATATTTATTTAAATATTTTACACGATTTTACACGCTGCATTCCTCTTCGATTTGCTCTTCAAATTGAATTCTCTACTGTTTCTCCGCATTCTAGTGGATGATAGATGTTACTATTGTTAATTATCGATAATATCATACTTCGATATATCGATATTTATTCCCTCTAATTGTAATAAAAATTAACTTCGATTATGCAAAAGAGAACTTCACTAAATATTAGCCCCAATTTAACATATTTTTCTTTAGGGCATTTAGCATTCATCTAACAAAATCGTTCTTTTTATACACATTTGTGGCTGTTGTTGTTGTTGGTTTAGTGTGTGTGCGTGTGTTGTTGTGGCACCCTCTTTAGTTGGTCATTTTGTTTTATACCCGCTGCTTTATTTATTGTGTGTTTATATGCGCCGCAATTGAGGCAAAGACATGGGCAATATAATATGCATACATATATACATATATATAATTATAATACCTGCTTGCATGCCCAAGAGCTACTGGGCTGGAATTGGGATTGGGATTGGGCGTGCGCTTGTCTGGCTTCGATAGGCCGTTACGTATACGCCGCATGGGGGCCGCGGGCAGGGAATGCCGACATATCAGTTCATATATCGCTGGGACAGAGGCAAAGAGAGAGAGAGAGAGAGAGAGACCAAGAGTGACGCGTTTGCCCACACGTAAGCAGAACAGAATGTCATGTGAAATGCCGAGCAAGTCAACAAACTATTTCGATAAAGAAATTATATTAAATTGAATGAACAGCAACAGCAGCAGCAGCGGCAGCGGCAGCGGCAAACATGTCCAGCTGTTGACGTCCGTTGCCCAATGGCGCAACAACAACAAACAATACGAGAAAATAAATAAATAAATAAATTAGCAGCCAGCAGCAGCAGCAGTCCGATTCGAGCTGAATTCAAATTGAAAATCTCTCTCGGCCAGGCCGCAATAAGATTGACGACGGCGACACGTTGATTAATTAATCTGATGCCCGTCTGACATTTAGGGGCGTCCTAATGTCGGGCCCAGTTTGCAAATATCTCAAGTATTCGTATGGCTACAGCTAAGGCCCAAAAACTAAATGCGTTTGCCCAACGCAGACAGACAGGAAGTGTTGCGTTTTTAGCCCACGCCCACGCTGCTCGCTCCAGCCCTCCAATTGTCATATCAAATCGTAAATGTGTGCGTGTGTGTGCGTGCGTGTGTGTGTGTGAAATCAAATCCCATATAGCATGACATCAAAAACAATTCCACAGTTGCTGCTGTCCATTCGCAGCTACACATTTAATTTGGGTGACTTTTATAAATCGCTACATATCGCACAATGTTTGAAAATTAAAAAACCAAAATGAATATTTATAAAAAATCAAGTAAGATTGCTAGGCTTGAGAGTTATTGGCTAGCAGATACCCTAAGCTGAGCGAAGAGTTGATATACATATATATAGTATATATACACAATACATGTAGGCCTAGTCATAGGATATTTCTTTTCTTTACTATACGATTTTAATTATTAAATAACTTTTAATCTAGATGAAATTTCTTAATGCAATAATGAGAGCATGATTTTAGATGTCTGTTTTATAGTATTATAGATCTCGTTTGTTGATAGCTGATGCGGTGGGTATGCAAGGTGGTAATCATAGTATAATCTTCAATATATGTATGTGTATATGTATATTTAAAACACAGTATTTAGGTATTCTCTGTGTATTTAGGTATTTTATAAGGAAATCGTCACAGTAAAAATTATAGCGTTCATTTATTTGGGCAGATACAAATGGATCTACTAAGAAGAACAAGACTATATAGTCTCAGTACCTCACACCAATCCAGAGTTTAACTACATCTTATCAAATCACTACCACACCCCCATCTGCTTGCTGCACATATATTCACCACAAACCAATATACCCGTTCCCATTATGTTGATGCAAAGAAATTTGGCTCAGCGAGTTTTCTATTTATCAGAATGCGTCTTGTTTTTGATATGAAAAAGCATAGTCAAAGCAGCAACAAAAATAAACAGCACACGATTTATTTTTGTAAATCTCAATTCATTATCTCATATCTCAGTCTCAGTCGCGCCTGCTCTCTCTCTCTCTCACTCTCTGTGTGTGTGTGTGTGTGTGCCACGTTTTTGCGTAAAGGCAGCGATTAGCCTTAATGCCCTCAAATCCATTTTGAATAGACAGAGAATACAGGTATAAAAGTAGACATAGATATCTACACATATATTTTAATATGTATGTATATGTATTTATATATATATATATTAATATATATATTTATGTAAGCATATATATTTCTAGCAAATTAACTTGTCTAACGCTTATTAGCGGCCTTTGACCTTTTTGTGTCATCGCCAGTCACTTAATTAATGTGCCAAGCAATTAATTGCAAAAAAGCAACAGCAACAACAGCAACAACAACAATATTGGCCAAAACTATCATCTATCTCTTTAGATCCATTGATATGGGCACTCGCATTGGGTTGTTTATGGCCAACGGGGCGTATTAAATTTACGACCGTGCATTAAAATGTTGCAACAAAATGGCCGCCAGCCGGGTCTAGATGGCAGCTAGCCGCTAGCCGACACCGTCGGGGCCAAATAAAAAACAAAAGGTTCAACACTCGAATTATAATAAACGTCGTCTTCTCAACGGCAATAAATAATAGACAGCAACGAAATAGGTATAAGTTTTTACATCGAACTCGTTGATATGCCCAGTCAGCAGATAGAGATAGCAGCATATACATGGAGTCACAGAGAGGGGGAGGGGGAGTTGAAGGGAGAGAGAGAGAGAGAGAGAGCGAGAGCGAGCCAACAACTGGCAGCAGGAATAAGTAAGATATGGGCAAAGATAGACAGAGATAGACAATTACAATAAGGCACAGAGCCCGTTGCGAATAAGCCAAGCACTAAATTACGTGCACAGTGGTTTGATTGCAAAAGAAACTTGTACAATTTGTTAATTAAAATGGGGCAGCGAAACTTAACAACAAAGTGAGCAAAGTATATACAATTAATATTAATTAAAATGTCTTTATTTCTTTATCAAACAAATTGGTTTGCCAAAAAATCTTTAAAAATATCAAATATATAAATTTTATTTATCATTATATTTTCTTATAATTTTTTTTTTAATAAAAGAAATTATTTTTTATACTAACCTTTAGTTAAAGATAACATTTGTATATTAATTTATATACATTTTTTTTATTATTATATTTCAATTTTATTTACTATTTATTTTTATTAATAAAATAAACTAGTTTTTTTTGGTAACATAAAGGTAAAGATAAAATATATATATTTTATTTATTATTATATTTTAATTTAATTTATTACTTATATTTATTAATAAAAAAACTTGTTTTTTTTTTTTTTTTTTTTTTTTTTTTTTTTTTTTTTTTTTTTTTTT
>NW_022045867.1:872818-887392 GCF_001654015.2 Drosophila navojoa
TTTTTTTTTTTTTTTTTTTTTTTTTTTTTTTTTTTTTTTTTTTTTTGTAACATAAAGGTAAAGATAAAATATATATATTTTATTTATTATTATATTCTAATTTTATTTATTATTTATTTTTATTAATAAAATAAATTTGTTTTATTTGCTAACATAAAGGTAAAGATTAATATATATGTTTTATTTATTATATATATATTATTATAATATTATTTATTCATTATTTTTATTTATATATAATTCTTTGTTACTACAAAGAATGTATGAAAAGTCATAGAAAATTGCAATAATGTCAACAGCATCTAACATCATATGGACAAAATGAAAAATAAATTTTATATATGTATAATTCTATAAAGTTATATATATTAAATACAAAAGAAATTAAATCAATTTAATTTTAAAGAAATACATAGTTTAAAAGACATGGGCAAGAGTTGAAGAAGTTGGGAAAAGAATAACAGAGACAGGTTTTCTGATATGATAAGAAAAATATATACTGTATAGGATTTTCTGAATATAAAATTTGCTACTTAAGCTTTGTTAATATATTTATATATTTTGTCAATTACTTTCTAACTTTAAAATTATCCTTAAATAATATACTATATCTAGATATTTTCAGCAATTGTTCAACGCTTGCGTACCACTGTGCCTCTCTGCGAGCCGCGACCGCAGTTGCTGTACTTTTGTCATATGGAAAATCATATTATGCTATGTATATGGATGATGTATTTGCCTTTTTTTTTTAAATGTTTTTATGCTTAAAAATGCAGTCAGCTAAAGAGCAACACTTCCACATTCACACACACACACACATTGTTACAATGTAATACCTGGCACTGGCAACGCAAGACAACAAGAACAACAAAAGCAACACCTCGTGAATGAAGCACGAGAGAAAGAAAGACAGAGAGGAAGAGAGAGAGAGAGAGAGAGGGACAGACTGTGGGACAGGTGGACGGACAGGAAGACAAACTGTGAAACTGGCTGGTGTTGGTGAGAGTTGTGGCCGAATGCCAACAGCAAATGGCTCATAGCTTTTCCTTAACGCTGATCGATTGCAAATAGGTCTAGGGATCTAAACGCCCCTTTGGCCTCAGTTGAGCCGGAGTCGGAGTCTGAGTCGGAGTCGGAGCCGGAGCTAAAGCTCGGCTCGGTCACAGATGCAGCCATTGGCCCTCTTCAACATCATTATGGCAATGGCGATCGTCATTATAGCCATATATATATATATATATATGTATATGCATATATATACAGTTCGTGATCATCAGGTCGATAATTGATTGCCACATAATTTATGTCATTTCATGTGCGTGCCGTTTGCGAAATATGAAATGCAGCGATGCGCAACGAATCTGCACTTGCAGTCGCATTCCCAGATGCAGTTGCAGCAGTTGCAGCGGTTGCAGCAGTTGCAGTTGCTGTCGAGTCGTCGCGACGTTCAACAGTAAAAATAAAAATCGTTGCTGTTAATAGGTTTCGTACTATTGTTATAATGCGTAGGCTCCACCTCCCCATGACGCAGCTACGGCCATAGCTCAGCTCAGCTCCACAGTCAGCTCCACAGTCTCACAATGTTTGTTATGTTAATGAACTCGGAGACCCTGGCGAGTGAGCACAGGCAAATCCCACTACACACACACACACACATCCTCTTCTCTCTCTCTGTCAATCTCCCTGCCTCCCACTCTTCTCTCTCTCTCGCTCTCTTGCTCTCGTGTATGCCAAGTCAGCCAAACTTTCATCATTAAAGAAAATTATAGCCAAGTTGCTGTAATGCAGACGGACGACAGTGACGTTGACGACTCTGCCGGCAGCTGACAGAGGCGGGCGGCGACGGGGTGTACAGTCCTAGCCGGCAAGGCGGGCGACGATGGGGACGACGGAGACGTGGACCGTTCCACACAAAAAGTGTTTATGGCCAGAAATCCGTCAACATATTAACACTAAATATTAAAACGTACAAGCGTGTTTATGCATACACATATCTACACACACACGCACACACACACACACATGGGGAGAGTGAGAGAGATGTATGTATGACCCGTTGGCCACCGAATGCGGACAGCGCGAGCCTCAAGCCAGGTCTTTGGGCAGCCCGCTTGATATTCACAGCAAATGTTTTTGCTCATTTCGCGTCACATTCCCAAAAGGCTGCAATGAGACGAGTCTGAACATTAAATTAACTGATTTGTTGAGGCCTAAAGGAGATGGACGACGCGTGAGATCAGGTTGATTATAGGCAAACTTAAGTTGATAGATTTTAATATAATTTGAAATTCATGTTTGGCAGATTTTAGATTTTACTTAGTATAGATTTTACTTAGTATTATTTGGTTAGTATTTAAAAATTACAAATTTAGTTTATTGTGAATCAAGAAAGGAATGAAAATGCCGAAATTTACTTTAATCTGAAAATAAAGTAGTTAATATTTAATGCGAAAATATTAAAGTGATAGAGATAGATAGAGAGGGACAGGGAGAGATGGAGAGAGAAAGAGGTGCAGAGAGAGAGAGAGAGAGAGAGATATGCATAGAGATAGAGAGAGAGAGAGAGAGATGAAGAGAGAGAATTAAAGAGAGATAGGCATTAAAATAGAGATATAGAGGGCTAGAGGGAGAGAGAGATAGAGGGATATATAAAGAGAGAGGGAAATAGAGAGACAGACAGAGAGAGAGTGAGAAATAGAGAGATAGACAGAGAAATAGAGACAGATAGTGAGAGAGAGTGAGAAATAGAGAGAGATAGTGGGATAGAGATAGAGAGAGAATTAGAGAGAGATAGGCATAAAGATAGATAAATAGAGGGATAGAGATAGAGGTATAGAGAAAAAGAAATAAAGCGAGATAGGCATAGAGATAGTGAGATAGAGGGATAGAGAGATAGAGAGCGACATAGATTTGGACAAGGAAATTGATAAGAATTGGTGATATACATATCTGTTTATGTGTGTGTGGAATCTACTTAAATAGAAAACGTCTATCAAATATGAAAAATATATTTAATAAGTGTTACAGCTGTTGAACTAGAACTAGAGTCAGCTCTTCAGTAGTTATAAAGCTGATAAGTCGGCAGGCATTTATTATATAAAATAAATAGACCATATTTTTAGTATGGGTCCTACTACTACATACTTATACATATTTTGAGATTGTATTAGAAAAAATATAATATTTTCCCTAAGAGAGACACCGAATAATTTATTCAGTTTTATATTAAAACTATGCTCTTTAGCATCCTTTCCCCTCACACACACAAGCAAACTCTGTATCAGTGATTCATTAGTTCAGGAAAATGTAGTTCCAAGTGCTTTTCCCTTAGTCCAAATGCTATTAATTTGAACACATTTATAAATTCATTAGTGGGACTTTTCGTATGTGTATTGAGTCGAGTCGCTAGTCAATTATTAACTGCATTAATGACATCTGATTAGCACCCTCTCTCTCACTCTCTCTCGCGCTTCTGTCATCATCCTTGTGCAACAAGCTAATCCATGTTGCATCGATCTGTTGACACCCGCACAGCTTGTGGAAATCTCTTTAGCCGTAGGGTGCGGAGGGGAGGCTGGCGGTGGTCAGGGCAGAGGGAGCGCGGTTTTGGTGCGGCAATGAAATGATTATTGAAAACATTGTTGTGGGCCCCATTCGCTTGAGGGTCGCTTCTGGGGGCTGGGCATGGGGCGAGGCTGGACCAACTGGCTGGATAGTTAGATGGCTGCATTTTTATTTTGCTTCCGCTGTGGCAGCGATGAAAGATGCCGAAATACTTAAACGATTTTTAATAATTTTATGCGTTTTCCGCGAAGATGTACGCATAAAATACAACAAATGAAGAGCAAAAGCAACGTTATACGCCCTCCATGATTTACTGAGACTGAGCAGCGAGCGAGTGGCGAGTGGCGACGCAGAGGATGCGGAGGATGCGGATGGAGCGGCGGCTGAGGTTGAGTTTCAGGTTGAGGATGAGGACGAGCAGGCGAACGAGCAAGAGGATGGGCATGAGGACGAGGCGGCAGACGCTGCCCGGGAGCGGGACTGCGGGACTGCGGGACTGGGACTGCGAGGCTGTGACTGAAATTGGGCCTGATCGGGTCGTTTGCTCTGTGGACTCAATGACAGTGCACATTGGTTAAGGGTCGAGTAGACATTGCAGAAGGAAAAATGGGTTAATCGATTAAAGTTTTGTTAAGAATAGTCAAAATTATGTAAACTAAATAATATGATTATTAAATATATTTAATAAGATGTTTAAATATATATCAATAATATTGATTACATACATATATACAATATTTATTTTGTACTATACTTAAAATTCTACAAAATATAGTAATATATATTACAGAATATTAATATAATAAATATTAATATATTAAATATTCATTATTAATAAAATATATAAAAGCTTTAAAAATACAGAAAAATTATAAAAATAAGAAATACAAAAATCCCGTTACATTCACCTTTTAATGTTAAGCAATTCCTTTGAAGAGCTTAAATAATTCCCTTAAATTAATTTATTTTTGGCTATAAATAAAATATATAAAAAAACTTATTTTTTCACAAATATTTAATTTAAATAATAGTAGTAAAAATAATTTGGAATTAAAATAATAATAGACAAAAAGTAAATAAAATTGGTAAAAATATTTTTAAATCAGTTTTTTCTGCTTCTTTAACGTTTTGACAATTTATTAAATATAAAATATTTAAGCAGGAAATATAAGAAATTTATTTATCATATTTTCTTTCTTATATGTCAGCATCTTTTTTATTGTTGAAAAGAATTGTCTGTCTATATTTTATTTATACATATTCAATATTCAATATAATAAAAGGGAATATTATCTGCTGATAGACCTGATAATAATTGCTTTTTGTTAAAGCCGAATAATAAAATAATATATATATTAAAAAATTTCCTTCCTTATATTCGACTCCACTGTGCAATGTCTTCAAGCTGAAATGTTTTCATTTTGATCTCTTTACGCTGCGTTGGTGTTCGGGGTCTTTGTTGGATGGCATGGTTGTGGTTCTGGTTCTGCTGCTGCTGCTGCTGCTGGTGCTGTTGCTCTCTGCTTACATTTATATTTATGCATACATGCGCGTATGTATGTGTCTGCGCATTCGTGTGTGGAGTAGCGTCGCATTGAGTTTTTTCATCTTTTGCAACAAGTTTACAGCTTGTTGCGCATCGGCTGTGATTTGCAGCGTTTAATAGGCGCACTTCAAATGCTTCGCTTCTCTGTGGCTCTGTTGCTCTGCGGCTGCCGCTGCAAATGATTTCTCTGAATTACTTTATTATAAGTGCCACACGTGGGCGCGCACAACCAGTGAGCCACACCTACCGCCTGCCGCCTGCCGCCTCCCTCCCAGCCCAGATTGTCCAGTTTCAGAATTCTGATTCTCAGTCAGCCCCCGGGCTTTAATAAATTTTATAGTCACACGCGGCTGGATATCTGTGCATCGTAGACCAGGCTGGTGGGGCCACGGCTGATGCTTGGGGCGCTTATCAACAATGCCTTGTTTATTACTAATTGAATTTGCTGCCCAATTCAAAGGTGAAATCAATTGACTAGCTCGCCGAGCAGGTGTGAAATATGCTGAAAACCTGTAAAAACTGAAGCGACAAGTTCCGAGCGATGCGGGAAGCGATTTCCGCTTTGGTGCGGCTTTCCCACGCTGCATTTTGGACGCCGCCGATTGTTGAGCAATTAATTAGCACTGCGTGAAATTATTGGATGACAGCAACAGAGTATGAGTGTCTGTGTGTGTGTGTGTGTGTCTGTGTGAGGTGTATGCATAGCAATTACCCCGACTCACAGCTCTGTTTAGTATTGCTCGGCCTGGGAAAAGAAAAGCCCCAGTACGCCCACATTGAAGGCCTGAGCTAGGCAATGGTTGCAGCTTAAAGTCGTTGTGAATGTGGTGCAGCCCCAAACACATTAAACACAGCGCACAGTTTTCAGTGCTGCCCAATCACAATAAAATGCCACCCAACAATTAGACCTCGCACATTTTTATGCCCGCCAAAGCTGTGCGAATTCCCACAGTGCCGGAGTAGCCCTTGCGGCGAGAGTACGCCGCACAGCAGGGATGACCACATTTAATTAGCTAACTCAATTAAAAGAGCGTAAAAATGCAATTGTGTCTTGCGTCGGGGGGCGAAATGCATCAGGTGTTTCGGCTATTAAACAATACGAGTGAATGCTGAATGTTTCTATGTTTAAGTGAAATTTTTTTGCTAAATCCATTGAGCACACCTCGCTAGTATTATTATTTTTGGGTGTGGCACGTGGATATTAGTCTCAATTACAATACGAATTTCGTTTTGATACGAAAACGCCAATAGCTCACCTGGCAATGAAACGGCAATGTGATTGGCTGGCGAGTGGCAGATAAAATAATCGGAGAGAGAGCGAGAGCGAGCAGCAAGAGCAACAACATCAGCGCATAGCCGTGTGCAGAAGCAAGAGCGAGAGACACTGGCTGATGGATGCGCCGGCAGAGGCAGCGAGCGGAGAGCGTGGCCTCTGGCACGCGCGAGCGAGAGCGTGCGCATAAAAATTGAATATGGAATTGGAATTGAAATTGGAAATGGAATTGCTGGAAACGAAACGAGCGCCAAGGCGACAAAGCATTGACAGGGACGAGAGCTTATAACACACACACATACACAAATAATTTATGTGTGTGTGTCTGTGTGTGCTTATGTACATGCTAAGTTCATTTATGTGGCGAATAGCTCGTAATACGAGTAGCTCAGCTCGAAAGCTTCGCGAGATGTTCGCGAGCATTAGGTAAATTGCATAGCCCGATGTCAGCGCGCCAATCAGAAGCTTGCAAGGCGAAAAGCGAAAAGCTTGCAACTGGCCGAACGTGCCATCAGACTAATCAGATTGATCTAATCTGAAACAGTTACAAAACTTTAATAGCATGCCCCACCCAGAAAGCAATTCAAATTTCCAATTGGAATTGAAGTGTAAATTGTTGCAACAACAATGCCAACAACATGTCAACACTTCTTGGAGCTTTGTTAAAATCCACTCTGCCTCGTCCGCTCCTCCACCTGCCCGCCCTGCCCCAGCACCTACCCTAGTTAAGCCTATTAAATGCTCCAAACGCTTTGTTGTACCGGTCTTCATGGCACTTGCTATTTGCCCGCCTGCCTTAGTCTGTTTATTTGTTTGTCTTTTGTGTTTGTCTCTTTATTTGTAATAAATATGTTTGGCCAGAGGTGGCAGAGGCACAGACAGTTGCTGGGGAAGGGGCAGGGGCAGCGGCAGAGGCAGGGGCGTTGAGTACAAGTTATTAATTTCACAACATTCTCCGTCTGCGACTTATCAGGTTACATAATTGTCCTGTTATAATGTCCGTATGCAGGCCCGTCTCCGGCTCCCCCAATTGATGGGGGGTGTAATTATCGCGCACATCGCATTGCTTTGTAGGGTTTCCCTCTTTAGCTATTATACGTTACAGAATTATCAATAAGCATTAAGGGTGACAGCGTGACACGGCACTGAATAGATGGCACGAGAGTGAAGGGCGGGAGTGAACGCGATAGGCTACGTTACATAATATATTGTTGATGTGAACAGGATTTTCTTATTGCTAATACATTGATCTAATTTCCAATGCGATTTTTTTTATTATTATATACTGAATGTTTAGCTGAAGTATTTTCTATGAAATCGGATAAAGATAAGTTAGCTTGTTAACTTTTTTACTAATAAAATATATATTGAATAATAGGTAAAATAAAATAATTAAATAAATTGTTATATAAATAAATTATTATATAGATTTATAATGATAATAATATTATTATAAACATTTAAATTATTTGACTGATATTTAGTAATTTAACTTAAGATAATTATAAAATTATTTATATACATATATTTATTTTTTAAATTATTGTTGAACATTTAGCAATTTATTTATGTTAACATTTAATTATTATTATTGCAATTTTGAGGTTTTTATTTTTTTTTTTATATCAATAAAAGTCAAATCAATCTCAACAATGAAAGACATAGTTCTTCAATTCGTGCTCGTGTCACGTGCTCCGCCCTGGCAAGGACATTCACGTCGCTGTAAAAGCCGAAACGGCACTAAAAGTAATTCCAGGACGGCCCACAGTTAAGCCAGTGGTCAATGGGGTTTATATTTTGGTATCAACGTACGTTTCGTTTTAGTTTTCGTTTTCTTATTGCATTTTTTTTTTTTTTTGCTTCATGTTCGCATTTGTGTTTTGGTTTCCATTTGCTGTTCTTACGCCCGCTGTAATTGAGTAATTTCCACTTGAATTTCCCCTTTCAATGTGCGTTTTCCTTTGTGACTTTGTTCGGATTTCAAGAGATTGCGAAACGCTCTAGTTGCCGGTGGCTCGTCTGCTGTGGTCAGCTTAGAGGATTTGTGGTGGCATTACATTTAATACAAGCTGCCAGCTTGGCGACAACCAAATATGCTAACAAGCCAAGCTAAACCACCCAGAGCCACCGCCCAACTGCAGTTGGCAGCGTGACGCGTGTGAATTTCAATTTCAATTTCAATTTGAATTTTCAACAATGATGCGGCCCTTTTTTTTTCCAACCAAACAGTAAATGTCATAGGAGCAGCAGCAGCAGCAGCAGCGGCAGCAGCGAAAACAAACTGACAAATAACTGAGGGTAATAATGATGATGCTGCAGTCAGTCAATGCGGATGGATACGTGCCTCCAGCTACAGCTACAGCTACAGTTCCAGCTTGTCTACGTACCTTTATAGAATATCAATTTGGTCTGCAGGCCAGAGAGCGAGAAAGAGAGAGAGAGAGCGCGCAATAAAAAATCTATTAAATTTCCACATAATCACAAAAGCAATTAATCATTGACACTATTTAGGCGCTTTTTACAGAGAGAGAGAGAGGGAGAGAGAGAGGCTAAGAGAGGGGGAGAGATCGTACTGAGGCTGAGCCAAGCTTACAGCAATTTGTTCTTTGTTATGCTGATGCCATTGTTGAGATACAGATACAAATACTGAAACAGATACAGATACAGATGACAGTGTCGTAATTACAATTCTTTTGGCATGCTCAAAAGAGAAATAACAACAACAACAAAACTGCGGTCATCTCTACAAAGATCAACGGCCATCAACTACAGCCCATATGCATATAAAAAGATATTGTATCTGTATCTGTATCTGAGCCCAACTCTGAGCCAGCGTCTGAGGTGTTCGTGCGCTGGCTGCGCGACATTGAATTATCACATCGCATCAACGCCATGCGAGGCTTTGCTGTTTAAGTTGACAAAGTACAAAATAATAATAATAATGCGGCATTCATGACGCAAATGTGAATGAGAGAGAGAGAGAGAGAGAGAACGATGGAGTGAGTGAGGGCGCACTGCAGATGGCTGTAGCTCGCTTATTGTCATACAACGACAAGATATTTACACAATTACTCGTCTCTCGCTCCACTTACCTGAACGAGATACCTCTCCTCCTCTACCCTCGGCATCTCCCTCTCTTCCACTTCCACTCCTTATATATATTTTCACGTACAGATTTTCTTTTTGAATTTACGTACAAAGCTAATTTATCATTTGCCAGCACAAAACCCAAAGTTAAACTGTAAAAAAACTTTTTGTTATTTGTGTATTTTTTTTTTTATTGTTTTAATTTTTTACATTTTTTCTGAATGGCGTACAATATTTTCTGTAAATACAATAAAAAAGGCGCGTATAAGTATTATAACCGCAAAATAAATAACAAATATAACAAACGACTCAGCCGTAGCCGTAACCGTAGCCGTAGCCAGTCCCAAATCGATCCAGGCTTGGGGCTGAGGCGACGATTTAAGCTGTCAACGAATATATATATATATGTATCTATATCTATGTATATATGTGACTGTGTGCATAAGCACATACACATATGCACGCACAATAAAAACCTTTTGTGTGTTAACGGCGTGAGAGAGTTTTGGGCCCAGTTTCCAGTGCCATTGCAGATGCCCAATAATGTGACCATGTCAATTTGTATAGCTCCACCTCCTGCTTCTCCTGCCCTTGGCTTTGTTTAACTTTTCTCGTTGTGCGCAAACAATAAATGTGGTTTGTAGTGATTAAAAAGTAGTGTGAAATCGATTACATACATTAAGCAGACAAAGCGAATGGCCTGGCGGCGGTCAGTTGTTAAGACCGGATATACCCGTCGGCCCTGTCGACCCGGCCGTCATTCGTGTCAATATTGAAGCGACTTTAGCGAGACATGCGGCACATGTTAATTCCAGCTAATCGCGTTCTCATGCTGCGGGCTCAACGTTATTGATCTCGTCTCTTGGATATCCCCGCTAGCTAACTCTTTCCAATCAGTTTGGTTCGTTCGTTATTCAAGTTTGCAATTCGAAGCAGGAAAGCAGCACGCAGTTATATAGCTGTCAGCTGTGAAGTGGTTAAGCTCTCATGTAGCAGCATTGGTTGTTGTATCAGCTAGCTTCGTGACATGAGAAGAAAAGCTTTTGTGCTGTGAAACTCTGCTAATTTGAATTGGCGTAAAATTTTGTTTAATTGCTATTGCTATGTGAATGAAGTTTTTAATTTGTTTATATTATAAAAAATATAAGAAATATTATAATTATTACTAATAAATAGGTAATTTACAAAGTGATTTATTTTATTGAATTATTAATAAATAGGTAATTTACAAAATGAAAGATTTCTTTTATTTAAATTCTTAAATTTCTACAAATAGCCAAATGAATTATTTCAATTGAGAAAACTAGCTTTTTGTTGGTTTCTAATTGGTAAACATTTATTGAATATGTTTTTGCATTAAAGGATTCTTAAACCAATTAAAGTAAATGCAAATAAAATAAAACCTAATTTTATTATTAATGCACTTAAAGCATATAAATACTTTAATTTAATAAATAAATATACCTACATGAAATATACATCTATAAAATATATTGAATCGTCTAATATATACATATAAAAATATGTATATGAGTGCACATAAAGATAGCAGAAAGGGCTGGAATTATTTATACTATAGCTGTGGGAACACCCTCTGCTATCAGGCTCTGCACATTTTGATTACAGCGCAGAAGTATGCTACAATTATTTTGTATTGTCTCGTAGGCGGGTATATCAAAATATATTGCAATACAAATACGAATAATTCCTATAGAACCTACAAAAAAAAAAAAAACAGCAGAATATGTGCATGTATTTTATTATAATTTGGCACTCATTAAATGCATAAGTAAATGAAATGTTAATAAATGAATAATACATCGTCAGCTTACACCAAAGGCGCAAATTAATTTGCGCATATAAGTATGCAACAGTTTTTAATGTTCACTTCATTTAGACAAATCTTTTGTAATAATTCTTTGTGATTTGTTGCCTTAACGGGTTTAACCTTAAGCTAAATTTTTGTATAATGCTATAAAATAGACCATAAACCAAAACCAGTCGTCCAAGCAATGAAATTGGTAGATGAATGAAAATGTTTTTATAGTCCCCTTTATAACATGTAATATAAAAAATCTGATTTTATTGAAGGCAATCAGTCAATCAGTTGAAGATGCTAAACGACACCGATTTATTGTATTTTAGATTTGAGACTATACTATCAGTGTTAGCCAAGAATACTTGAAAACACTTTGCTTTTATCTGCAGATCCCAATCAATTAATACCATATCATGGCAGAGCACTCGAAGCAAGACTATTTTTAGTATCGCAGTGAACTGAATTGAACTGATTAGCGAGCATTGGTGGATTAGTGTTTAGCGCACTAAACGATGCCAATACTTAATATATATAAAAGTGTAGTCCAAATATTTATTTTATATAAAATAATATAAGTAACAAATGTCTATTTCATTTGCATTCTGCTCTCAGTGCTGGCCTTATCGCAAGCCCAATTTATTGCTGTGTATACAACGTAGTTGATGTCAATATATCTAAGCATTTTTTTTATGGCTTTATGACGAACCGCCACCAGTATCGATGCCCTAAAAGCGACGAACAAAACAATATCGCTCGAAAAATATTATATATATCAACATTCATATGAAGCGTATTTAATACACTGAGCGAAATTCATTTCAAGGGAGAAAGAGTAAAATTCAATTAAATCATCAATCGGAACTGTCAACAAATGAAAAAATTGCCAAAAGCCACTGAAACCTTTGACCCAAAACGCCCATTTCTCTCACATTCATGAATCGCGAATCAAAACAAAAACCGAAAATGAGGAGCACAAAAATCAACAACATAATAGGAAAGGCGATAAAACATGTAAAGCAAAAATCGCAAGAGTGGTTAGTTAGGGAATGGCATGACTAACAAATACCGTGAACTAAAGCTATCTAGATTTGTATAGTTAGTATAAATAGTATTTGAAGCAGATCTAGTATATAATCAATAAGTATATAAGCTATATGACTTGTTTAAATAAGTAAATCAGTTACGAGTGTGTTAATTGGGAGTGCAAAACTATTAAATACGTTGATCTAAGTGTTGAGCAGTCCAGGGATTAATCGATATAGCAAAAATTTAGTATATATGTATATATTTTATACATTATATAAAGCAAATATTGTATTATATATAAAATATTAAAATAGGCCAAGCCACTAAAAGTATATATACATATGTATGTATATTATATTAAAGAAAATTAGTTTGCTAACTTAAATACACTTATTAAAAGTCTAGTCAAAAAAAAAAAAAAAATCAAATAAATAAATTAAAAAGAAAAAAAAAATTAAAAATTAATAATGATAATAATAATAAAATATTAAAATAAAATTTATAATCTAAAAGGAATTTCAGAGAAATGTATGACATCTTTATTATACTTATATACTTATATTATTATACTTATATACTTATTAACTGTTCAATCTATATTAAGTTGTATATATTTGTTATGAAAGGCCACAGTTACTCTTTGATTTACAAACTTTTATTATTTGGGTCTGAGCTTAAGAGCTGCATTTATTTATTTCCAGCTTTTAGCTGAACAGCACAAATAAATTCGAAAAATTGTAAATCTCTTCTATTTACAACATAAATAAATTCACTTACAGCTTGTTTATTTCATAATATATATATTTATACATATGTAAGTCTCTTCTGCGTGCAACATAAGAGGATTCTCTTATATCTCTTATATCTTCGTTAAAATAATCTACTGAAATCATTTGAATACTAACTTTACAAGCTCTGCTCTACATGTTATCCGTCTCACTCTCGCTCACTCACTCTTCGCTCTTCAGCTCATCAGCTCAGGCCTTTACTCGAAGCTGTTACATACACGTGCATTAAACGCATACACCCTCGCTTACACATTCGCAATGGATTCATCGCCAAAAGTCGTTTTACACGACACTTGCTGCCATTTGCTTAGTTGATCTAGCTATATATATATATATATCTATAGCTATATTTATTTATGTATGTTTTGTTTGGTTTTTGCTTTTGTTTTTGTATTGTATTTTTTTTTTTTTATATTTATTGTCCGCTGCTGCCATCTGCGATGAATTTAAGCTTCGTAGTCGACGTGTCGACGGTTACTCTGTCAGTCAGCTCGCTGTAGCTGGGCAAACCAAAAGCAAAATTCGCATGCGTCGCAACAGCGCTAAGCCGGCCGTGCATGCAGATTCAAAATAAAATACTTAAATAAATAAATTAATAACAAAATAAAATACAAAATAAAACTGATACAAGTATAAATATAATTTGCGAACAACATTGAGACTAGCAACGAGACCAAAGCCGCATAAAAGAAAAATATATCAAGAAGTGAACAAAAGGTTCCTCGTCGCGTCTGCAATATTTTGCATAAGAAACCAATTTGCATAACAAGTGTCGCGAGTGTGTGTGTGCGTGTGTCTATGAAAGAAGGGCTAAAGTGCGTATAAAAATATAATAGTGTAATCATGTCACAACAAGAGCAACAACAACAACAACAAAGGCAGCCAACAGTGCCTTCAATTACTGCTTTGTTCAATCAGCAAATGCATCGAGGGGAGCAGCAATCGAATTGCAAATTGCAGCCGAACGAGAAGAAAATAATGAAAAGGTGTGATTAATATAGTTGAATATAGTTAAACGTATTTAATACCAACACATTTATCATTAAGCGTCAAAGTGACAAACAAAAAATTGGCAAGTTCGCTGCAGTTGCGTGTGCTCGACTGCATAATACTCGTTCAATGATTCAATTTATTCAAATATCTAGCATTTTTGGGCATGTGAAAGAGGCCAATAATGATTAAGCTAGAAGACATATCAATTTTGGTTTTAATATGACCAAGGTATGATTTTTTTATGCTTTCTTATACAGCAAGCTTTTAAGCATAATTTATTTGCTATTAATGCTAAAAGGCTTTTCCGTAAGCTTAGCTGTCAAATGTGGAAAATTCTGGCTACTAAAGTGTGGAATATATTCAACTAGAAGGATTTGACTCGATGTCATTGAGTGTAGAAAAGTATTAATGGACTAAAAAATAATAATAAATAAAAAAATAATAATAATAAAAAAAAAAAATATATATATATATATAT
>NW_022045867.1:897598-918179 GCF_001654015.2 Drosophila navojoa
CTTTGTGGGGTCTGCCACGCCTCCTTCTGCCTGTTACATACATTTTAACAAAACCATTATACCCTGATTTCCCATTTTCAATGGGTTCAGGGTATAAAAAGTCAAAACAGCTAAAAATTTCCTATTTCTCTGTGAGCCGTTAAAAAAGTCAAAAGCTTTTCGATTTACACAAAAAGCGTCTGCGTGAAAGCTTCGCAAAAGCTTCTAACGTAATCCTCTTAACAAGTTGCAGAAACAAAAGTCTACATAAAAGCTGTAAAAAGCTCGCGCTCGATTCTCTTTGAAAGTTCTCTCGCTGCACAACATCTCTGCGTTGAGGCTTATCAATGGCTACTGCTCGCGGCACAATTCCTTAGATTAAACCGCCAATTAAATGTTAATTAACACATTTATTCCTATTGGAAAAGTTGTGATTTCTTATTTAAAAATAGAATTATTCATATCTGAATCCAACGCTAATCGAATCGATTCGCTTTACATGCAACTAATTCATGATTTGCTGCGCTACTGCTGCGTGATCCTTCCGGGCAAATCAATTAGCAAATTGTTTGAAGAAATAATTAAAATGACAAACAAAAACTTATAAATAATAAAAAGCTCACGATTCCCGCTATAGATAATTGATTTATTTGCATAGCGCACACTTTGGACATAAATTCAAACAACTTCGGACAAGTTCCGTTTGGGCAGCACAGCTCTGATTTGATATGGTTTTTGTTTTTTGCCTTAGGCAAAAACGTGCTTGGTTTGCTTAATGATATAATGGACATTGTTTTTCAATTGTTATTACGTATTTTTGTATATTTCGTAGATGAAACATTTAGATACATTTCCCTTGCCAAGACGCGTGAGCTCTTTCTCGTGCTTTTACTTTGTCTCTTTCACTCTTTCTCTTTGGCTCCCACACACGTTTATGTCTTTGTCAATCAGTTAACATAATATTTACGTTGGCTATTCGCCAAACGTTTCTCGTAAGCCCAGCAAAAGACAATTACAAATATTATCATTGGGCATTTGTGAAAAGCGCTAAGCAGTTAAGCAATTCCCATGCGCATTCACAGTTGCAACTGTTCGATGCGTAGACACTGACTATGAAAATAAAGTTCGTTTACTTGCATATTTGCCATATAAAGGTGTTATTTGCCTAAGGTATATGATATAGTATGACATATACTGGCGAATTGATGGGGATTTTATACATTCAACTTTGTATTAAATCAATAATTGAACTAGTAGCTATATATGTATATATAATAATACGATTATTTATGAATTACTAGATATAGAAATATAGAGAATTAATTTTTAATGATATAGTGGGTATAGGAAGAAATCAGAAATATGGGAACAGATGTATAGGTAAAGATTCAAGATTACAAATAATGTATAATATAGTAAACACATGCAACTGAATCTGGGATGCTCTGTAATAAGTAAACCGGAGATAGCATTCTTTACCAGCTGCTCTCTATTTGTGTCAGCAAATATATAAACAAAAACAAGATTAAATTTAGAAATATATTCCTGTAAATTTTTAACAGAGGATTTAAAGACATTTCCTCGTATGCACTATATATGTTTCACAATCAACTCGAAATACCCTCGTCATACAAACATTTCCCATTGGCATTATAGCTCGGCGATTACGAATAGGTGGACGAGCGCAAACACTTAATACATTTGTTTTTATGAGAACGGGATTAAGATCAGAAAGGTTATCGTGTTCAGATTGTGCAATAAAAAAAAATATATATATATAAAAAAAAATTGCAAAAAATAAAAATGAAATAAACAATAAAAAACATATTATTTTTAGCCACATGCCGAGCAAAAAACCATTATATATATAATATATATAAATACAAATATTATAAATGTGAATATATATGTACATGATATAGATTGCATATCAGCTCAGTGTTCATTCAGAGCATGTGGCTTGGGTTACTTTTTCATTTGCTCAATTGAAGTGCAATGACGATTGAGACATTTAATGGGGCATTGCGTGCACGACTTTGATAGACGAGTGCCACAGAATCAGATGCGAATTGTTGCACTGATTTATTTGCACACATTGCGTGGCACGCAATTTGCAATTTGCCACTTGATATTGTTGCTGCCGCTGCCGCTGCCGCTGCCGCTGCTGCGATTGCGTCAGTGTTGTTGACTGACAGCGACCGATACGCTGATAGGCGCTGCACTGATTGATGCCGCCCATTGATTATTGATAAAGCGAGTAAACGTTTTTTTTTTCGAGTGTAAATATATTCTTTATATATGTATATATAAACATTCTTGATTAGTAGCAACAAACGAGTCGATATGGAATTCTCGATCTTTCTATTTGTC
Source organism: Drosophila navojoa (assembly GCF_001654015.2). Next base: position 899,948 of record NW_022045867.1, read on the forward strand.
TGCGATTCAATCTCTGTGTCCCTAAGCTTAATCTTGAAACCTTTATGAACTAGAGCACTGAAGTCTTCCTTTCAAGTTTTGCCCACTTTATACTCTACCCTGATAAAATAGTTTGGGTATGCTCAATATTTCTATTTGCTTTTTCTACTATTTCCATTCGTATTCCAATTAATATTCAAGTAATGAAAGAGCTATTGAATTTCCTTTAAAGATCTTTTAGCATTTATGTCATTAGCAATATATATATAAGAATATAGAGGGATAAGCTCCATGGATGCATACATATGTGTATGCTTAAAGATCATGCATATCATATTAGTCTTCATCTAGGTACGCTTAAGGCATCTCCCAGCCAGTCACTCCCCACTAAAGCCTTGCTCCTTATTCTTGCTGATAAGTAAACCTTTTAGAGTGCGAATTGCAGTAAACGTCACACAAGTAAATACTGTAAATATATGACTGTTAACCTATTGCTGATAATTCAAGCCCATTCATATAGTCGGAGGAGCTGTTGGGGCAAATAAGTAAATGATAAGAGCAGACACTATTTACTTGTATTGCTTTTATTTTTAAATATAGCTCTCGTAATAAGTGGAGAGCGCCGAGCATGTGCGCTTGTAAAACGTGCAGAGAGTGTGATATCTCTGCCCGAAGATATCTGGAGACGCGACTCGGTTCGTGTCTGGCTGCTCAGCATCGAGAAGCGAGCATCGTTCGCTGCTTGTGGAGGATTTGCTATTTGCTAATTTGCCTCTCCTAGGGTCTCTCGCGTCTAAAAATGGGTGGCGTTTGATTTACGCAGAAGATATATAAGTTGTCGCACTATGGATATATACATATATAAATATTTGCCAGTGACACTCCAACGCTCAGACTGACATTGACAGTGGAGCTGCTCGATCGAGTTTGTAACTCAGCAAAAGACATTTGCAAACACGAATATTCTATATATACATATTTATAGAATACATAAATACCGTTAGCATGAGTCGCGAGTGCTTGAATCGGTAAATATCTAAAATAAACTTCCATAAAAAACTTGTTGGTTATAAAATAAAAAATTATACAGACTGTGCTTTTTTCTCAATATTTTCAAAAAACAAATTACGCAAACTTTGGCACCCAATTTGACCTTCAAATGAACAAAATGAGCAAAATATGGTGCATAAAATAAATAGAAAACAGTATTTGTTTAAAAAAGCATTAGATTCTGGAAAAAATATGGCTCTATAAAAAAATTATTTATATTTTAAATATGCCATTAAATTATTATATTTTGCCAGCTGAATGCAAGCAAAATGTAGAGAGTGTTGAGAATTTTCTTTAAAGAGTTGTCGGATTGTTGTAAATAATTTGTGATCAAAAGCTTTTTTATTTATTTATTTATTTATTTTTTTTTTTTGTAAATATCTAGAGGAAGCTATGAAACTTCAACTGTTTGCTAGAATTCAGCTTTGCAGCTATTAATATGTTTATAAAAAACTTTTGAAATTTCCATAAATTTTGCTTACGACTTTTGCGGAGCTATTCCTAAAACCTGCTTATATTATTTTTCATTTTTTTATTTTCTATTTCCAATAGTGTATATAAAGTATTTACTTTGGAATAGCATACAAAAGTTTGTCAATAAAATTATTTAAATATAGACTTTATGAAGAAGAACAAATGAATATTCGACTAATTATGTGTGACCCAAAAAAACAAACATGCGAGCAAATATATACAAAGTTTTTCTTATAAAATACTACAAAAATTATTCTTTGCGTGAACAACTTTTAAGCCTGGAATTTCAAGTTTAAAATCTAACGTTTTAAATTTACAAATATTTTACATAAAACAAATATATAAAATAATTTCAATTAGATAACTAACATATAGTTATAACATCTGACACAGTTATTTTTTTTTTAATTTATTTTATTTGCTCTAACGATTCCTCTAGCCTAAGCGGAGGTAATATTACAGCCTAGAGCTTTTACTTGAGACTCTAGCTGTTCTTTATCAGTTTTCTATATTCTCTATCAGCTCGGCAACAATATCCTGCCTCTCGCCTGGGATATCTATGAGCACGTTTAGCCATATGGCAGCTGAGTAGTTCAACCAGCAGACATATGCTTAGGCCAGCTGGTCTCTCAGAGAGTAGTTGGAAAAATCAATGCTGCAACAAGCAAATTCATAACAGTAACATCGAGCATTGCAACATAGAAATCAAAACAGCAAATGCAGCAAATTAGCAAAGCGTTCATTCTATAATAGAGACAGAGACATAAGAGTTCATGAGTGCTTGTGTGTGTGTGCGTAAGATCAAATTTAATTGAAAGGCTTAGGCATGGATGGCCTGCGACTAATGCTCGACCATGATTGATGAAGTTGATTTGATTTTGTGTAGGCGCCAGCGACTGTTTGCCTGCTAATGGCAGTTCGAAAAAAAAAACTGAAATAATAAACAAACCCGTCGAGTTGGCTAATTAAATGGTAAACGTTTCGCATTTCAGTTGTTTGAAGGTATTCAAAATGAAGGCATCGACTTTGGATAAAATCAGCTGCTTCCTGGCCGAGCTGATGGGCACAGCCATTCTGGTGTTTCTCGGCTGCATGGGCTGCGTGAAAACAGATCTCTTTCCCAACAATCATTTGCAGATCATTCTGAACTTCGGCTTCGCTGTGCTCATTGCCATTCAGTGCTTTGGTTGTGTGTCGGGCGCCCATCTGAATCCCTCAGTCACGGTGGCGGCGTACATCTATGACCTGGTCTCGCTGCCCATGGCCTTTGTCTACTTTGTTGGCCAGATGCTGGGCGGCTTCATTGGCTATGGTCTGCTGATGGCCCTGCTGCCGCCATCCACGCTGAATGTGCCCAACGGCCTGTGCGTGACCCTGCCCCACTCGGAGGTCAACAATCTGCAGGCCTTCGGCATTGAGTTCGTTGCCACCGGCATTCTAGTTATCGTCTGCTGCGGCGTCTGGGATCCTCGCAATGCCAAGCACCACGATTCGGTGGCCATACGCTTTGGCCTGGCCATTGCCTGTTTGGCCTGTGCCGCGGTAAGTTCATCGTCTCACACATGACTGAGAGAGGAGATTTATTCTGAATATTCATGAATTTTCCTTACAGGGACCCTTCACGGGCGCCAGCATGAACCCAGCCAGATCTTTCGCGCCGGCGCTCTGGAACGGCAACTTCCTCAAGCACTGGATCTATTGGCTGGCACCGTTGAGCGGTGCTGGCATCACGGCTATCGCCTACAAGACCGTCTTCCGGCGAGAGGTGGTGGAGGCCCAGGTCGTCTCCGACGAGAAATTGCGTCAACTGGAGGACGTTCAGCTCTCATAGACAATTGTATAACAATGTGCCAAAGTTGCCCCACTGTACAGGGCAAACACACACACACACACATACACACTTAATGAAAATCTAATTAGTTCTAAGCTAAGATCGTTATCGACGACTTCTATGTTAGAGCAATTGTTGTACTGTAATAGAAATCATCGATTAATAAAGCATATAGAAATCTTTTCTATCTCGAGCAAGTTGGGTTTCTTCAGATGGACTGGGTGTGAAAATCATTAATAATATATATATATATATTACAATACATAATATATATTATAATACATAATATATAATAATAATAATATATACATACATAATATATATATTATAATACATATATAAATAAAACACAAATTGAAATATAGTAAAATGTTTTATTTTACTTATTTAAATAAATCAATAAATAATAAACCGTATTTATTTTTATTTATTTTCAAATTAATATAAATAATGATATATCCTAAATTTTTATTATTTATTGATTTTTTAAATATTTATTCAGTTCATTTGTGGCAGCTTATAGCTTAAGATTATATGCAATTTATATGTCAGTCTATACATCATATATCTAGGACTTATATGACGACTTATACGCCATATATTTAGACTTATCGATAGCAAATTCACACAATAGTATTACGACTTCTTTATGACATGGACGATCCTGTCTAATCATGAACTGTGGATGCCTAAAAGTAGGCCAGCATTGGGTGTTTCGGCAATCATGACTCAAACGTTCTGTGCGATAACTGCGCGTATTGGCCAGGTTGAGGCGCCATATTCATAGATCTCGGTTTGATAAGATTGGGCATTAAGTGGCACGCCGGGTGGCAATGTGGGCAAGGAATTCTCAGAGCTCGAAACATGATAAATTATCTATTAATTTGAGAATGGGGTTGACTAGACAATGACAATAGCAAATAGTGAAAAGCCCCATATCTAAGCGAAATAATAAAACAAAAAAAAACATAAAATTCTCATAATAATTAGCATTAAGGTTTTATAATTCATATTGATTGATTAGGGTCCAATTTAAAGTCGAAACCTTGCGCTGCTCGCAGCCAACACTAGGCTAACTAGGCCCACGAGCCCAGACAGTTGGCTCAGTTGTATTTGGCCAGTATGTCGCAGCAGAGGTTAACCATTAACGTTTCCACCACCAGCTCCAGGGCGCGATGGCGCTACCTCAAGCTGCGGGCCGAGAATCGAGCGCGAGTGGCCGCCTTCTTTGGCGAGCTGGTGGGCACGGCCACGTTCATATTCGTGGCCTGCATGGGCTGTGTGACCACGCCCCTGTTTTTCAACTCACACTTCGAGCTGAGCCTGAACTTCGGCCTGGCCATTCTGATTGCCATACAGAGCTTCGGCTCCATTTCGGGCGCCCATCTCAATCCGGCCATCACGCTGGCGGCCCTCATCTACGGCGTCCTCAACTGGTACATGGCCATAGCGTACCTGGTGGCCCAGGTGGCAGGCGGCCTGATTGGCTACGGCCTGCTGAAGGCTGTGCTGCCCCTGAACGCCATCGTGGGCGTGGACGAGCCGGCGGGCGTTTGTGTCACAGTGCTGAGCAAGGACATATCGGTGCTGCAGGGCGTCTTCATTGAGCTGCTGATCACCTGCTTCCTGACCATGGTCGCCTGCTCGGTGTGGGATCCGCGCAATGCCAAGCTAAAGGATTCGGTGCCCATTCGTTTCGGCCTGACAGTTTCGTGCCTGAACCTGGCGGCGGTATGAGTGTGATGAGAGCGTATTCGTAATTCGTACAATTTCAATTTCGATTCCCACAGGGCCTGTTCACTGGCTCCAGCATGAATCCGACCCGCTCGCTGGGCCCGGCGGTGTGGAACAATTCCTGGCAGAACCACTGGATCTACTGGGTGGGTCCGCTGGTTGGCGCCGCGATCACCTCGATCATCTATCGATTGGCATTCAAGGGCCGCAGCGAGGAAGTGCTTGAGCTGCGCACCTCAAATGCCCAAATCAACTTCATTGATAAGGTCTAGCGGGCGTGTTTAAGCTATATTAGCTTTAGGTGCAGTTTAAGTTTAATATAATCACATTAACTAAAACCAACAAAGTCTGCGACTTTAATTTATTTCTCTTCCGATTCCCTATGCTAGAGAAAACGTGTGCGATATGTTTATCAGCCTGAGAGGCGAAACTATTGCAGTGACAATAAAACGAGTGCTATAAAAAAAAATATTGTTAAAAATCTGACACTAATTAAAGTCTTGTATTAAAGAAGGTGTCTCAATAGACCGACAATCGATAAGATAGCTCGACGTCAGGAAAGCTATCAGATATATGTTTGTACATACATAGACATACTCATTTATGTTATTAAGATCAGCAAATTAGAGTTGTCTGGCTTGCCGAGACGCCAAGGTCTATCAGGGACAGAGTGGAAGAGTAGTTAATCTACTACTTTAAACTGTTCAACGTGCTTAAAGGTAGATCAATATATATATATTTTTATTATTAGTATTAATATTATCATTTTTTGATGCATTTGATAACGCTCGGAAACGAAAAACCCAGCCAACAAATGCCACATGACTGGACATCAGAAAAGGGATTTCAGTTGTAGAAAAATTTGTCAGTAATTCAGATAAATTGTCTCTAGGTAGTTAGTAATTTTTTAATTTTTTAACAGTTCAGTTTTATATCTTCTCTTTCTTTTTTTGCTATGCTTCTTCTTCTGCCCTCTGATGTACGTCATGTTGATAGATAGATTGTGTCAATATCATTTTTGATTGATATCCTAAAAATGGCATAAAACTAAGCCTATATAAAATTCCTTGAACGATCTCCAAGAAAAACCGACAACAAATAAAACGTGAAATTATGTGCCACATAAAGGGGAACGGATAGAAGTAGCGTAATATTGGTTAGGGTATATGCTAGTCGTGTCAACTCTTCACTCGAAATGAGTTTAATAATGTAATGAACAGAGAGTCGAAGATTGATATAATCTTGACTTGATTTAAGTTAAGCTTGACTATAAGCTTATATTCAACATAATAATAATTCAACATAGAAGAACCTTGCAGACATAGTCTTAGGATTGGCTGGGGTATACATATACATAATCATAATATATTAGAATAGGTTAGGGTATATAATAGTCGTAGCAGCTGTGCAGCTATGCTTAATCACATATTCCAAATGGATTTGCTAATCAGGAATGTTATTGGGCATAAATGCATATCACTGAACGGAATATAAAATAAAACCAATTTGTTTCTGAAGTGCTTTCCAACAGCTTTAGAGATGGTTATCAAAATTTTTAATAGTTCAGCAGACTAGGGTCTCAAAATGTGGGTCTATATGTACATACATACATATATATAGGAATATTAAGAATTAAGAACATATGTATATAAGTAGAGTTAGCTGATAATTGGTTTTAGCATTTGATAATTCGATAATTGATAATGGCCCTTGTTGAAGATTAATGCCCATTGCTGGAATGTAGCTGTGGGGGGGGCAGCGGGTGTGGTATATGGAGTATTGCAAGTACCTGTCAATGGGTTGAGTAGCAGCGTTAATCGGGCAACGACAACCACCGACAACCAACGACAACCGACCACCAACGACATCCGACCACCGACGCGACGGTGCAGTCTCCGAGTCAGATTCGCTGTCTTCAGTTGCGCGTTGAACTGCGTGGGGTTAGAACGTTCCGATTGATATTTGTTAATCGACGTAGCTGACAGAATGGTCGAGCAAAAAATTAAGACGAGGCAAGTGCCCTCAATGCGCGCGTGCCTGCTGCAGATTTCGTGTTTGATGAAGTCCAGGTCCTAATCCAGATCTCTGTACGATCTCTGTTCCTTCTCTTGCAGGAATGAAGCGCTCCAACATGTTGCCAGATTCTTTGGCGAGTTTTTCGGCACAGCCATCCTGGTTTACGTCGGCTGCTTGGGCTGCGCCCATTCATCGTCGATCAGTAACTCTGCGTTCCAGAACTCATTCGCGTTCGGCCTCGCCGTGCTCATCGCCATCCAGTCCTTTGGCTGTGTGTCGGGCGCCCACATCAATCCCACCGTGACGCTGGCCAGCTTGGTGTACGAGCAGATAACGTGGTTCATGGCCATTTACTATGTTGTGGCCCAGATACTTGGCGGCCTCATTGGCTACGGCCTGCTGGTTGCATCGCTGCCCAAAGAAATGATGACCAACGAGCTGACCCCTAGGGGTGCTTGTGTGACCTTCGTGTCCGACAAGTTACCCTTTTGGCAGGGCTTCATCATTGAGTTCCTCATCACGGCTGTTCTGATCTGTGTGTGCTGCGGTATTTGGGATCAACGCAATGCGGAGCTAAAGGATTCAATACCAATTCGCTTTGGCCTCACAATTGCCTGCATAGCCCTAGCTGGGGTACGTATATTATGCCACGCCTCCACATTACAATTGTTTAATTGATTTGCCTTTGGGTCTACAGTCACAGTACACTGGCGCCAGCATGAATCCGGCTCGTTCGCTTGCTCCAGCTGTGTGGAATAATTACTGGGAACATCATTGGATATACTGGGTCGCTCCCTTGGTATCGTCGTTAATCACCTCAGTAGCTTACAAGTACAGCTTTAGAAGTAAGCCAGAAAGCGAAGGCAAAGTGAATACTTCGCAGCCGTAGTTAGCCTTGGTCTGTGCATATATCCCAAAATGTCACTGGGCATATATATTTACATAGGTATATATGTAAATATATATGCCCAGTGACATTTTGGGATATGTGATATATATATATATATATATATATATATATATATATAAGAATTTTAGCTATAATTCGAAATAAAAAAAAAAAAAGTTAAGTATGAGCATGTATCACATAGTGAGTAAGAGACCTACAGAAAGTGTATATATTCTATGAAGTTTACATTACAAATGTATATTAGTAAAGCCCAAAAGAGTTCAAATTATGAAGTGTATTGATTTTCTGTTTGAATTGGTTAAAATTTGGTAAGCATAATCAATTTTTTTTTAAGATTATATGAAGAGAAACACCAGCGGGAAAACTTGGCTGAAAAATACCCAGGCCCTTAAATATATAGACATATGTATATTTTTATACATATATATTTTCCTTTAGAGACGAAGAAGTAGCAGCTCTGTTGCTATTTCAGATGGAGCCCCATATAATTTTTATCGAATCTTATCTTGTTGGCAGCATGTTACAATCGCTTCTGTGCCGTTAGCCAATAAATTATTTTAAATTACTTGTATTAGCGTATGTGATAGCTACGTAGATAAGACGCAATTTAAGAAATTTAAATTTCTCACATCTTAAATTTATCTTAGACATTCGTAGACATTAAAGCTGCACCCGCATGCCACATGCCATGGCCTGGCGGGGCAACAACTAATTGCTTCAGCGGGTGGATCATTGAGTACAATTATTAAGAGATGTGCACTTTTACATAGTAAATAAACATGCATACGTATATGTATTTATTTGGTCAAGTATAAAAAAAATAAAGCTTAGGGTTGGAGATACCTATTCCTTATCTCGGCATTTTCAATCGGTAGGGGTCGATAGCATGGTGTGTAGGCATAATGCCAAATTTGAGGCACAGCGAAGGCAGCTAATATTTGTCCGCCTAGCTGGAGCAATATAGACTCCGGATCGCCGTTAAACAGGTGTGGAATGAGCACTTTGGCTGGATTCATGGAGGCACCAGTGAGCTTGCCCTACAAAATCATACATTATGAAAACACAGCAGAGAGCGGAAAATCCAAGAGACTTACGCCTGCCAAATTGCATAGAGTAACCAGACAGCCCATGCGTAGGGTAACCGAGTCGAGAAAGCGTCCGCTACGCACATCCCACAGTGCGCTCCAGGCGAGTATCAGCACCGATGTGAGGAAGGTCTCAATGGCCACGATTTGTACATTGGACAGACTATCCAGTGGTTCCACAGTGCAAACGCCAAGCGTCAATCTTTGCGATAGCATTTCCAACAGCAGAAAGTATCCAAAAGCTGCTCCTGCCAACTGGCAGAAAACGTAGGTGACCATCATGCCGGACCCGATGTGGCCGAGTAGACAGCAAGCGATTGTCACGCACGGATTGGCATGCGCGCCCGATATAAATCCAAAGATATGCATTACCACAACAGTGGCCAGTCCGTAGGTCATGCTTGAGACTAAAGATCCGGCGGCATCCTGGTCGTTCATAGCACAGCCCATGCAGCTAATAATCATGAATACAGCTGTTGCGCTGAACTCGCCGAGTGCACGCGTGATTTCAAAACTATTGACTAACATTTTCGACCTCTGCAACATACAATTTGGTACCAGCAGAAAAAAATGTTTTATAGAAATCTATTTGTATGTGTGTACTGCTTGAGTCGGAATATGTTTATTTTCAAAAACAAATGTTGTGTACTCTGTATGATATCTATGCGTGTGCTTGGATGTATACAATAATGACTATGTTGAGCCTCTGACAGAATTCTGAACGTTTTGTGTTTTACAAAAAATTCACACTTTAAATTTTCCGCCTCCTGTCTTAGAAGATGATAGAATGATTTATATGCACATTAATAAATAGTAGACACAGCTTAAATTTTTCGTGCATGGCCTAAATGAAAAGGTCAGTTTTATATTTTATAAGCTAAAACGTGATGTTCAAATTTTCTTTCGTGTTTATGCGCTCATTACAGCCGTTAAATTCAAGCAGGCCAAATTGTGTCAACAAAATACCAAATGAAGCAGTATCTTATATATGGTCACACTAGAAGGAGCGTTGCCACATCGCGTTAGCTATAACAGAGTGGCAATTGGAGCGAGAACTGCAGACACGTATTTATTTATATTAGATGTTTTTTTATATAAATTCAATTGTGCCTAAATTAAGTAGTCAACGCAGTAAAGAACAAGTGCAGCAGGTGCCACACAATGTTTGCCAATCTGAAAAATAAACTCATCGAGGAGGTGAAAGCGTCGCCGTCCAAATTCCAACAATTTGCAAATGCAGCCCAGGCAAGATACAAAAAAAAAAAAAAAAAAATAAATGCAAATTAATGAAAACATACGCACACAAGCAAACTATTGTTTGTGTGAGAGTTTACTAGTGTGTGTGTGTGTGTTTGTCCTAATGGGGAGGTGATGCATCCAAATCAGTCAATGCAATTGAATAGTTCTATTTAATTTGACCCATTTGAATGAAACTGGCAGCTGGGTGCACACCCAACCCCCCTAGCACACACCCATACACAGCACAATCGCGCCGCATGACACACACACACACATGCAAGGGAATTTTATCGGTTTGCTTTATTGTAGGCCGCCGTGAGCTCATCGTCCAGCACAACAACACCAAGCTCAGAGAATACCGATACCGGTACTAATGAGAATTTCTTCAGCATCACGGAAGAGGGTAAAGTTGTAAACTATTTATTTTCTTATCAGCTCTATAAAGATATTGGTTTCTCTTTGGCAATTGTATAGACACGCCTCAAAACTCACCCTATCGCATACAGAAGCTGCCGCGCGGTGGCCGTGCATCGACGCAGTCACTGAATGGCATGGGCAGCGGCGCAATTCCGCGCACTCGGAAGCTCTCCAACTCGTCCATGGCCAGCGATGTATCGTTCCGTTTGCCCACATATGACGCGCCAGCGGTAAGTGCGTGGGCATCGCATGCTCGACTTATTTGACCTCGAACTAATGTTGCTCTCAAAAAACAGACGTACCACTTGCAGTCCGATTTGGATGAGACTAGCAGCGAGTTCGATGACTCCGCCTCGACAGCACGTCTGGATGTTATCACCAAGGATCAGCTGTACGATGCATATAAGAAGTCGCTTGATCGTTATCACAAATATCGTTGCCGGTACACGGACTTGGCCAAAAAGTACAAGGAACTGGAGCGGGACAGCAGCAAGGCGCGGGTATGAATACAAGACAAAATAGACAATCATTTGAATTTAGAGTATAGAATATGGACGTAAAGTCTAATTATATTTCTCTTTCAGGCAGTGCTTGTTGAGACGCAGGACAAGGCGCTGCGTCGCATAAGCGAGCTACGTGAACAATGTACACTGGAACAGCAGGCCAAGGCGCACTTGGAGGAGGCGCTGCGCATCGAAATGGACGACATGACCTGCAAGATGCAAGCCTACCAGACCAAGTTGAAGCTGTTAGGCGAGAATCCGGATAACGTTACAGCTGCACTGGAACGTGGTCAGGCAGACGCAGCTGACAAGCTGATCGATCTGGAAGAGCCAATAATAAAGCCAGTGACGGCGCCTACGTCTAATGGCAATCAGCCGCCGCAGGAATTAAACGACGAGCTGGCGAAACTACAAAAGTTGCTGGCAGAGCATGAGACTCAGTTGAAGCAGCTGACCAAAAATAATGAGGATGCCAACAATACAATTGTTGCGCTGCGCAAACAGGAAGAGGAAAATGTACTGCTGCTGGCGCAGACTAAACAAGCTATACACACAGAGCTGGAGCATAAGGAAACCCAGGTGCGCCAGCTGCAGGACACGGTAAAGCAACTGGAGACTGAGTTGGAAATCGCCAATGGCCGGGAAACACAGTCGGGTGACATCAAGGAGCAGCTGAAGAAATTACAAAGCGCAAAACAGGAAGTAGAGGCTAAACTTATTGCATCGGAGCATGTTCTGAGCACACTAAGAGGTGAACACGCGGAAAAGGAGCAACAGTTGGCAGCTCAGCAAAAGAAAATTGCGTCCGAGTTGGAGCACAAGGAGAAGGAGGTACAACAGCTGCAGGACAAGCTAAAGCAGCAACAAGCTGAGCTCGAGCAGGCAAAGAGTGGCAAGATCGAGGCAAATGACCTAAAGGAACAACTGCAGGCGCTACAAAATGCCAAACAGGAAGCTGAAGCAAAACTTGCTGCAACCGAACAACAATTGAATTCACTGAAAACGGAACTCACAGAAGGGAATCAACAAGTGTTGGCGCAGTTGGAAAAAACCAAATCTGCACTAGAGCAAAAAGTAGACCTAGTGCAACAGCTGAATGAAAAAGTTAAGCAGCAGGAAATCGAACTGGAGCTGGCCAACAGTCGGAGCACTCAAGCCGGCGATGTGAAAGAGCAATTAATGCAGTTGCAAAATGCCAAACAAGAAGCGGAGGCCCAGCTACTCATAGCGGAGCAGGAGTTGAACAAACTGAGGTTGGAGCACACGGAAAAGGAGCAACAGAGCGCCGAGCAGCAAAAGCAGTTGCAGTCCCAACTGGAGCACAATCAAAATGAGCTACAGCAATTGCAGGAGAAGCTGGCAAAACTGGAAACTGAACTGGAATTGTCCAAGTCGCATGTGACTGAAGCGGGAGACCTGAAGGAACAGCTGCAGAATGCCAAACAAGAAGCAGATGCCAAGGCGTCGGCACTGGAGGAACAACTAAGCATACTGAGAAACGAGAATGCGGAGAAGGCACAAAAAGTGGCTGCACTGGAAGAGGAACTCCGCAGGCTGAAGCTGGAGAGCGATCAGAGTTTGCAGGATTTGCGTTTGCATAACAAGCAGCTAAACGAAATTGTGCAGCGCAACCAGCAAAACGAATTAACGTTGACAGAGGTGCAGAGCCAGCTGGAGGACGCCAGAGTGCGGCTGGTGGAGCAAGAGCAGCGTGTGCTTGAGACCGAAAAGAGTCTCGAAGTGGAACGGGAAACGGTAGCCGCCTTAAGCGTGGAGAAATCCGCTGCCGAAGAGCAAACGCGCAAACTGCAACGTGAGCTGCAAGTGCTGAGCGAACAATATGCCAGCAGCAGCAATAGCGAATCGGAGGCGATGGCGTCGTTGAGGCTGCAGATCGAAGCACTCAATGAAGAGCTGAGCAAAGCCCAATCCAGCACACAGGCCAAAGACAAGGAGCTCAAGGCGAGCGGCAACAAACTGAACAAGCTGAAAAAGCAATACGAGCAGCTTCAGGCAAAGCACAGCGAGCAGGCAGCCAGCCTGGAGCAGCTTAAAGCCGAGTTGACCGGAGTTGAGGAGCTGCGCAGAGAGAAGCAGGAGTTGCAGGAACGCGTCACTGTAATACTCGAGGAGATAACAACGATGCAAACGCACCTGCAGGAAGTGCAAAGTGCGCAGACACAGCTGCAGGCCGAAAAACAACAGCTGGAGTCACACATTGAGGACTTGCAGCAGCAGCAACTGGAGCACAATGCCAAGGGTGAGCAGTCGACGGCCCGACTCGTTGAGATTGAGCGCGAGAACAGCAAATTGGCCGAGCACAACTGTCTGCTGCAGGAGCAGAACAATCACTTGCAGAAGCAGCAGGAGGAGCTCACCAGGCTGCAGACCAAACTGCAACAAGTGCTCGACGAGCACTCGAAGCTGCAAAATGCTCAAGAGATTATGGAGCACGATCACCGCACGCTGCAGGACAAATGTGATGCGTTCGAAAAGGAAAATCTGCTAGCGAAAGATGAGATCAACAGCTTGCAGCAGACCAAGTCCGCCCTGGAATCGCAGCGCAGCACTTTGCAGCTGGACTTGGAGCAGGCGCAGCAGCAGCTTTCAGAGGTGCGCGAACGGCAGCGAGAACTCAAACAGCAGCTGGAAGAGCAGACAGAGCGTTGCTCCGAGCTGGAGGGCAGCAAAGAGCAGCTGGTGACACTGCAGGAAACCATTCACAATTTACGCGAGCAACTGGAGGCGTCCAAGGAGCGAGAACAGGCGATGCTAGAAAAGGCTCAAGCCACAAGCGTAGCTCATGCAACACAGCTGGAAACGTTGGAGGCGCGCTGGAGTGCCGCCAATGCGGATGTTCATCGCTTGCTCGAAGCGAACGAAACGCTCCAGAAGGAAATTGAGACTTTGAAGAGCACGACGCTTTTGAAATCCGAATTCGAGCAACTTGAAATCGAGAACGAATACCTAAACAAGCACACCAAGCAGCTGGAGAAGGAACTCGCTACGGCACTGACTTCCCATGGCGACAGCGGAGAGAAACTGAAGTCGCTGCAGTGTGAGTTGTACGTGCTGCAGGAGCAGGTTGAACAGCATGCCAGCCAGCTGGCCGAGAAGGACTCAGAGGTCGCCGCTGCCAAGGCGGAGGCAGTGCAGCTAAAGTCGTCACTGGAGGAGCAGACTCTAGAGCTGACGCGTCAGACTGAGCACGCCAAGTTCGTTAGCGAGCAGAACGATACGGTGCAAAAGGAACTGTTGCATGCACAACAACAGCTGCAGGAACGCCAGACGGAGCTGTCCAAGGCGCAGGAGCATTGCCTCAGTCTCGAAGAGCAACTGAACAAGCTAAAGAGTGAACAGGAGCAGGCACCAGCCGCACTGCCAAACGATTCTGAGAATCTGCGCAGCCTAAACGAACAACTGCAGCGGGAACTGGAAGATCTAAAGCACAAAACAAATGGGGAGCAGACAAATCTCCAGCAGGAAATCGAAGAGCTGCAAGCCAACAATGAGGAAATGACTGAACGCATCATGGAACTGGAAAAGCTGCGCGCCGGCATTCAGGCCCAGCAGCTGCTGGCCAGCCTGGCACCCAAGAGCGCGCAGCAGGCGGCTGCCATCGATGAGAAGGCACAGCTGGAGGCAAAGCTGAAAGAAATCATGAACGAAGTGCAGGACGTGACCAATCGGAATCTGTTCCTCGAACAAAAATGCGAAAACTTCCTCATACTGGAGCAGTCCAATGAGCGTCTGAAGCTGCAAAACGCCAAATTGTCGCGTCAACTGGATGAAACATTGGTAATAATAGAATGAACTAAGGATAAGTTTCAGTAATATCTGAATTGTTGTTGTTGTCTTACAGGTATCCATGCAGCACAGTGATAGCGTGCCAGCTAACACGGAGTTCGAGTATCTGCGCAATATAATGTTCCAGGTAAGAATCATATAATATTGAAATGTAACATTTGAATACAACTATCTCTGTATATATTTGCAGTATTTAACCGGCAATACGAATAACGAGACTCTGGTAAAAGTCATATCGGCAGTGCTGAAATTTTCGCCACAGCAGGCACAGGTTGCCCTGGAGAAGGAGCATCAGCGACGCTCATTAGTATGTTTGATGAGATTTATGATATTAGAGAAACATTAATCATATGAATTGATTTTATGCACAGCTTAACAAACTGATCTAGCAAGAGTTGTTGGCAACCTACGGCAGCAGCGACTGGTGGCAGCCTTGCAATGAAACGCTTTTAGACTACAAACTGAAGCTGAACGTTTAGCCCAAGTTCACAAGTACCTTACCACAACTTAGTCACAAGTTGTTGCTCTAACTGCTGCTTAAAGGCTTTTCGACTTGGAGGCGGCGTAGTTAATAAATAATACTTACCTATGTATTGTGTGTATCATCTCCCTCTGCTTGTTGTACAGTCATGAAACTCTGATCGAAACAAACACTCTATTGTACATTTAAAATTATGCTAATCCTTATGTTGCTCGATTGACATAACACACACACACACTCCACGCTTCTCTGACTTAACGTGCAATCATTTTCAACATTTAATGTGTATTCCTTTCCAATTCAAGTTCATTTTAGTTCTAAGTGAAAAATTGTATAAATATCAATTGCAGTTGGCATTTAGTTTAATTAAAAAAATAAAAATAAATATATATATATATATTTACTATATACATACATACAAATAAATAGTTAAAATTGATACAAATTATCAACTCGAAATTCAAAACTATTTACGTTGATTCATGCCTTTGCTGCTAGCAGGTACAAATACCGGCGCTCGACAAAGCTGCGCAGCATAGCGCGTGTCATCGGTGACAGTGGATAAGTGGGTTTGTAGCCCTGGAGGGCATCTACAACGAATTCGTAGCCGAATCGCTGCATGCGTAGTATGGCCTGGACGGCTGCCTCCTGGACGCCAGGCCGCGGCACCGCCACGATGATCCGTTTGAAGAGCGTTAAGTAGGTAGTGAGATCCACATTACTGTCCAGATGCTGTTGCTTGGCAATCATCGATGTGCACTGCAGCAGGCATTCCATGCGCGCATCGTACTCCTCAGTTTGTACGCACAAATCACAGTAGTTCGTCACCAGCGCGATCAGTTGTTTCATTAGCATGTTGGTCACGTTCAGTTGGATGCTTCGTCTGCAGAAGAGGGCAAAGGCATAGCTTAGCTCATGCGTGCGCCCCGCTTTAATTTTCTCGATCAGATTCTCGATCACATCCTGCTTCTTTGGCTTAAAGGGCTGGAAGTGATATTCGTATCGCAGCTTGGATATCAGTGCACGATCGGGTCCGTTTGGATCGCTGACATTGTACGTATTGCACATGAGCAGATGCTTTATGACCGTGATCAATGGATCACTGTGATCATACGATTGTTCCTCGCGATGTGGCAGCACAGTGGGATAATGACAGAGCACCTCCATCACCAATAGCGACATTTGCTTGCTGTAGTGGTAGAGTATTTTGGCTAGGAACAGGCGCGCTGGATTCTCATAGCTCTCGACGGGATTGGCTTGCATTGCTTGCAGTCCAATCAATTGTAAATAGAGCTTTACACACATGAATGCCGCTGGATCGGTAAGCCTATCCTTCGCCTTGAACAAACGCTGCTCCAATATTTTCATGAAGTGTCCTATAAACGAGTTCTTCTCACACTGCAATTGTTTGATCAGCGTCAGCGTACGTTGCATGACAATCGTATTGTTTACAGTTTCGTCGCTTGCTTCACTATATGCCGCTATTAAGGCAATGATTATATATTGGTCGTCTATTCCCTTATACTGAATAGACGTCGGTTCCAACTCGTCTGACTGTTTCAAATATTCGCGTAACTGAGAATTTAGCATATCCACCCTCCTTTTTGGCTTGTTAGTCTGGTGCTTCTTGGGCTCTGCCTTATACGCGTTGATCATGTAGGATATCAGCGGCTTTGGCGCACCCAGGCTTCTTTTGCCCCCAGGTAAGTTCAGTGGAATTTCTATGGGCTCGCTGCCAATCGCTTCGCAGCTATCCGGCAGAGTGGGCGACATAGGCGAGCTTTCATATAGACAGCTTTCCTGCACTGCTATTCCACTGCTCGACTCTTGATCATCCGCATCCAGCTGCAGCTGCTTAGCCTGCAAGCGCGTGAGACGCTTCGAGGTGCACTGTGATTCGAATGAGTCATTCATGCTGCAGTGTTGCTTGGGTTTTCCAGGCGGCTTTCTATTTTGCTGCTTATCCTCATCGGAATGCTCCGGGGCGACAAGTGCATCAGAGCCATTCAATTCGGACAAACTGCTAAATGAACTGCATATCACAGTCGGGCTTTCAATATTATCTTGCAGACATGTGTTGTCATCATCATGACCGGAATCGCTGTGATGACCGCCATTGCTGACTGGGTTCTGGTCCATGGTGTCCACATCGGATTCGCTTGGATCCTCAGACATTTCATTCATGTACTGATCAATCAATACTGATGGTAAAGTCTCGTTAATGTATTCGTTATCGGGCTGAATGTCTTCATTGATAATTAAACCTCTTTCCCCGCTGTCCGCATCGTGATCTGATTCATCATTTATCGTGAGCTGGGACGCGACTGTTTCACATATGATTGTGCTTGTCTCTAGTTTTTTGATCTCAGTAGGAATAATCACAGCCAATTTGTCTGCATCCATATCATGACGATCCGTACCATTCTCAAGATCATCGAATACTGATTTCTTGTCCACACTTTGATTGGAATCGACTGATTCCTCATTTGATGTTGACTTTTTCTTGAGTGCAATACGCTTGCTTGCTCTTCGTATGCATTTCACCGGAGGAACTGTGACAGCAACCTGTGAAGGCTGCTTTGCACCAGCACTGCGAAGTTTTGTATCCTCCGCATGAGGACGGCCAACGCTGGTGACTGCAGTCTCTTCGCCAGATTCAGACATAGACTTATATGAGCTACGTTTACGTCTATTGCTTGTTTTGTT